>CM037777.1:11778220-11828220 GCA_021229015.1 Solen grandis | reverse complement strand
CACAAAAAGCGCAATCCTTAATATAGAAAAGAAGAAAATAATTAAAAGTAGCGAGAATCGAGTTCAATGAAGTGCTGTTATGCAGACTTGATGAATTCTTTATAGGAACTAAATGATTGTAATTATTATATGTCACTCATAATCAACCAAAACATTATTAAAGACTTACAGGCAACATTTGAGTATTGCAAACTATTACCAGACTTGAAGGGAGATACAATGAACAAGGTTTTCCGCTGCCCATATCTTAAGGGAAGTATTTGCTACATGTTTTTCTTTTCTTTTCTTTTTTAATAGGAAATCTGACGGGTTTTGTTAAAGGAGTTTGTGATAAAAGTCTTGATCCAAAACATTTGTATTGAAGATAGTGGGACACTAAGAAAAAAACATGGTTGTGCTGTATGTCTAAAAGGACGCCAGTATAAAACATTTGAGCAAAATTTACCGTGTGGTGTTAGACTGCGAAGGTCTCTTTAACAAAAAATAAGGAAACTTTGGATATTATGTCATATCCTCTTTATGAAAAAGGCTTTTGCTATTGATTATAGTTAAGAAAAAGAATGAACTCGGCAAACATACAAGACATGTCACTCAAAATATTTGACATGTGTTATAAATTGTTACTCTACCCAGACCCATTTTAAAGACTGGTTTTACCAATTTTCTGCGTTGGGTGCCTAATTCAAAATATCGCTAAAATTTAAATATTTGAGAGACTTATTCCAAAGTTTACCAATCTTTTCTTAAAAATATATTAACTGATCTTGCCAAACATAAAATACATTTACCGGATGGCTTTGACTTCTTGGACCATAATATTCCAGGTATTATATTTGTATTCAATTTAGCATTATTTATACAATAAAATATGACATTTAAATCAAACACGTTCTTCTTTTAAATCTGATTTGAGTAATACGTAAGTGGTCAAAGACAAAATAGTTGTTTGAGACAAAAATCGACTGACCGCACTGTGATATTAGTCCAAATCCCTAAGTTTAACAGCAGTTGAAAGTAATGGGCACTCTTTAATTTGAGGCAATGTATTAGGACAGCACTTCGATTGTAAAACTTATACTTCAACTCAACTCAAAAGGTTTATTTGCTAAGTCGACAGCACAGCTGTCTTTGGCAAATACATAAAAAGTTACAAAAATAATGCACGGGAAATACATTTACAAGAATATGTGAATACATGTATACGAACTATTCAATCCTATTAATTCATGGCGCATGTGTATATTTGTTATATAATATCAGAGTAACGGTAAATCAGTTATCATAATATGGGAAAAACATTTATACAATGTATATACATTATACCCACTTTAAACAATATCAATATATAAGCTCATATCTAAATGTTTTAATTCCATATACAATATGTTATCATTCTTAGTCCTATAATGTATAAATGAATTGTTTCCGTAACTGGAAGCACTCTTTCAAACAGACTCTTTTTTTATTATCATTTCGTTTTCACTTTTCATTAAACGTAAAAATTTATCAAAAGTCGGCCAACTGATCTTTTTCAAGTATTTGAGTATTATACATCTATATTTTAGACAAACAAGCAAGAAATGATATTCAGATTCAATCATAGATGAGTTACAACAAGCACATAATCTTGTATTTCTATCTGTTCCATTGTATCTCCCTACCTCAATATTTAGTTCATGGCTAGATAAACGAGATTTTCTCAATATCTTTCTTTGATAATCATTTTTTATAATTTCTATAAATACGGATCAAATCTAAATTCGTTTTTTTATATATTCATGCCATTTCTGTATTTTTTGGTACATAGTCAGATTACTATTCAGTATTTTAAATATTGGCGAGTCTTGATTTCTCCTTATCTTTAGAAATATTTTAACGCGCGTTCTTTACATATTGTAGATAATATACCAATCCTGTGCACCTTGTCATAAATGCCCTTAGAGAGGTTCGAAACCAGTACCTAAAACTCGAAGTCATGTACTCTACCACGGCGCCTTTGATTTTTTTGAAACACTTGACTTTTTGAATTTATATACCATTTTTTTTATCGCTTGTCCAGTCTTGAAAGTCCAATGTCAGCACTCGATACAGGAAACTGTATTTCTTTGCAAAGCCTATGTTTTATTTTCTGCCAGTCCCCAGGTTGGACGAAGCTCTTACGAGACATTTCATTATATATCATATAATTCAATCCAAGTATGCATCAATGTTGTCAAATTAAGCATTTGCAAGTTCTGTTCTGTTCCTATGTGTACCGGAGGTCCCACAATCACCCGTTATTAGCAAGACGTTGTTATTTGACTGAACAACAACAACAACAATCCAGAGCACTTACCATCCGTCATAGGCCCAGAGACCGTTGTAGAAAGCAATTGCAATCAGAGAAGGGTCCTCCCTCGTGTCCTGGAAACCCTCTGCCACATATTCGGTCTCCCCTGTAATAAAATATACTACCTGTAATAGTAGATATTACCTGTAATAGTAGACATTACCTGTTACAGTATATATCACCTGTAATAGTAGATACTATCGGTAATGATAGACACTACCTGTAATCATGGATACTACCTGTAATCATTGCTATTACCTGTAACATGAATTTTACAGTTACATGGCGTAAAATTTGGTTTAAACATATTTCTATACGCATTAGAAAAACAAGATCTGAAACTTTTACAAACTATTTTGACGAGTATTGGTTTGGACTGGGAAGGTCAATTAAGGATGATATATTGATGTGTCCAATCTACTTTATTTATGATTTGAAGCCCAGGAAAGGACACTAACTTATGAAAGCATTTTGGTTATTGTAATAAGGGGATTTATATTGCCTGTAACTGTCTTTTTTTAACATTTAAAAATTAATTTTCCTTAATATCATCAATGTAAATTAATCTCAGTAAATTTATAAACAGGGACAGGTACCTATGGCCAAAGTGTAGACGCCGCCTACTGTGATGATGCCGATTGCGATCAGCTTGATGAAGGTGGTGACGTTCTGAAGGTAGGTAGCCAGCTTCACACTGTACATGTTGATACCGGCCAGGAACACTGTAGCCACACAGGAGGTATTGTAAAATCTCTGAATAAACTAGAGCTAACAATGAAGGTGGTGGATACTCTCGAGATACCAGTTTAACTAAACAAAATTAATAAATATCGATTGTTTTTTCTTGTAATGCGTGACCAGACGGGGCGGACAACGCGCTTGGCATTTCACTTTGTAAACAATGTGTATTAATTAATTTGATAAACACTCTTAATCGTTTTGAAACGCGACAACATGCAAGATCATTGATGATCATTGCAGAAAGTTGTTTTGACTTCCTAATTGATGTGATACAATATTATTTACGACAAAACACATGCTGTTACTGACATACATTTATCATATGGTTACTTACGAGGTTTTGACATGAAACAAAACTGTAAACATGTAACCTTTACATTAAAGTGGCGACAACAAATTATAATGGGGTCATTTGGAAATACGCTTTTTCACAGAGATCTCAATCTATATAACACTTGACTTATCATTCCGAGACAATCAAAAAAATTAAGAGGGATAGATTGAAAATGTCATTGAACTGTTATAAACATATTACATTCAGCAGTCTGGTACTCGTGCTTAATAATGCATGGATCATACAAGATCTGACAACTGTAGCCTAGGGGAACCTAGGACATCTAACAAATTTTAGGTTAATACGTGTACGTCATTGGTAATATTTATATTTAATGAGAATCTGTTGACATATTGCCGTATAGCGAATAAATCTATACAACAAGCATTAAACAGAAGTTGTTATATCGACGGTAAGATTACGCTTAGCATAAACAGGGAAATAATACTATTCGTTTTCAATCATAAGGCTTTGATATCCGAGTTTGTCACTTTGATTTTAAAAAAAAACATTGCTTGGGCAATGAAATAGAAAAATCTGGGTAACATCATTTTTAGAATAATTTTTTACATGATATTTATATAGCGAGGAATGGGAGCGAAACTACGCTAAGTTCATATGTATATAAGCACTTAGCCTAGCTTCGCTCTCATCCCTTGATATAATATGTATGTAATATATGGATCTTAAGTAAGAACAACATGATATATAGGAGTAACAATTTTGGTTGAGATCTCTATATCCAAATGTTATATAATGATAATTCATCTTCTTATATTGATATCCAAATATAACAACTGTAGTACTGGTCGTGTCAGGGCCAAATAAAAGCTAGGAAAAGGAATGGTTACTCACACATAGCCAAAATGGTGAAAAGTTTCACTGGAAAGTCTGGGAGCTGATTACAGCCGGGGAAGAACGGTTTGACAATGTAGGTACCTAGAGACAGGGTCATCACGGTGAACATCGTGGGCCGCAGAATCAACAGGCCTACCTGTCCGAACAAATAAGGTTTTAATAGGTCTCGTGTTACTTCGCCTATCTTCGGAAATTTCGCGGAAAATCGCTGATGACGTCAAGGTGACCATTCGGGTCACTTTAGATTTCTTGTTACGAGTGTAATACTGCCACGCAGTACACATACAGTGGTTTTGTGTTATAAGGCAGATCAGTCAGTGAAAACGAGAAACAGTTCCGATATCAGAGTTGACTTTCGGAGGAATTGCTGATGACGTATGGGAACCAGTCAACTAGCGCAATGGCCAATATATCATCAAGCAGATGTCCTTTCGGGACGCTTCGGCTATTTCTTTGAAATAACGATCGGTATGGGCCGGTAATTCCGAGTACAGCGATGCATTTACCAATTAATTTCGGCTCCAAGACCTTTTAGCTACAAAATGAGGAAGGAAGAGTCTGATATGGGTTCAAATGTCCAACTTCTCAAATTTATTGGCATTAACATTTCTTTTAAGAAAAGACCATCCACATTTCTGAAGATCGGAGTTTCAAGCGGAAAGGATCTTTATCAGCATGCAATTAAACATGGACATTCTTATAAAATGAACAATATAATTTGCCATTGATCGACAAATGATATTCAGTGCTGAATGAATAATAAAATTACATAAACCAGTATAATTTCCTTTTTACATAAAAACTTTGAATACATTATATAATTATTCAAAAGGATTTTTAAGTTTACTTTTATTATCATTAGTACTTAGTGTATTCTTAGATACGTAATATTAAGTGTTACCCAGTCAAATAAAAATGCAGGAAGCGATCCTATTCGTCTGGTCCCACTCCCAAAGGTATACATTAGATACGCGTGTTCACCACCAGAGCGCGGAATGCAGGTGCCCAGTTCGGCATATGACAGAGCACCTGTAAACAAGAAATCGTCTGCTTTGGAATGGAAATAGAATGGTGTTGATAATCACAGCAAGAGGGCCATAGTTGCCACAGAATGATTTACAGAGTACCACATGCGGTAATTAAAACAATTTAGGTTAATAAATTCGCCAATGAATGCTTAAAGTGTGTTTCTTTTTTTTTCACATGTCATGCATGTACATTTTCTCCATTAGATTACAATTTCAATTCAATTCAATCTTTTATTCCTTCTTATGAAGAGAGCATATCAAATACATGAATTACAGTGGAAAATACAAATTAAAGTGAACAAGTGAACATATACATGAATATATACATAGTTTTGTATACATACAATATACAGTATACATGTAGTCCGAGATGAGAGATTAATGAAATATAATGAAAAAAAATGCAGCACTGACATTCACATATATGTATTTATGTATTATACATACATACATATCTAGTGCAATATGCATTTTTTATATTATAGTAATGGTTTAACCATGCTATGCAGATATCTTAGTATTAACTTAAAACAGTTAACCCTTAAACAATCACTTAATTCATGAGTTGTAAAACCAGTTAACATCTCTGTTATTTGGTCACGGGGAGTTAGTCTGATGAACTTTTCATACTCTACGTGTTGCGTAATTACCTTAGCAAAACCATGAAAATGTGGCAAATCTACAACGTAATTAAATATCATATGACTATAATTATTTTCTAACACTATGACGACATACAACCCTCCCATAGAGAATATAATAGCGTGTTTGGAAGGAAAGGTATTACAGGTAGGGGTTAATGTGTTTATACATGTATAATTTCCGGGTCATTCAGTTTACATCAGGTAAAGAACACGCATGGATACTTGGAAATAAAGCATAACCCAGGAATAAACATTAAACTCGATTCACGATTTTGTACCAGACATAACATGTGCAAATGCGTTGGACCCTGGTTCGATCACCTATGTATCAAATATTCTAAGGGTTGAACTTTTTTTCTTTGGATACTCCAATTCTCTACATGTACCATTCAGACATCATGTATTCGCTGTAAGAAATTTACGGATGATATACATTTATTTTACATATACATATCAGCCAGTGGTAAGAGGGAAACTACCTAGAGTACAAAGGAGTCCGCATGCGGCCCAGATGATGAGGCTGAAACCCACAGACCCCGTCCCTTCCAGCACACCTTTCGGCGAGATGAAGATCCCGGAACCTAAAAATATAAAAAAAAATCAAAGTATGAATATGTGTGTCTATATAATGTTCAGTGCATAAAACAGCTGATTCATGAATTAGAATCGTCAATGTTGGTGTCGACAATTTTAGCATGTGCACACAATAAGAATTTCTCAGACAGAGGGGTCAAATGTCAGTCAATGTCTACACAATGTCAGCCCAACTTTACTTGCCCTTTCTTCTGACGCTTTATTTTCATGTTCAAAGTTGTTGGGCTGAATATACCATTTCACTTCGAAATGAGAGGTAAACCTACATAAATCAACGAGCACATCCCGAATACCAAATCTACATGATTACAAAATGTTCCCAAGTCACTGATTCGTCAATTTAAATTAACAAATTCCGATCTTCTGGTGAAGGAGTCTATTATACCGCTGTAGATGTTTTTTTTTAACTTAAACAAATACCGCAAACCATCAGATTTTATCGCACTTATACTTTCTATCACATGACCTGTAATGAATGAATAGAGTGTTTGCCTGTGAATACACCGACATTGAAAGATATAAATAATCTTCAATGTCTTCTCTTTAATCTGTGTACATTGTATTCTGCAACATTTTATGTATATGCTTTCGAAAATAAATGATTGGCTAACATGAATCTTTTAGCAATTATGTCGAATATAAGGAGAACGATTAAAGTAAACATACAAAAAAGGTTATGGGGAAAAATCAAAACGCTGAAAAAAGTTGTAAGGTTTAACTCTGGTCAGTTCATAACTTACATATTCTGATCACAAACGTGTTTGTGTTAAAACATCAAAATCTAATCTTAGTTAAAGCAACATTGGATTCTTTCTTAGAATCGTACTATGCATCAAATTCAACCTGTTATTTACGTTCGTGTCGGCGTGATCATCAATGCTCTTGTTTGTGTTAGCAAATTATTTTTTGGGCAATGATCGATATACATTTAATGTTCTTTTTTAATGCTTTCAATTAATAAAAAGCGTTTCCGTGGTTTCCGTTCACGTGCTTGAGATGAAAATAAACAATCATCAAATGAATAATGCTGATGTAACACTGTCCCATACATCAAAGCCTTTATTACAGATCTGGTAATACCAACACTGCATTAAAATATCAAGTCTTATCATTCACTGCATTATCATATATAATAACCACTTCAGGTTCGACAACAACAATCACTTCATATACGACCACAACAACAGCCCGGTAAAGAATAACCAAACGAATACTATTACTTCTTCTACTATCGCTACTACTACTATCGCTACTATCACGTCTACATCAACAAGAACAACAGCAACAAGAACTAACACTTCTGCAACTACCATCGCCAATACTACTACCTCAACAAATCAAAGCGCTGGAAGACTGCGAAGCAACCAGGAAGAAGGGATTTACTTTTATTTTATACGAGTATACATGTAGGATGATTAGTGATAAAAGATTGATCACCTACTGTGTATTGTTCATTGCATGACATTCCTGATCAACTTGTAAATGCACATGCATATACAACTAATGATGAGAGTTTGATGGTCTTGAAGGGTCCTCCGTGGCCGAGAGGGTAAAGTCGCTGACTTTAACGCTCACTAAGCGTGGGTTCAAATCCCGGGAGGGTCATTCGGATTTTCATGTGAGGAAGCCTTCCAGCTGGCTTGCGGTAGGTCGGTGGTTCTACCCGGATGCCTCCTTGCATTCTGGGTCTTCCTCAACCTATAATTAGCTGGACGTCGCTATATGATTGAAATACTGTCGAAACGACGGTAAACTCAAATAGTCAAGTCAATAGTCTTGATACGTGAACAAAGCATAGAAAAAATGGCACATTAACGTGACAGATGTCGCTTGATTTGCATATCTTAAAATTAGATACCGTAGCGAAGTGTACATGTATATAGTACGTTTGAAGATACTGCTTTTAACTTATCAGTTAGAGTTTTCTCTCTAAAACAACATGTTTCAATAGGAACTATTTTTACCCCACAACTACTCCTGCGTAGTAAGACATTAATGTTAAAACGCTACTCCAAGACTTCAGTATCTGGTTTTAGTTATGGTTCTTGAAACCCACTAATACCAATGATGTAATTTTATTCGATCACGTGGGTTTTCTCCAGGTACACGCCAAGGACCACTGAAGCACTTCCATCAGTGCAAACGGGAAGATTTTCATATCAGTCCAATTGTCTTTACATACATGTACTACACGTGTTACGTACCCACGATAATAACATCTCATGTAAAACTGTGTACCATTGAAGAGATCTGTTCATGAGACGGGCAATTTATATGCGTTTCAAGTGTTATTAGAACATATGATAGTTTTTGAATGAGTTAATTAGAAAGAGGAAATTATTTCCGTATCGCATTTTAATATGTTTTTAAGATTGCATAAAGCAAGTGTATTTGTATTGCGCTTATAAAACGCAGTCGCAGTTACGTTTTACATGTCTGTTCCTCTCACAGCGGTTAAGAGAACGTTGACTAATACATAGGAGAGTGGATTTCCTTGGTATTTAACACAAGAAATAATGAGGGAAAAATCAAAATATATATGGACATGTAGGACAAGTCGTAACCGTAAGGTCGTGGGTTCGATCCCTTGGCGCGGCAGACCCAATTCATAATAATAGATCTGCCATGTTTGGCATTCATCATTATAAGTGTAATAGAGTTACCGGGGATACAAACAGACTTTTACAGTTACAACTTCGTGGTGTTGCACTAATTAATAGTAAATATAGAAAAAAATAAGCGCGACGAGTTGATCCCTCTATTGTGAACGGTAGTGCACCGTGAAACTATAACGGTAAGGGTTTGTTTGTACCCGCGGATTAGATGGGAAAAACACACATTTGCTGAGTGTCGGATAACATAAAGGTCAAGTTTCGGGATAATGTGATGAGATGTGGTAACGTGCGATTGCACGGTGTGATATCGTAGTGTGACAGCACTATATATCTGTTTCATGTAAACAAAATCCCTAATGAATTGAAATACTGTTGTTTGGCCGTTAAACTCAACTACCCCGCCCAAGTAAAATATAAATAGATAACTATAAAATTATAAATATCCCCCCCCCAAAAAAAAACAAAACAAAAAAACCCCCCAAAAAACAACAACACCACCTCACTAACAAAGAATCATTAAAAAAAAAACACTACAAAACCACAAAATGTAATGCAGCTCGAGTTCCATGACTGGTGAGATATAAGGTCATAAGTAAAATTGAGGAGGTGGGACCTAACCCCGGGTGACATCGGGGGACACCAAAGTATACTATTCAATTCTTCTGAATATGAGGAACAAAAAATATATAAATCTGGGTTGGAAATTTGAAATATTTAACCAAAATATATTTTTTATGCAAAAATCCATCTTTGAGGGGGTGAGGCCTGACCCCTAGGGACATTCCATTTACAAGAAGAGGGCCAAGATGGCACTTGATCGCTCACCTGAGAAAGATGATTGCTTAAGAAATAAAGATGCTAGAGTGTAAACAAAGTGAAGTCTGGCTTTTTTTATGGTGAAAATGGCATAACACCTAAATTAACCAGTCACTATCAGTTATAATTGAACCCGATTGCGAGATTATGGGCATAAATATTGTCTTTAAAGTTTAAAAAGGATTGTTTAAAAAAATGAAGACGGTAAAGAGTAAACAAAGTGAAATCTTGCATTTTTATATTAAAAGGGGCATAACTCCTGACATAATCAACAGATCTCAGCTTTAATCAAGCTCAGTCGAGACATTATGGTCATAAGCAATGCCATAAAGTTTGAAGATGATTGCTCAAAAGATGAAGATGTTGAATGTAAACAAAGTGAAATCTGGCATTTTTTATATTGAAAGGGGCTTAACTCCTGACCTAATTGACCGATCTCATCCATAATCAAACTCAATCGAGACATTATTGTCATTAACATTGTCTTAAAGTTTGAAGATGATTGCTAAAGAAATAATAGTGATAGAGTGTAAAATTGTTGACGCCGCACGACAACGACGCACACCGCACGACGGACGACGGACACTCACGGGATCACAATAGCTCACCCTGAGCTTTGCTCAGGTGAGCTAAAATCAGGGAGGCACACTACTCATTGAGGACTATAAGTATGTAAAGTTTTGTAAAGATAGATCGAGCGGCCTCCGAGATATGACCCGTACAAAGTTGCCGGCACGAGAAAGAATAATAATAAGAAGAACAAACGCAATAAAAACATTAAGTTTGTTTAACTTTGTTTGGGAGACATAAAATACATTAAAAAACAACTAGATTGTGTTCCCCCCATATCAGTCTGCTGTATAATTCACAAAAAATATGACCTTTCAGTGTGACCTTGACCTTGAAGTCACATGATTGTAACATCATCTTTCGTGGTTCCATTTGAGCAAAGTGCTATCAAATTGCGACAAGTGAAAAAGATACAGCACGAAGATGAAAAAAAAAAGAAAGAAAGAAAGAAACGTTGATATCTATATGCATTCTTAACTTTTAAACATTACTTTGTACATCGTTTCACTGACTGCTGCAAAGTGTTATCAAAATGCGACAAGGGGTTCAAAGCAGGAATATCACATCTGTTAACGTTTATCCCTTATTGCCTCCTTTGCACACGATGGACTCACTATGCTTGTCATTTGTGCAAAGTTTGATAAAAATCTGACCATTTAGATTATGAAGCAAAAGCGAAATATAACCACAGTGAAAAAGATTTCATGGTGACATTGAACTTGATGTTATCATGCTCTGCACTTTCTCACACTGTGGCACAGTATACGTAACGGACAGAGAGACGGACAGACAAATGGACTGAAAATATCACGTATCTCCAAAATTACAAGATCATTTTAGAAACAGTGTGTAAGCACGCCAAAGTCATATTGTGTGTGTTTTTATACAGTTAAATGCATTTGCATTTCAATTACACTTACTTAGTTCCAGATAATAAATACATTTCCTGCCACATCGAAATCTTGTTATAATCTTATAATAGTATGAATTGCCTGATACGATAAAATTGCTGAATAACGACTCCTGCCATTCTTCAGATTTTCCCGAAATCTGTTGGCGGGACATTAATCCTTACCCTCATAGAGACTCATTTTGACACACTCAATAGGTACCACATAAAGCCTGATCTGCAGAAAACCACAGTTAAACCTTACCAAATTTAATTACAAAATCCTCATTTCCAGACCACTGAGGAGCAGCGAACAGCATAAAACCAGATCAGCCTGCGAGTTACTCGCAGGCTGATCTGGTTTTATGCTGTTCGCCAAGGTCTTTTCATGGTTTCCTCTATGAGGGAAAGGGTTAAACCGAGTTAAACAAAGAAACAGACTTGAAACAGGGGATGTGGATAGTGACTCTGTTTTGACCATCTGTACTAAGAAACATACCAATATTAGCAGCAAGCTTTCAGATTCAAGAATATACGTTCACTGTATACTTGATCTCCATCTAGCAGCAGTCCATGCAAAGCAACATCATTCTCTTGACCACTTATGACAGGTTCGACCGTATAATGAAGCGATACGAATGATAGGTCTTACCAATCATGGTGCCGACGATGAGAGCTGTTCCCGACACGGCGCCCACTCCCCTCTCCAGTTTCACCATGTCCTTCTCAATGTTTTCATTGTCGATATTGATGTTCGGGGCACCGGAAGTCTTTCGGGCGACCGCGACACCGTTTTCAGCAGAGTCCTTCATACCAGTGTCCTTTGCCTCTCTTCTGCAATTAGAGAAAACCGATCTGTTATATGCAATAACAAGATGACAAGAAAAACCACATGTACCACATAATATAAACACTTTCACGTCGATTGGGAAACAAGTTTAGTCTACTTTTCTAAATCCTTCATGATGGTTCTTTGGTTAGACCAATATTTTGTTCATAAGAAATATAATGCAGATTCTTGTTTTCATCGTAGTTCGAATTTACAACCTCAGGATGGATCTGCAGGTAGGTTAGTTGTACTCTACTCTACAGACACCATATCGCGCGCAAGGCCAATAACTATAATAAATAGGATGACTGCGCCATACATAATGAGGCAACAAATTTTAGTTCACACTTGATTTATGTCACCTTTGCTATGTAATTAATTAAAGAGTTACGCTTTCTGTCTTTTCAGAGTAATTGCAATTTCAGTCGAAAAGACCTGTGTACCTACACATGTTTACGATATGTCGTATATCAGACATGAAGTATTATAGTAGTTTATCAAATGTAGTAAAGCATCTTATCATTGAAGCTTAAAGAAAGAGTATATGTTATACCTGTAAACTGATGCTAATCACGTGTGCATGTTTAGTACAAGCTCTTGATGATAGTTTTACAAGCATTGGGTTTTCACTTGTAGAAGGCAAGCAAAGAGTTTTTCAGTGGGTATCCGCTTACAAACTGCAGTCAGCAATATAGCTCGCCAGGTTGGTTTTCGTATCAAATGGCAACTTGCAAATGTATCTCATTAATTCGTCTTTGCTTACAGATGACAATAAATAAGTGCATTTCCCCAGTTTTCATATTATAAACAGCAACTTCACCTGCAGGTACATTTCACACGTGTACAGACATGTAAATGCATTATGGTCCGTTGTGTGCCCATGACTTTCAAATATACAGACACTCGTCCACGTATTCAGTGCCAACAGTTATACAGCAGTATCAACATATTGATCGCAACTCTCGTTACATTTCTGTTACATTGAATATGAATTCTAATCTGATAGAAATACATCATAACGAGGCATTATTGAACATGATTTATTTTAGCAATTCTTAAAGAAACAATAGACTTAAAGAAGTTTCTTGAAGGGGAAACTTCTGATGCAATAAACTTCAGATGAGGCATGTCAGAGGACACTGATTTATAAATGGGTTAAATGTTAGTCTATGATATAAATAGAAAAAAAAATGATCTTAAAAATTGTTTAGAGAAGGCCACAATATATCATTTTCACCATAATTTATAAGCTGCGTCATGATTCAATACGCAGCTAGCTTTTTGGGAAGCTGGCTAACGTCTCGTTCTCTCATGAATTAGCGGTACATGTATATTCAATTTATATTCACGGTCCAAGTTTAGATTCTTAGTGAACGTCATGTGCAATGAGCAGTTATTATACTAGAAGTATAGACTTTCCATATGTTTCCCCTTCCTATGTATTCATTCTATTCGAATGTTTCTGCATGTGAACTTTTGTCATTCTCTATATATGCATTTAGAAACTTGCATAGAAAAAAGATACAGGGACAAAACATGGTATTCGCTATTATGTAAATCAGTAATTAAAAGGCTGTGTTCTATGATATTCGATTACATGTACACTGTCAACAATATCATAAGAAGTTATATTGTGCAGCAAATGCAATTTAATGGTTTATTTTATTATGTGAGTAGAAATTAATGAGATATTAGACTGTAGACTGTATCGTGACCTTGAACTTTCTGCTACAGATATAAGACATATGTTGGGCGTAAGACATCATGGGTTTAAAAGTTTCACATCAAGACTAGCTTCTCTAATTCATCTAAGTTTTCAGCTTTAAGTACAAATAATGTGGTAGCTTCTAACACATGCATATATGCACATGCAGAATGCAAACAGAATGCACAATTGAAACCATTGTATATATACACCATTTAAGCGACTGATACTTATTGTCTCTCAGATATAAGATATACATTGTATTATTTTGTAAGACATTAAACTTCATTTGACAATATACTGTGTTTACTGGTTTGCGTTTGTTCATTAGGCTTTACAGCCCACCAAGGTTACAGTCGAGGTTTTGACTTGACTATTTGAGTTTACCGTCGCTTCGACAGTTTTTCAGTCATGTAGCGACGCCCAGCTAAATACAGGTGAAGGAAGACCCCGAATGCACTGTGGCATCCAGGTAGAACCACCGACCTACCGCAAGCCAGCTGGAAGGCTTCCTCACATGAAAATCCGAATGACCCTGCCGGGATTCGAACCCACGCGCGAGGGGCTGAGTGAGTGCTAAAGTCAGCGACTTTACCCTCTCGGCCTCGGAGGCCCCCGAGGTATTATCAAGTATGAGACCGGTGGATACAATAGTATACATGACACACAGGCGGCATGGTACCGCAACTGATCACACCATTAAAACACCTGTAGCGGGCATTATATGATGACCCCCCGCCCCCGCTGAAAATAAGTTAACAAATGAAAGATATTAAATAAAAGTAAATTAAAGAAATAGAAATAAATGAAAGTACTCACACAATTAAAAGTGTTCAATCGCGAAGCTTGAATTTCTTTATGATTATCTAAATGAAGTATCGATGGAACGAGTTTGAAATACATGTACATTCATTACAGTATGTTACAGTGATCTCTCTTCCCCAGCCTTCACGTGATCTAATGTTGTTGTATTTTCCACAATTCTACTTACATGTTGTTACGATGACTACTTGCAATAGTTGAAATCAATAAATGACTGATTTTAGTGGAATATCCGGCTCACACAAACAAACAAAACAAACAAACAAACAAACAAACACAACAACATACAAATGCACTAGGGATCAATTCGAGCTAGAGGCTATTACAATGCTAACCTACAATTTCAGGTCAAAGTTCGTGACGGTATTCTATACAATTGGACAATGACTCTAAAATATAAACCGTACAAGTAGCAGTTAGAACATAGACACCCTTCACGTACTTATGTTACTTATAGAAAAGGAAGTGCATCGCTGACAGTATATACTGTGAGAGTCAACATCTTAACAGATCAAAACATGCGATGAATGAGGTGTCATTAACCCAGGAAACAATTTAAGGATACACAACGTTTAATGTCTGCCTTTGAGAAAAGCAAAGTTAAGTGGTTTTAACCATCAAACGCGTATTGTTGTGTTAAACTTCAAAGACAAAGTGTGCTCTTTGAAGCCTTAAAAGCAAAACAAAGAATGGTTTTATTTATGCAAATAATTAAGGCCAATTAACTTATTTTATAAAAACAAGCAAATATTTAGCTATTTCGATAGAAAAAAACACAACAACAATACACTCTCATAGAGAGAGAGAGAGAGAGATGAATAAAAGAAGAAGAGAGAATGTGAGCATGTACGGGGGTATTAATAGTGAGACATTAATCTTTAGTTTTGAAGCCGTATTTGGGATCCTCCAAATGGGGCGCCTGATTTATGGTTGTCGTTAAATGAACACATTATGTGACAAATGAGGAGCAAATATGTAACACAGAAAACGGGAATAAAAAACAAGAGGGCCCTAAATGGCCATGACTTGAACAGATTTTGATGAGTTCCTCTAGTAAACATATTACCTCAAGGCTTTGTGGTTTCTGACATGAATATTTTTGTAGATTTTCCTATACAAGTCAATGTAAAATCAAGTGACCCTCTAAAGCGGGGCCAATTTTGACCCCAGGGCCATGATTTGAAGAAACTTCGTAGAGGTTCACTAGGCCATGTTACATACCGAATATCTAAACTCTACGCTTTTTGGTTTCTGACAATATTTTTCTAGTTTTTCCTAAATAAGTCTATGTAAAATCAAGTTACCCCTGGGGCGGGGCCAATTTTGACCCCAGAGCCATGATTTGAGCAAACTTGGTAGAGGTTTACAAGGCTATGTTACATACCAAATATCTAACTCCAGGCTTTGTGTTTCTGACAAGAAGATTTTTCTCGTTTTTCCTATGTAAGTCTATGTAAAATCAAGTTACCCTGGGACGGGGTCATTTTTGACCCCAAGGGCCGTGATTTTAACAACCTTGATAGAGGTCAATTTTATGCACGAGTTGTCTGTCGGTTTTGACCATGCATACAGAGTTTATACATTTAACAATATATTCTCAGATTATCTATTACAATTGTATTTATTCTTTAACTCCACCCTTTTATCTATTTCAATTTATTTCATTTATTAAAAAAATGCTACTACTATGCCAACCTAAAATTAAAGCCTACCTTTGCGCCTTTGTTATATTCTTATGCAGAAATCTGTTGTGTTTGGTTATATTTTCCTATAAAACATGCAGTTCACTTTTGGTTTAATCGTCCTGCTTCACCGTCAACTACCTCTTTACAAAATGTCTCAAGCGGAACTTATTTATGTAGTAGTGAGCTTGAAATATATAAGATAATGTGCCTATAAAAGCTTGTTAACATTATTTTCTGTCTCCTTTAATGTTTTTTTTTTTTTTTTTTTTTTTTATTATGAAATAATTTAATTCATGAAGTTTTATTTCATCATATGGTAATATTTTGCCATTAATTATATCAATGCTCACATAATATCGCTGGCGACTTCCTGTACTGCATCTGTATGATGGGAAATAGCGCTTTTGTTATACAAAAAGGTTACTACATCTGTTGGGTAATTTTACATCTGTATCGTGTCAAGTGTTTGTCATGCAATGCGGTATCAAAAAGACGATAAGTTTTATTAATTGCCGACATTGAAAAAAATCAAAGCGCTCAATGCGCTGAGAGACGGCAGTCGGATTAACAGGAAAAAAGCGGTGATTCTTAATTATTGATACAATAGAGGCAAACGCCACATGACGCAAAAACTCCACACACTCTCCTGCAACTATAGATCGAATACGAATTAGGGTCATGAACCTGACTGTATGAACTAGGTCATTCCCTAGGACCCGAATTATATAAACTCTCAACTGTTACTTAAGTGTAGAACTTGACAAGATACTTGATGTTTTAGATACTTGAATGTTTGTTTCTATTTCAAAGTTAAGAAACCTAACTCGCTTTCATGCAAAATTATGCGTGAACTACTTTAGGTTAAATACAGATATCCGAGGCGCTACTTTTTTCTTTTTACAGGAGGAGATCTTCAAGTATTTAAAACGGATTGCTGTTCTGATTTATAAGTGTAACGGATATATTGTTCACACTTAAAATGGATGTTTACAGAGCAAAATAACACGTTTACAAACAACAGCACTAAAATAGCGGCCACAGTTATGAATAAAAGGTCTGCGTAACATATTCCATTCGTATTCGTAAGTGCAGAATCGCATTGCGTGGATCCGCACTAAGCGCGGTGAGGTACAGTTAAACTTGTCATGGAAAATATGCAAATTAGGAAGGTCAGCGATGCCTGGTAAGCGTTTCTAGCTACTAAAGACGGCAACCTGCCGTCTAACAAGAGGGCCATGAAGACCCCGAGATCGCTCACCTGAGAAACAGTCTCCGTGTTTTCGAAACACTTAAGTACAATCTCAGGTTCAAATTAGAGTATCATACAAAAATCCCTATTGAAACTAATGGGCATAGTATGAATTTGAGGATGAAAATACGACTTTTATTCGGGAGGAAAGGAAACAGCAAATACGATATTATGGAAAATGTTTTAAACGGATTCTAACAATATTAACAATCTTGGGAGATGGTATGCTAATGACCATCTTTTGGACAGAAGCTATTACAAATTTTCAATTTTCCCCTTTTGGATTTGATGCAACGGCGACCATATTTATGCATGGAATTTAATTCTTTGAACAACTTTGTAAATGGACTCTACCCAATCATTTAAAGTTTATTGAAAATTAGCCAATTAGTTTAGGAGGAGATGTCGTTTTACTTTGAATGTTGACAACGGACGACGGATGCCAGACAATCATCGATCAAAATAGCTGACGTTGTGAAAAGGTGAGCTATAAACCCTGCCAAACCATGAAACTTATTCTTCGTGTAAAATTCCTTACACCGTTCAAACAGATGGTTGAGCCGGTGATTTTTGTTTTTCCGATGTAAATTATACAGAAATTCCGAAATACAACAGTTTTCCGGCAGTTTTTGAGCGTACCACCGTTAGTTACAAACTGTATTTGTATTTCGCTTACCTTCGCATATTTTTATGAAGTAATGGCCCTTGGAAGGAAAAATGCACTCTGCTTGAAGATTATTGCGTGCGGGGATATTCTGTTTTCTCCCCGCAAGCATTTATGCTTACTGTTTACAGTACAATGTATGTTTTGACTTGACTTGACTCTTGAGTTTACCGTCGCTTCGACAGTATTTCAGTCATATAGCGACGTCCAGCTAATTACAGGTGGAGGAAGACCCCGAATGCACAGAGGCATCCGGGTAGAACCACCGACCTACCACAAGCCACAATGTATGTTTTAAATCCGTTATAGTTTTGCAATAGTGTTACTCTTGCATCTTGCGTTATATATGCTCGTTCATAAACACTATAGATACGAATGGGAAAAATTTTGTGAATCCGCGATGGCATCAAAAAGTGCCTCAAAATAGACACGTATCTTTTTTATACTGATTACCTTTGAATTTCTGTTTTGTCTTTTTAAGTAGGTCAAACGTGGGTTAGACTCCGATATAACAGAAGAATTGGTGTACATACCTAATATTATTGTAATTTATTGATAAAAAATATCATCAATAGTTAAGAACAAGTCGAACACACACACTAACAATAGTTATATTTTACCTTTAATTGTGTATAAAATACACCGTCCTAACTTACAGCGATGACCAACATACATGTATTATACAAACTGGACATCAATCGAGCTGACTGATTCCTTGTGTAACATGATTTATGACATTGTGACTACACTGTTGCTTTTCCCGAAGACAGTCATTAATTCATTTCAAGCTTAGGGTTACTAGTAAAACAAAAATGACAAAGCCGCAGTATACGACCAAACCTTCACAGGAGATCGTGTCATGCTGACTGTTTGAAAAGAAGGACATATGAGAGGTCGGTTGTACCAAGACTTTAGTGATTCGAGAGGTTAACCTTTATCATGAACTATGAAATAATTGCTTCATCTGAATAAATAGTTGAATTTGTAACAGAGTAGACATAACTAGGAGCTGAATGAGCAATTGAATGAGTAGCATTACTCCTAAGATCATTGACTAATAAGGAGATTAACATACATGTTCAAATTAGATTTTCGGTGAAAATGAATAATTCAACAGCCGTCTAAAACAATATACATGATCAAGAATCAGATTGGTCAGTAAAAGTATCTCGTATCTCGAAGTGACGTTTTGTCGACGGAAGCAAGAGTATTGGCACTACTCTTCACAAAATGATTTCAAAACCTACTCGATTAACAAAGTTTGCCAATAAAAGGTAATTTTCTTAAACTCTTTGTTCTTATTTATTATAAAAAAATCAACTTAGCTGCTAAACTAACTAGTGCCTTTGTTACAGATACCTGTATCCTTGACAGGGTGACCTTGAAATGTGTAGGTGTCATGTATGACAGGGCGGTATTGCAGTCAAATCTAGTGGAAGGAAAAATTGTTAATGTGTCAATCTATAAAAGTGAACAAGTTCGTGACAGGGACACGGACATACAGACAAATCACGACCACTTCTATAATTCTAAATACCTGTTCAGTAGTAAAATACAAGAGATCTATATAAGTACAATACGCGCATTTCAACAACATGGAGTTAAATAAGAAAGTCTGTACCAAAGGAATATATTAGTGCACACTTATGGACATCATGTGAGTTGTGTAACCTTTGTTGGTTATCAAAGATAAACGGATGTACCGGGATACAGTGGTGATTTGGTCTATATATTGGAGAACAAGATATATGTGACTAATGGAAATATACCGCCATTGACAGATTCATGTTAAAATGCGTACGTGACATTTTCGGTGTTCATGGCTGTGCTATTTTTTGTAAAGATTTAAATCATGACTAGTTAAACTATTTTAAGATGAATCTATATCATGTGAAATGAAACGTTTAAATTATAAGAAATCCAAAAGCTACTTGGGCTGAGGCGATACAATCGAATATGCGGTTCAGCTATTTGCAAAACAAAGTGCAAATATTCGTATTTTCAAGGTCAAGGATCGAATATGTAGAAAAAAATTCAGTTCCTAAATAAAGAATTATATTTAATACTTCAATCATGAAAATAAATGTTAACACCAAGCGAGTAGAATCACTTGCACTCATTTGGTATTGATTTAATTATGATAATAATTATGGTTGATTTAATTATAATCCGTATGGAGACAAGGCCATTCAAGACATTTGACAAAGTACAACTAAATCTTAAGTAAAATATATTGTATAAATATGTCTTTGTTATGAAAATCCATCTTTTCAAAAGAAAAAAAAATTAAAATTAGATTTTTATTCCCTTAAATCAAAAATTATGTAAACATACAAATATATAAATATCTACATGTATTTTAGTACACATAGCAAGCAATTTAGAGCATGCAAACCTTTATAGATGTTTGAACAATGTAAACTGTTAACATTGCCAAAATGCAGTTGATATATGTATTTGGATCATACTGTGTAGAACATGTAACTTAAGTTTACTTTAAATTGTTAATGTATAACCTGGAGAAATGCAGTACAGAATGTTACAATTACATTAGCAAATATATTCAATTGAAAAAGAGGGCGCCGTGGTCCAGTGGTAATGTATCCGAATACGGATCCGAAGGTTGTGGGTTCGAACCCCGTTGGAGGCAAGAATTATTCATGACCTTCCCAGGCGCAAAGTACTGGTCTACCCCAGGAACCGTCGAGAATGGTTTAGTATAAGTTGTAAGAACTTGTTTCTCAATCGACGTAAAATAAATAAGTTTAAACTAATTGAAAAAGGAGAAAATGCGTTCCAAGGATTCCATTAATTTGGAAGTGTTGTTTCTTTTAGAACTAAATCATGCTTGATATCTCATTTTTTCTTTTTTAATTCATATATGACCAACTAATACTAATATATATGGTTTGACTTTGCAAATGATACATTTCATTTAACTCAAAAGCTGATTGCAAACTTTCTATTGAAACAGACCATTTCAAGCGAGGATCGGCAATTCCAGGTATACATAATTCGCTTTTTAACTTGATCAATTCAGTGACTGTGGAAAACTCTCAAATGTATGTTTATTTCCCATTAAAAAGGTGTGGAATTATACACCAGCATTTTGATTTGGTGTTCGGGAAGTGCTGGTTGAACTTCGTAGTTTACGCCCCACTTCGGATTGAAATGATCTCTTTTATTTATCCCTGCCCTTGAGCAACGTCGCAAACATGTCTTGAGTCAGATCAGTCCCTTACGATCGGAAAGGTCATGATCATAGCACCAAACGGGATTCGAAGCCACTACTTTCGGACCCGCAGTCGTGGAGGCTACCACTGAACCATGGTGTCCATCTGTACGATGTAATACTGATAGTAGTGAGTCTGTGCCTATTTTTAAAGCATGTATGAGATGATGTATGGAACACTAGTTGGACATAATAGCTAATTCACTTTCACATTGATAATGTTATTTATTTATTTTCTTTTGCCGAATAGTACAATTGAGAATCATCTGTGGTCAATGCCTTTCTTTTATTTGTGATGTTGATATACACATATCACTATTTTAATATTTGTTTCACTCCGTATTATCGCATGCTTTCGGGGGGAAATCTTGACTTTGTTTTTAATGTCAAACAATAAAATTTATGCAACGAAAAGTAGGGTTTAAATTTTATTTATAGTAAATGAATGTCGAAAATGAGTTATCAAGCGAACAGTATGACCGGTGAAGTTACACGCCTCTATGTCAACATAAGGAAGCTCTATTAGTCTAACTTTTAACCAGAAGCATTCGGCATTGCAAATGAATACAATATTAGACACTGTTAAAAACTGTTTTCGTGTATATTTTTCTCAAATAATCCAATTTCATTAATCCCAAACTTTTTTAACCAGGTTTTCAAAGAAAACCCTGGTTATTAGAATAGGGTAAGTCGATGGATGGGTTGTTGGATGGGTGGGCGTTTCCGTCGAATATCTCTTGTTATATTAGAAATACAGTTTTCATACTTGGTCGGTAGATAGTTTATGGGAACAGAAAGATTGGGATTTACAGGATGATAAGGTCATGATCAAGGTCACTGTTACTAAAAATAGGTTTTTCGTTTTCGTCAAATAACTTCTTTCTTCAACCATTTACATCATCCCGACATCGGACCAACCACCCTTTAAACTTCCCTTCGGCTGGGAATAGAACCCCCGACCGCCCGGTTGTTGGGCGTTCGCTTTAAACACCCGGTCACATATAAAGGAATGTTCGTTCTGTTTCTTTCGCTTTTATGCGAAAATTTACTAGATCTATATCATATTTGTTATGCACTGTTCCAAAAATAAAAAATAAATTATTACACATATAGCATGATTATTCTTTACCAACTTCTGGGTCAACGTTTTAACATAGATAGGTGATTTTTTTGTTGCAAACAACTGTACATATCGTGACAAAAGAACAAAACATTTGATTTTTTGGCTGTTTATTCTCAATTTAGTGTTAATTCATGTATATGGAACGCCTCGACTGTCTTATTTTAAGAACAAACTGGTGTTGGATGTTTGTATATATTGTATTCATGTTGAGCCAGCAATAATATATGATGTTCTGTCAAACGCCTTTTTTGTTCTGTTATTCCTGTATGATGTTGGGTTGTATGCTTACTATATACTCATGTCTAATGACATCGCCTGAAACCCTGTATTTAATCGTTTAGGGTGTGTCAAAATACGCGATATCATTAGTTCCATCACAAATTTACCAGGTAATTCCATTTCATTTGTCGATATTTCAATCAACGACTGCTGCAAAACGGCGTTCCCAAGGCTAGATGTCAGGCAATGAAACGAAATAGACCACAACAATCAGAATCATGGTGTGTAAAACAAAAATCATGTGTACACATGATGTCAGATATGCTAAACGGTATGACCGATTTATTCCCTTTTAAAGTTAAATAATGACTGAGTACTTTAACACTGCATACAATATTTTGGCCATTTGACAATATATCTAGCCTTTTATATGTGATGTCGGTATAAATCCTGTAAGTAATTATGACATTCAGTAAACAAGCCATTATATTTATAATGTTTATATACTTTATAAAATGATAATGATCTACTGTCCACATTTATTTTCAATTCAAAATTATTCGTTGGGGTATGTTATAACCAACCAAAAAGATATGTGTGTTAAAAAATCATATGTGTGCGACTTAATGTAACGATGGTAGAGCGCGTAAAATATCATATTTTATACAACACAAGACAGTCGAGGCATTCAATACGTTTATTTGACGAATAGACTAGGTTACAATCTATAACGTCACCCAATACAATGTTAAAAACACGGGGTGGTTGCATGGTCGATTTTTTAAAATGAAAGAAACTAGCAAAACTAAATTGGTACTGATTAGCTTCTTTGATTGGTGCTCAGTATATACACATTGTAGTTCCAGAACTGGTTGGCCCGGTGTCAGGATAATGTGACTGGATGTGGTATCATGCCACATGTCTACGGCGTGGTACTGCAGTGTGGCAGCACTATATCTCTCCCATGTAGACAATGTCCCTAACTGAATGAAATACTGTCGGTGGGACGTTGATACAAAACAAACAAAAAGCTGGAATGATACCACGCCGTGCTATCTTAAAAATAGCAACTTTAGACCTTTGTAAGATGAGTACTAGATTTATATATGATTAGCTTCTTTTGCCGAAAAAGATCATATTCTGTCGGGCGTGCATGTATTGAACCTGTTAATCACAGAAACAATACATGTAGCCCTTAATGAAGAGGTTCGCTGTTTGTTTTAACACGATTGTGGTTGTGTTCGGTACATACAAACACGTACATTTAATAACTGTTCTATTTGCCATATTCGTATTAGATTAACCATGGACGCATTGCATGCAAGAGATGCGTGAACTTCATAGTATTTTCATTGATTATTTTTCCAGCCTACGCAAACAGGTGCACGTATATCCTTCCCGCTAGAGGGCATTGACTTTGGGTGTCCGGTATTGTAATTCTCGCAACTGGTTACAATATGTTGCGTTGTTTACGTATGTTCGTTACGTAGATTTGCTTTTATATATAAGTATGCGTGAAATGAAAATGAAAGTATATTACATTATGACCGGAAGTGTTAGATTGTTCGGAGTTTATTGTCCTCAAAATAGTCAGGTGAATGGGTCAAGAATAGTGACAGAAATTGGTTGGTATTTTTTTCAATCGATAATCAGTTCAATCGGATGGGGTATAATCGATATACATGTATTTCGATTACTTGTCGCTTAGTAAAATTTAAGCAAGGTGCTTTATTATAAACAGTTATATGAACGTCACGAAGTAGTTTTTGGCACAGTTTTAGCTTTATAATGCTGGAGCATTGAATAGGTTATACTTAGTTTTGGGTCTTATTGTTTAATAGGGGGATATTTAAAGGTTTTCCAGTGGAAATCTGGATAAAATCAAGAGATTCCAGATCAATAGACACACAATACAAGATGTATAAAACTTTACAACGACGTCGCGGAACGGATATATGTAAATTGATTATTGTCGCCTTTCAGTAAAGTTGGCGACTAGTAATAACCGGAACATCACTAGTCAAGAATACTAGGTATTTAAAGGTGTCAAGGAAATCATTATCTGTCAAGTGACCGTGCCAACAATCGGTGAGAGAGACGAAATGAAATGGAGAAAAATCAAAAAGTAATGGTTATAAATGAAAAGTACATGGAACTGGAAACAAAGTAGTTCAATCCTCATCTATTAACAGTATTCAATCATTGCATACATCGTCGGATACCCACGGTATTATTTTACATACAGTCAACATCTGAATAATCAACTCGAAAAACTTAATTCTCGAACACTCAAGAGTTGACAACTTAAAAAATTAGCGCGTTCGATACAAGTACTGTGAGTAAAAACTTAACTAAAATGACAGTAGTCTAATCTTAAATAAAATGTCAGTTACTAAAGTCAGTTCCAATTCTGATATATTGAAATGGTATGTTAATCCGTGTTCTGATATAGACTATCTAATTGGGTAATGACTTTCTACGATTCAAGGCAAGGCACCAGTCGGATACTGCAAACTAAATATTCCATTGGTATCTATGTAGTTACGCGTGGCTTTCCGGCGATGAATACAAAACAAATGAAGAATAAGAGCAGCATATTGTGATGATGATGATGATGATAAAATTGGGGTGTATATGTATGTTTCATTGCATGGTTGTAAATTATAAGTATGTAATACTAATTTAGTAAAACATATAGCTTGCTGTATATATTTATGCACATCAATCTTTGAGGATAAGCAAATTATACCTATGTTTGGGTTCAGTATTCAGACATGTAGGTCTACACGCGACATATGTATAATGCTACTTCAGTGATATATGCTGGAGACTAAAGGCATAATGCAGAATAAAACAGCACTCTATCACATTACCTTGACATTGGGCCACTCATAATACACCACTCTATCACATTATTCTGAAACTGAGCCACCCATAATACAGAACCCTATCACATTATCTTGACACTAGGCACCCATAATACAGAACCCTATCACATTATTTTGACACTAGGCACCCATAATACAGAACCCTATCACATTATCTTGACAATAGGCCACTCATAATACAGAACCCTATCACAATATCTTGACACTAGGCACCCATAATACAGAACCCTATCACATTATCTTGACACTAGGCACCCATAATACAGAACCCTATCACATTATCTTGACAATAGGACACTCATAATTCAGCACCCTATCACATTATCTTGAATCTGGGTCATCCATAATACAGCCCCTATCCAAACTCCCACATTATCCGGCCATCCATAAAACAACACCCTATCACATTATCCTGACTCTGGGCACCCATAAAACAGCACCCTATCACATTCAGACACTGGGCCAGCCATTATACACCACCCTATCAAATTATCCTGACACTGGTCCAGCCATTATACATGCCCCTATCATATTAACTTGACACTAGGCCAACCAGTGCTGGAATTACCCCTTCGACCTGAGCGCCAACCACAGGGTAGATATATGTACCATTTTACGACTTGGGGATCGAGTATACGATCACCTGTACGGACAGGCGCTCTAACAATACGGCAATCGAAATGATAAAACTATATTAGGTTGCCAAATTATATCCATTTGACCACTAGCAGCGTCATATATACGTATACTGGAGAAGGAAACATTTTATAGATTTACACGCAACCCCGCCCTGCCCCCACCGTGTAAACTGAAGATTTATGTTAATCAATATTATTGAGCGACTATGAGTAATCCTCATGTATAATATATATATATATAACAATAAATGTTGATCTATAACGCCCAAGCCCTATCTACATTTCCACGTCAAGTGACTAGCTACCAAATTTAATTACAATTTAACAATCTTACAAAAAGTTACTGACATTTTAATTTAAATGACCTTGACCCAAGGAGTATTTTTTAAATTTTGCACATGCGCCAATAATTTACTGATTTTCATTAGGATCAGACAAATTGTTTGATGTACAGTCGTGGCATAGTCTTAGTGCAAGCAAGAGGGATCAAACATGTTAAATTATTATGCTGCTATTTATAACACTAATAAAAATACATGTAATGTTTCCCTCTTACAAAGCCGCACCGTCCCCGGTGGCCGAGTGGCTAGAGCGTCCGCCTCGGGAGCGAGAGGTCGTGGGTTCGATCCCCGACCGTGACGTTCCAAAGTCGTAAAAGATGGTACTGGTATAGGTCACTTGCTTGGCGCTCAGCATATATGGGTAGGTTGGTCCGGTGTCAGGATAATGTGACTGGGTGTGGTATCATGCCACATGTCTACGGCGTGATACTGCAGTGTGGTGCACTATATCTTTCTCAAGTAGACACTGTGTTCAAACGACTGAAATACTGTTGGTGGGACTTTTAACAAAACACACAGCACAGCACAAAGCCACAATAAAATATAAACAATTTTAAAAATCCATATTTTAATACTAGCAGTTTTGAAAGTAATTAAATTGAAATCAATAATAGCCTTTTCATACTTTTTCTTACATGTTAGGCTAATATTTTAAATTAATACCTTCAAGAAATTAAAACAGCCACGAGTTGTTCTAAGTTTCGAATTATTTCCCCAATAAAATACCATTAACTTACCTAATTATTTAAGTCCAATTGTTACACTGTTTTACTATAATGTACCTTTAATGACCACTCTATTTGACTAAATTGTGCATTTCATACAAACGCACTGTACAACCACTGGTTTAAACCGGAATATTGACATTATATTGTTTGGAGGGTTTCACAGCATCTTCAACAGTGAAGCAACTTCGTCAGCTATATTGCGTTAATATGGTATGTTAGGCTCACAAGAGGCACTCTGTATACATCACTAACCTTTGATTACATCATCCACGCACACCACTTTGAATGAGAGAGAGGGGGGGGGGGGGGGCTGCGTACAATATATGCGAATATGCTATTTCGACACACTTTAGGTAGCAATTAAATACAGAATACTGGGTACCGCGTCTAGCTACTACTATGCTCCATCAAAGGTCAAGGTCAGTTCTATCCATGTCTTTCGAACATGAGCAAGAGGTGCTAAGTAGGCAACCAATTACCTTTATAGTCCCTTATTATGCGAAATACATTTGAGACTAATATTCATGAGATTATGGCAGAGATCTTTCAGCAAGTTTATGATTCTTATTGAAATTGCTAGATATACATCTGGATGGTTTTCCCTTTGATCTTTAGCCAAAGCGGTTAGCGTGATATATAAGTTTTGCTGCCACCAGACGGTTTCCACAAAAGTTGACTGGAGTGGTTAACGATTTTCCATGAACACACAATCAAAAACATATGTATAAATATTTTAGTTTAAATATATTTAGTTAATCAACAAGGACATTTTATATGAATAATTAAAGACGGAAGAAAATCATGCATTTTAAGATTTCCCGTATAATGCAAATTGCAAAACACAAAACAACATTTTTTCCATGATAGAAAAATTATAGAGACGGATTATCTAATCAATAATTTAACAAATGGAGCAACTTAATTACGAAGGAAACGTTGATAAGAATATTATATCAAGTTCAAACTGTGTTCATAAGGATAAAAAGAGTTTAATGTAAATACTGATAACGCAAGATAAGTGAAGAGAAATAAAAGAAAATGCACGTCATACTTTCTATAGCTACTTGTATCATTTCAAAACGAATAGTATCATATTTTGTACGGTATACATTGAATTGATATAATAACTTCAAAATATAAACAATAAGGTGGAATTCAATCGTCACATTTACAACTATGTTAAATTTTGATGCTTGGTTATAACACAATATTGTAGTCCTTTATTTGGAAGCGTACCGTTTAATGGTTGAGAAAATATAGATATTATGCCTAAACGGTGAATATTTTTCACGTTATTATTTACTTTTAAATTGCTATTGTCATCATTATCCATCCATCACTTCATCCATTATTTCGTACACTTATTTTTTCTCCTATTCCCCACGTTTGTCTCATTAACTTTACATCGTTCTCTCAAACAACGAAAGATTGCATCATACACAGAAATTAGTCCAAGGCTATTAATTAAATTAATTAAAGGCTTGATATTCAAGTTATATCTGCGCTCCGGAATTATGAGATATATGGAATTCAAAAACTACACAGAATAACTGTTGATAGTTATCATTGTAGAACGCACTTGATAAAATAATCTATGCCGCTACAGCAATCTACACCCACTTGAAAAAAAAAATGTGCCCCCACCCAGGCCTTCGTTATTTTTTTTCTTTTAAGTTGTGTACAACGTATATCTGAGGAACCATTACTATCAAAAAAAAAAAAAAAAAAAAAAAAGGTCAAGACAAAAAAAAAAAAAAAATTGAGTGCACACTTTCTTTTAGTAACTAAGTTTAAATGCAGCCGCCATAAATCTTGCACATTTTCCCTTTGTATTACGTTTCCTTTGTTATATCTGAATGAAAATGGGTTATAGTTATTATAATGGTAAATATTTCTTAAAATAGTTCTAGCATTAAGATAATTGGGTGGTTTTGTTTACATTTCAATTGACAAATAAAAACTTAGCACTAAATTACTGCGCTTAAAACTGATTGTAACTTGTCCACCGATTCAAATATGGTATTCATCATTATCACAATATGTTATATGCCATGCATCTGTTTAATCCATATTACATGTATTAAAGAAAGAGCTATTTGAAAACATATGTGGAATTATTTAATTCCTAAAAATCGTTATTGATTCTGACCTCAGTCGAATCATCATCAAGGTATTACGATTGCGGTTTTTGATCTGTTGTGACAATTAAAATATATTTATGATTATGATAATAAATGATGGATATATTGTACTGTAACTGTAGCGATAGTAAATCTCGAAAGGAGTCGGAACAAAACTTGACAGAAACCTGGTGGCAACCATTACAGATTGTTACATTGATATCCACTGTCCAGATTCATATCCCTACTTATATTCAATGGCGGTTCTTCTTCTTTCTTTTACTGTAATGGTCCTTAATTGATATGACCATATTGTAGATCTTACGGTCAAGGATTTCCCACGTGTGGCTCCTGTTCTTTGCTGAAAAGACAGCATCGGAAGAGACAGTAGTTGGATGCAATGGAGTCCGGGGGCGATGCCTTGGCTCATTTTGCGAATACACCCCTTGGTTCTTTTCTTGCCCGGTGTATAGCACCGATACATGGGAGGCAAGTTCCTGGGTAGAACCATTACTGAGTACTCCGAGTTCTTATAGCAGCCCAAGTTTTCACGAGTGCCAGGCAAGGGTGCACCTGGTACCAATTTTATACGTCTTTGGTTTGACGCGGTCACCGGGGGAAATTTTTATCGGTATGCATTAAGTGTCATTCCTTGTCAAATGACGATTTGGGTATTAACTTCTTTCAGAAAAATGTGTGTGGTTGATATCCATTTTTGTGTTTGGTTCAAAGTCCAATTGACAATATTTCAGTCATTTGAAGGCTTGTATTTGAAGTCAGATATAATACTGCCCAACTACTACACCACGTCGTAGACGCTTGGCCAGCCACATTATCCTGACACTGTGTTCTTCAGTCTTAGGATTAATCTTATATGCTGAGCGCCTATCACTAACTCGAAATGGACTTTTTACTGGTTTAGTCGGCGGACGGTCCAACCACCCGGCCACCGAAATGAAACCTTACAAGCACGGCAAAGTAAAAATCTACACTTCAAGGTAACATCCCCACTCGCACCAACACTGTACACGTGGCGTTAGAGCTACCATTTGTAATTCCACTTAAACCAAATAGCGCCCATGGCAATAGACTATTTTATTGGAAATCCCACCCTGCCGTACTAGCAATACATAGTTGCGTCATCTTTGTAGGATTCCAGGTCAGTTGGTTTAAATAAATGGTATATTGTACTTGATTGTGTGAGTAATAGCGACATTAGCATAAAACCACAGATTACGAACATTAACTAGAAAATAATGAAGAAATAAAAATAATCAGTGAAGGCCATTGTACAAAATGATGCAATACATATAAACACTGTGACAGACATGTTGAGTTATCTGTAAGATTATATAACGAAACGCGTTCTATCTTATTTTTGTCATATATTATTTTGGTATACACACTGTCCGAACATTAATTGTGAATGATTTGTTATACACAATCCAACCAAATCTCATACTGTTTCAGTGCCTTTTAAGAAGTTAAGTTCTTGTGCATGCTTCATTAGAAGTATTGCATCAGAAGACTGTGGATGTTTTTAACGCTGGTATTTAAGGCCATGACACGTAAACAACTGACTTTTTTCAATTTCAAGTATTGTATATAAAAATATATTATATAGGTTATTTACATCAGTGTACCTAATCTTCAGGCGAAGATGCTATGGAGTAGCTTCCATAATAAATAAATAAATAAATAAATAAATAAATAAATTGTTAAGAAAACCTACAATCGAGAATGCCTTGATATGATATTTATCATTTCAATCTCTTTTAAGACTGTCTATAGTGTATATACAGATATTCGGATTGTAAAATCTGTACAGCTAATGCGTTCATGACAAGTTTTATTTAATACTTGTATATCACATAACAAGTATTGATTTTTCACTGGTTCTGTTTGACTTCAGTGAATAGGGAATTCATGGGAACGTATTTATTGGCTTTGATCTTAGACTGAGGTGATGTTGTATTCTGAATAAATATGTAACATATAATAGTTGGGGGTATTGGGTAATGTTGAATGTGTGATTGCTTGTCCTGTGAGAGTGTTTATCTATATTCTATCTGTCCGCTTAAATAGTGTAAGATAAAACGCAGGGTAAAATATTCTACATAATTGCTTATCTTATTTATCGAAACATTATTTCTTTTATAATTATTACATACTTTTATATTTTTTATCAAAATAAATTTCTTCTAAAAATATACATGTCGGTGAAATTGTAACGTTTTGTTAAATAAAATGATAAAATGCAGAGGAACAAGATCAAGGCAATTAACAGAAGTATTTCGCTCAGTGTGGACAGTCGCGTGGTGATATTTGAAGATCTCTGTACATGTGTGATGCATCACAGTCTCGCGTATCAGGTATCAACATCTTAGGTTTCAACTCAAATACAGCCAGAACATTTCTCAAATATTTTAAAGGGTAATAATCTCGGTCTTGAGAGATTATTAATTTAAACTGAATTTCGCGAAAAGAAAAAACAATGCAAGTCAATTTTGACATCCGACGCAAAATATTAGGAAAACCATTGGAGTGTGGCAGTATATTTTCTAAATCATTATGTTTATTAATAAACATACATGTACATAAAATAGGACAGAGAGAGCAGTACGTATTATAAGTAAGGTAACTAAACAGATAACAATACAATAAGTTTTACCGATATTTCCTCTCGGTAGCTCTGTCCCAGTCAGTAGTCACTGCGCATGACACTTATTCCCTAATATGGCGAATATTCCCTCTTAAGGAAATCTACTCCAAATAAGGACTGTATGTCCTCTAAAGGAAAGCTCCACACCGCGTGTATCTCCACTGGATCAATGATGTTTACATCCTGGCTCAGCTGGCGTTTACGCATGCGCACCACTGTATATAGTAGGGATACGCTACACTAAATAGTTAAGGGTATGTTGGTTTAACGTCTAACCAACAGTATTTCAGATTTTTAAGGACTTTGTGTACATGAAGCAGATATAAAGCTGCATCACTACGACAACATACAGTACACAGGTGTTATATCACGATCTATGTAAATGTTTAATCCATGAACTCCCGGTTTTAAGTTAATTTTCAAATTCATTTGATTGAGGAATGATGTTTACCGTATAAAGAAACAGTACAAGTTGAGAATGATTTGAACATTGGTGGAACGAATTTGCATTAAATCGGACATTAATTATCGCAGAGATGTGAATACCTAGGTGTAGCTTCGTGATTATCTTATGTAAGCTTATTGGGTATAAGTATAGGTTGTTTTCCTTATATATATATATATTTATTTCCTCCATGAATTATTATATATAAGTACATGTAAAGTAATAATAATTCATGGAGGAAATAAATTTAAATTTACTCGTATATATACTTAATGACTTTGAAAACGCACGGTTGAGATAAGTGTGATTTTACAACGATAGCACTTAATCATTACACATTTCAACATTTTTGAATATTTTTAGTTGTTAAATTGTGTTTTATATTTAGCAAATATATGAAATACATTTAATGGAAACCTTCGTATTTCTTTTTCGTGTAAAAACAAACAAACATTAAATACAGGTGTGCGTTTTCAAAGCCCTTAAGTATATTTATCTAAATCATTATCCGATTACTAAAATTACCAAAGAAAAAAAAAAGAAAAAGAAAAAACGTATACGCAATATCAGTGTTTGCAAAATGAATCATTCCGTATGAAACCATTGAGTGGTTCAAATATTATTTAACTATCTGTCATGCATAATACGATATAGTTTTATAAGCATAGAATGTATTGTATCAAATATGTACGAATTTTATTAACAAAAGGCTATTTAAAGCTGTTCACTGCTTGTTAAACGCACACACGTATTATTAACTTGATGTAAAATGAATGACGCCCATTCAAAATGATTTCAACACCGGCAAAGGAAACCATTCTTTACAAATCTATACGTGCCGACAAAAGGCATATGAGGGAAGGGGAGAGGGAGAGAGAATACTGTTTCAGTATGGTTATTGAGTGTAAACAAAATCATTTTGAAAGCACTCTCTTTGTAATATACTATACCATACAACACTACTCACTAACTTCATCATAATACCATAGGCTACTCTACTATTCAAACCCTGAAATCTGTTTAATAACATATCTACAACTACAACATCTACCTCTATATATTTAGGATTATCTAACAAACATAACACAATAATAACACACAATATACAAACACAAACAACACACTACATAACACACTACAAACCAACATACATAACACATCACATAACACAATACATAACACAATACAAAACACAATACATAACTCACTACATAACACAATACATAACACAGTACAAAACACAATACATTACACACTACATAACACTCCACATTACACACTACATAACACACTACAAAGCACAATACATTAAACACTACATAACACAATACATAACACACTACATAACACAATACATAACACAATACATAACACAATACATGACACACTACAAAACACAATACATAACACACTAAATAACACACTACATAACTCACTACAAAGTACAACACATAACACAATACATAACTCACTACATAACACAATACATAGCACAATACATTAAACAATACATAACTCACTACATAACACAATACATAGCACAATACATTAAACAATACATAACACAATACATTACACAATACATGCCTACAGCACATAACACAATACATAACACAATACATTACACACTACATAACACAATACATACCCACAACACGTAACACAATACATAACACAATACATAACACAATATATAACATAACACATAACACAATACCTCTTACGATACACTCCACACATAAAGTCTCTTACTCTTTGCATGAATTTTTTTTTTTTCAAATGATCATCCTGTGTTACTAATGTCAGTTGCCATTGTAATGGAGACATTTTTATGTATAAGAAATTGAATAGGCATGAAAATAAATCTCCCTAGCGAACATCGAAATTCTTTACAGTTTACTTAACCCTTTCCCTCATATAGACTCATTTTGACGCACTCAATAGGTACCACATAAAGCCTGTTAAAAAATTTAATTCCTCAATAGGTACCACATAAAACCTGATCAGCCTGCGAGTTACTCGCAGGCTGATCTGGTTTTATGTTGTTCGCATAGGTCTTTTCATGGTTTCCTCTATGAGGGAAAGGGTTATAGCCGCCTGCAAGAATTTATCTTGTCTATTTTGTCATATCATATATTACAGTGGCAGTCATAATGTTTTCTTGAGCTTTTGCGAAGGCCGTATTCAATCCAAGGTTATTTGAAGTAGATCTAACTGTATAGAAATATTATAGTTTCTTCTGATAAGGTCACTATTGTCCAGAGGTAAAATAAATGAATGCAGCTCCGAAAACTGCATGTGTATACGATCACTCTGGCCGGTTAACATCTTTCATAACCTTTCAAAGCACATAGTACTGACCAAACCAAGGAACAGTCGAGATTAATTACTACGGTATAAGATCTGAGATCTTGCATAAAGCAAAGACAAAATATATACATGTAGGTATTTCGAAAACGTGTTTGTCATGTAAAGCCATTATGATATAAAATGAAATAATGCTCGATTATTTCTTCAGACAAGTTTTTATAACTTCAATATTGTATTTGTTAAAGGGGGAAAAATAATACTGAGTTGAACTAACTTTTCAAAATCGCTGGATATATTATCTCCCCTTACATAGTAATTTTGTTTATCTCCGACAGCAGTCCAAGAATACTCTAAATGTGATTTTTTGCTAGAATCGCAAGAAATAACAATGGCGTTTTCAAACATGAGAATCAACTTTGAGATTAACATAAACATAAACAGCAAAGCTTGCAGATTAATTTCAGTTTCAGTGATTGATAAATAAATAATTAAAAAGTAGTTCTGATATGTCGCCATATATAAATCTGAAGTACGTATTTCGGATACAAGACTACTCTCGGTGGTTATACACGGGTGCACTGTGCACTTAGGGACCTTCCTTCACCAGTAATAAGCTGGACGTCGTTATGTACGTTGTCGACAATCTCCGAAACAACAGCAAATCATATCAATAACACATGGTTGGAAGTACTCGTATTTTTACCAAGAATATATGGCTGGAAGTACTCGCATCTGTACCAAGTACACATGGTTGGAAGTACTCGTTTCTATACCAAGTACACATGGTTGGAAGTACTCCTGTCTATATCAAGTACACATGGCTGGAAGTACTCGTATCTATATCAAGTACACATGGCTGGAAGTACTCGTATCTATACCAAGTACACATGGTTGGAAGTACTCGTATCTATATCAAGTACACATGGTTGGAAGTACTCGTATCTTTACCAAGTACACATGGTTGGAAGTATTCGTATCTATACCAAGTGCACATGGTTGAAAGCACTCGTTTCTATACCAAGTACACATGGTTGGATGTTCTGGTACCAGACAACAGAGTTTAGTGAAATAAAGAATGGTTGTAGGATAGATAAAGACACTTGATGCAATATAGATGTTTATTTAGAAAAAAAAAATAACACGTATATGGCAACACCCGTCCAAAAATGACTGTACATCGGTAAATAGTTCCATCACATGTACAGTGATCTCTCCTCCCTAAGTATCAGGACAGTGTTCCGCCACGTGGATGAACTTAACTAGCGACTTTGGTAGGAAGTTTCCATTACATTTCTTTTCCTGTAGATATCTACACGGAGGATAAACTGATCTTCCATTGGTAAATATATCACCGGTTTCCTAAATATTAACAATAAACTCCGAAGCATCATTAATCTCTGGATGGTAGAACGAGGAAAACCTTCTGTAGCCATCTAGATATCTCACCTGAAATAATCAGACAATAAGATTATAAGAAAAGGAATAATTTGCTTTCTTTGGCTTTAACATACAATCGACAATTGATTCAGTCATTTTGGGGCTTTGTCTGCATGAGAAAGATATGATGTAGCCACACTGCGGTAAGTAGCAAGATCTTATTATCTTAACATCGGGCAAACCAGTACTTAAACTCTTCATATGAAATGAGCACCAAAAATGGAGATGCACCGATATCAAATTGAATGTATCGAAGAACCGTGATTTCCCGGAGGCTTTAAGCATATTTAGAACGTGTTCATGTCACTGTTACAATGTCTTAATCTGATCTTATTCAAGATTGACTGTTTGATGTTATCTGTTATTAGAATTAAGTCTGATAAAAACTTGTTTTTCAATCCATAAGTACTTTTTGTGTATCGCATTTGCAGGCATTATTGAATAAATAAAGTTTAAAGCAAAATTAATTATCTGTCAGTCTGCCAACACTATAAATCTTGAATTTGTTATATTGTTTTACCTTACATTTGATTGATTGAAGAAATAATAAAAAAAAGGTTATAAGACCAAATTATAAAATAATCAAATGAAATATAAATTTAAAAATACGAAGAACATATAGCAAATTTTATTAGATACCGGAATACAACATTGAACTACATGTACTTACATACAAATGGGACCTTGACGCCGAAGTAAATAAATGGAAAATATATCAAGAGCCCGGAAAACATGAAGACCAATGCGAATAAGAACGTCAGCCTGCCGGTTTGGACGATAGGGGATATGGTTAGATAGACTGAGACCACAAGAAATATCACGGGTATAAACAGCGGCACCTGAAACAAGACATGCTTCATTAACTCATTGATTGGGGTTTAACATTAATATTTGGTCATCTTACAGAGGTATGTTATCGTAGTCGTCTTTTCTTGGATGAATCTGCACAAGAATAAAGCCATCTGCAAGTAGCTGACAACCTTTGGCCTAATACAGTGAAATCTCTTTACAACGGCATTCATTGTAACAACTTCTGTAGTCTTGAAAACGAAAGTGCATAATCCTTCTATGTCTCTATTCTTGGCAATGACAGTTTCTTTATAACAGCAAAATTCGCTGAAACAAACACCGCTGTTGTAAAGAGAGTTGCCTGTATTTGTAGTTGAAGTTGTGGGTGGTTTCAAATCTGAGACGCTCAGGTTACTATCCTGGCGTCAAGTACTGACAAATTGTTCTATCGCGACCGGAGGCCCGGAGATGATATCAAACTATCAGTCAATTAGTTTGGTAAGATTGTAACATTCGGGTATACATATTGAAAGAAAGTGCAGAACGATTTTGGGTAAAATTAATTACAATGTTTTTGCCAGAAATTTATATCTTGTAAGATATAAAAATGTTATACATTTTAAGTTAAGTGTGCATTTATTAGAATTTATGATGATTTAGACTGTCTCATAGAGGCAACATATTGAAGTCACGAACAAAGTGCAGCTGAAAGGTAATAATGGAAGATTTTAGGAAAGACAAGAGAATATGATGGTAAGTAGATGTTTAGACATAATGACAGACAGGCGGGGGTGGTGGGGATAGCGAAGTGGTTAACTCACTGACTTTTCACCCATTGTGGCCAGGGTTCGACTCTCAGTCGGCCCAAAGTTGCATGTCAAGGTAATAAGGTAATTGGTCACTCGTTCGATCACATGGTTTTTCTTTTTTGGATACTCTGATTTTAATCACATCAAGGACCACATGACAGTCACCGTCAACAGGAATGAAATTTTCATAATTAAAATCGCTCTCTGTCCAATCGTTTTAAAATAAAGTTTGAACTTTATAGACAGACAGATAAAGAGGCAGACGGACCAAGATACAGGTAGGCAAACCTTGTAGGGTCTGTGTAGGTCCGGCTCGGTGTACCGGAGTATCAAGAGGGCTACTATGGTAACTGAGTACCAGATGTAGATGGTAAAGCAATAGAAGTCTATCAACGTGCTGAGGTCGCCCGGGATCACCGTGCAGATGCTATTAATGTCTGAAATACAGGGAAAACACGACTCTCTTAAACAGCAAAGGTTTTTATGTAGCTAACATGTTCACATATATAATTTTACAAGATTGAGATACTCAAAGTACCACATTTAGGTTCTCTTGGTTCGTTTCTTAATGTTTTTTTTGTGAATTGATCATACTCTTTGAAATCTTCTAATATCAATAATTAATTGTATTTAATCGACTCGTTTGACTACACAAAACGGAATTTTGACTGCCTTACAACAGTAATTACCTATTACATAAAAACGAAAAAATATAGGGCATTTGCTTTTCATGTATTTATATCATCTAAGTAAGCTATGGTATACTGTAGTTGACAAATGGTGACTGTAACATCACTAAACGTGCACACCCTAATTTTGAAGTTTATGGACGTAATGCTTCGCCACATTTCACCTCTCTGATATGGCGGTACCTTTAAGTGCATGAAAGATGAGAGATATACTGAAGGGACATACTGTGAATATGATGGATAACACTGGAGTAAGGCGGTCCTTCTGTATAAATGATAAAACGGTTGGAAAATGGCCGTCCCTAGCTGCCGCGAAACATAGCCTGCAATAGGAATATTTCAATATATAAAGGACAAACTGGTAGCATTTGAAGTATATATTAAAAGCACGTGAATAGAAATTCATTATCTACAAGAAGAAGACAAAGGGGACATAACACTTGAAATCATATTCACATTATTGATATACTTGCTTTTGATATTTTTTATTTACATCTTTATGTAAGAGCACCAACCTCTCTCTTTTTTTTTAAATATAAAAATGTGCAACCCAGAATCATATGGTGATGTGTCCATCATTTTCAGACTCAACGCTTACAAAGGCGGGGTGCCGGAATTCTTGTTTACAAAGTAGAGTGTTGAATTCACTCGTTTACAAAGTAAAGAGTCCCTGATGCTTTGAGTCACATGACTTCATGACAAGTTACAGCGCCCTTTCTGCTGTAACTTAGCCATATAATATTACTTAAGTAGAACCAACCAAATGTGTTGAAATATAGTCGGTATTTTAAAAAAAAAGTCACCCCTCACCTGCCAGTGGAGTACAGACAACCATTTCCAGCACCCACACACGACAAGATCACAAACACTATCATTAGCCAGGATACGGACCCCAACATGTAGTCCGACCACGCCTGCAATAAATACAATCATACTTAACATGTATAGAAGAAATGCGTGCAGTTTATATGTATTTATCTATCATTTTGACCGTATTTTGTTAGCAATAGAAATCTAAAAGTAAATATATAAATTGCATAATTCCACAACTAGTTGCAATAATCTAGAACCACGTCACCCAGCCCTGGAACTACACTTATAACTGAGCATCAAACACGGGAGATATAGCCGTTGTACCATTTAAATGACTTAAAGAAGATAAACGAACATAAGTTACAACAATTTTGCATCGCAAAAGAAATAACAAAGCTAAATGGAATATGTTAAAATAAGGCAAAGAGAGCCCTATACAACATCCGTATATTGATTCAAAACCTTTATGTAGATATTTTCTCGTGAATTGCCATACTCTTGATGTTACAAAACGTACTTTGAAAGAGAAGAGTATCTTTATTACATTTTGATACATGTATTCAAAACTAAAGCACAAGAAACAAGAAATGTTTGTAAAACATATATGCCCCCCCTCATATGCCATAATATTTATATGGCTATATTATATGTATGATGTTTGGCTTTATAATGTGGATATGTTACAAAGTTCAGAACTTATCTTGGTGAAGGTTTACTACTGATAATTATTAACACTGCTAACTCATTTGAGTTTTACTTGTATATTGCATCCAGTAAAGGTGAAAATGCTGAAAAAAAATCTGGTGAAAAAGATTTGACCAGAACCCATTTTGATCAGAATCTATCTCGGCATTCAATGTCACAGTGACCTTGACCTTTGACCTAGTTACCCCTAAATCAAAAGGGGTCATTTACTGGTCATGCATAATCTTCATACTAAGTTTGAAGTTCCTAGGCCCAGGCGTTCTTAAGTTATTGATCGGAAATGGTATGGTCACCATTTTAACATAAAATCCCAGTAAATCAAGGTCACTGTGACCTTGACCTTTGATCTAGGGACCCCAGTTTCATCTTCTGATCATGACAAATCTCCATACTAAGTTTGAAGTTCCTAGGCCCAGGCGTTCTCAAGTTATTGATCGGAAACAGCTTTGTCACAATTTTCAAAATCAAGCCCAGTAAATGAAGGTCACTTTGACCTTGACCTTTGACCAAGTGACTCCAAAAACAATAGGGGTCATCTACTAATCATAAGCAACAACCACATGAAGTTTAAGACTTAAAGGTCAAATAGAACTTCAAGTTATCACTCGGACAAGGTCTGGTATTATACATACACAACATGTGACCTTGACCTTTGAGGTAATGACAGCAAAATCGATAGGGGTCATCTACTAATCGTGAGCAACATCCACAAGAAGTTTGAGACTTAAAGGTCAAATAGAACTTAAGTTATCACTCGGACAAGGTCTGTTATTATACATACATAACATGTGACCTTGTGACCTTGACCTTTGAGGTAATGACACCAAAATCTATAGGGGTCATCTACTAATCATGAGCAACAACCACATGAAGTTTGAGACTTAAAGGTCAAATAGAACTCAAGTTATCACTCGGACAAGGTCTGGTATTATACATAAACAGCATGTGACCTTGTGACCTTGACCTTTGAGGTAATGACACCAAAATCGATAGGGGTCATCTACTAATCGTGAGCAACAACCACAAGAAGTTTGAGACTTAAAGGTCAAATAGAACTTAAGTTATCACTCGGACAAGGTCTGGTATTATACATACACAACATGTGACCTTGTGACCTTGACCTTTGAGGTAATGACACCAAAATCAATAGGGGTCATCTACTAATCATGAGCAACAACCACATGAAGTTTGAGACTTAAAGGTCAAATAGAACTTAAGTTATCACTCGGACAAGGTCTGGTATTATACATACACAACATGTGACCTTGACCTTTGAGGTAATGACACCAAAATTAATAGGGGTCATCTACTAATCATAAGCAACAACCACATGGAGTTTGAGACTTAAAGGTCAAATAGAACTTAAGTTATCACTCGGACAAGGTCTGGTCTACCGACAGACCGACGGACCGACGGACCTACGGACCGACCGACCGACCGACATGAGCAAAGCAATATACCCCCTCTTCTTCGAAGGGGGGCATAAAAATACACATGCAAAACACGCCATCTTGCATGTACTCACCACAGCGACAGCGTGACTACGAAGGACTTCTTCCTTAGACATGACAGCGATGTAGCCAATATTGGCCAAGAGGTAAGCACCCGTGGTCAGAGGTATCCCGATCATTATACTACGGGGGAGGTTCCTATAAAACACGAAGAGGTGGGACTTTAGAATTGTGGACTGTTCTGGGATTACATGTATGATGTTTCTTGTATGAATCTCATTTCTTGACGCAAAAAGATTTTTTTATCGTACATTTCACGATAGTGCCTCACGACGTAAATGGGGAAAAACCTATATTTTTGATACCTTTGTAGGTTTTCAACTTGTTTAAAATAACTCCTCTTTGAAATTTTGATACAAGTTAAACTCGCATAAAATTTAAATAGTTTGGCAATTTTTTTAAAGCAATGAATTCTAAGAAAACTACCAATTGTGGTAGAGGAAATAATCACGTGATTCGTATACTTACTTTTCTGGTTCTTTTAGCTCCTCTGTCACAAAGTTTAGGTTATTCCTGCAATGGAGAACAAATTAATGACCTTGATTTGAAAACAGTACAACACTTTATTTATAAAGAATAATTATGTATAAAGCCCATGATTTGTGGCAATTTGTTTATCTTATGCTTCATATGAGTTGCCTGTCTAAATAATACATATTCATGTGCCCAATCGTTTCAGAAATGCTGGATCGATCCTTGGACAAAATATTCCCAAGACTAGTGGGACATCATAGATCGGTCGTGTGGAACTATGGCTAAATACGATATTATTACTTCATGTAAAAAGCATAAGGGGACTCCAGTATGAGATCCAGTCTCTATCTTGTTAGACATTTTGTTTGTTGAATGTGAAACTGAACATATGTCTCTAAGGGCAATACAGTAATAAATATTAAGCTGTTAACTGATAGAAAAAAAAGTTAAAAGCCTTTGATGGAAACAAGTTATCGAAAACTATTTAAGTATAATCTAAGGCTCAAATGCAAATATCATATTAAAATCCATGCAGCATTTCATGTTGGTAGTTGGTATTAACATCTGACCGAACTTACCAGCCATCAAAAGCCCACAGACCGTTGAAAAAGGCGATGCTGACTAATGCTGGATCGTTAGTCGTGTCCTGGAACCCTTCAGCTATATAGTCCGTGTTACCTGTGGAAACATGGTGTTGTCATTTTCTTAAAGTTCCATTAACCACTGGATGCAGATATTAAAATGCATTTTGTGTTTGTTGGGTCTAACGTTTCACTCGACATGACTTAAGTCATTCTAGGCCTTTGACCACATGAGGCACATATATAGCTATTTGTCCACATGAGGCAGATACAGAGCTAAACTGCAGTATCACGCATACAAAGGATAAAACTCGAGACACCATTAATATGTAAAACAAACTCATTTTTAAAACCTGTAAGGACATATTGGAAGGACGAAAGAATCTTAAATTCCAATTAGAATTAAAAACAATAAAATAATAAATAACTGTATATCTGTCTATGCTTGTGAACTTTTGCTGCTTTTGAAATGAATATATAACAATTATGGCTCTCAACTTTTCACAAGATTACTTTTAATAATGACTTGAAAACTTTGATAAAAAAATAAATGAGATTCAGAGTAGCACAGCGACACCAAAGTTAACCCACTCTCCCACTGCAAGCTCACTATACCTCTAGCCATGTTGTAGATACCTCCTACTGCGATGATGCCAATGGCCACAAGTTTGGCTAGGGTCGTGACATTCTGAAGGTAGGTCGCAACTTTCGCACTAAAAATGTTCACGGCAGCTAATAGCACTGAAAATATCAAATGTTATGTTGCAGTCAAGATCAATTGTTAAGTGGCCATAGTTTGGCTATTAAATAGCCACTGTTCTGTGATGGTATATCTGGATAGGATAGTTTAGGTTGACTTCTCAACTATATTAATAGTCAAGAAGAATATGTATATTTGTTTCCATAAACCGAATTACTTTATAAGCATCTATTACCGTATAACTATGGCCCCTGCTTGAATTCGATTTGCGTCAACTGCAGAGGCTTTTCCTGTCACTTCGGAAAAAAATGTATATCAAATAGAATTATTCGTAAAAATGTTATTCCTGAAGACAAACAAATCTTAGAAGTCGCAAGCGTTCTCGAAGTAGCAGAGTCTGCTATGATCTATCCGAATACGTCCAAAAGCGCAGCTTTTGAAAAGCATTTAAATGTGAAAGCCACAAACCCATCTTCGAGTCAGACCTCTTGTCAAAAGGAAGTTGATGTATTAGAAGAAGAAATACCTGGAGATTATACGAACCCGTGTATTGAGAAATGTTTTGTAGTGTTATATATACTATTAGAGAAGATACTCACACATTGTTGATATCGTGACCAGTTTGACGGGAAATTCGGGGATTTCGTTGCACCCTGGAAAGAATGGCTTCACAACGTACGTCCCAAGTGATAAAGTCACCACTGTCAACATTGTGGGTCTAAGTATGAAGAGGCCTACCTGTGAAATGGAAAATGCACGCTTGAACCGCATGCAGGGACTTGCTCCTGTATTAGAGAAAATCCTACTGTATACATGGACATCAACAAGGGTGGACACAATTCTGGGGATCGACTCGATTCAATTCATTTTTCCTATCATTTGAATAAATCTATAATCTACACACGGAATCAATTCAATATACATTTCCCTACCGAAATATGCATAAATATGAAAAATATATCCCTATGTCTGTTTGTAATTTGAAATATTCACAAATCCCAAAAGGACAGCAATCTGGACCAGAAGTGAAAGCATATTTTAGAATGGTTCGAATTTTTAAATTGTAGTAATGCTCAGCGATATTTCGAATATTACCAAGAAATAAATGTATCGCAGTAACGGCTGATCCTTACAGCAATGTAAAAATCCGAATCTTTCCAAATAAATGTTCTCTTCTGGTCCAGGTTTTTGTACTTTTGGGGGATTCGAGAATTTTTCAAATGAATAAACATACTTAGGCAGAAAGGATTCTATATATTTTTGTATTTCGGTAGATAAATGCATATTTTGTTGATTCCGTTTGTGAAATTGTATAGATTTATTCAAATTATAAGAAAAAGATGAGTTGAAGCGAATCGACCCCCAAAGTTGTCTCCTCCCTTGTTGATATACATGCGGGAGCAAGTTCACAGCATTAAACAGAGGCGTCGTCGGACAAGCGATAACCGTGGAACACGTCATTATTGTCCGATTATTGTAACCTGTCACAAGGGTCACTACACAGAATATGTTTATCTTCGCCCGATTCTCGATACATTCCGTACGGTTTACGGAATGTAAACTACATAAATAAATATGATTGTAGAAGCAATACACCGCTGTCCACCAACGCATTGCGCTTCCATGCTGGAGGAAACAGGGTCGTTACTACTTTTGTGGGCTAAAATTTTCTCTTTTTTCTTCTTTATGTTGTTAATATTAACATTATTTTTAAATAATACATCTCTTTAATATAATTAGAGTCTTAAAAAGTGATCGCAAACATACAAAACTATATGCTTAACTTTAAATGTAATAAGTCCTATAAACCTTCCTCAGACGTTATCCAGTATTATGTTTTTCTCAGCCGTTATCCAGTTTTCGTCAGCTGTTATCCAGTTTAAGAGGACTACACATAATGTTTTTCTTTGAAAATGGCATTAAGTAGGATTTTGCGTGATTCCCGGGGTATGTTATACTCACACAAATGGGTTTTCATAGGCTTAACTCAATTACTAAAAATATGATAACAAACAAAAGGCGAATCGAACTTGTAACCACATAGCGTTTACCACTGTGTAACTGCGGACATTGCTTCTAATTGTTCCTTCCCATGGGAAGGAACATCTACAGTCGTTCCTCGCTACTTTCCGGATATAAGATTAGTTCCTGATGAGATGTTTGCCTGCTCAGTATTATGTGTGCTTCATGATTCTTACGATGAGACGGGGTCCAGTCTGAAGTCATGTGATATCAAAGCCTGCCATTTATCCGCCATTTTATCGGCCATTTTAGCTTTTTTGATGACGTGCTGGTTTTTTTGGGAAAAAAACACCCCCAAAGGGTCTCTGTAGTATGAAGATACCCTGATTGAACTTTGTACTAAAAAGTCCTTGAATTTCTTGTTTCATTTCCCCTATGCTACCATGATTTAATGAAAAAATGAACTTAAGAAAGTTTTGACTTGGAGAAATGTGCAGCCATAGTAAACCAATACAGTTTGTCCTCTTGGAACTCTAATGTTATATTTTCCATATGCAAATGCTAAAAAAAAAAAAAAAAAAAAAAAAAAAGCTGAAATGCCCTGGAAAGAGCTTTTGGTAGGCTAAAACTTGTGCAACTTTAAATACTCTACCGTTCGCTCATTAATTCCCATAAACCATACAGAATGTATCGATAAATACACTTATGCGGTGACCGTGAAATGTATGCTTTTGTGACAGGTTAAAATGTCACAATAAATGTCTTATAGTGTCGGCCTGATGTTTTTTTATATATATTACTTCACTCTGTGATTCCATTATCATCATTTTGGACATGTTGCATTTGACAGATAGCTAAGATTATCCGTTTGTATATGCAGGTTTCTCAAAGTTAAGCTAGCAATTTTAATTTGGTACCCTGGTTACATTGTGTATACTGCGATAAAGCAGGTGTGCAACCGTTGACAATATCAACAGGGGCTCGAAGTTCCATGGGGCGAATCATTTCGACTTTACTCTGCTTTGATTTTTTTACACTGAATTACATAACTAGAAACCATTTATTATTATTAGCCTAATTACCGGTATTTTATTTGACTTCAGAATTCGATTTGTAATTTAGCAGATGCAGCAATCAATAAATACATAAATCTTTGAAAAATAATCTGAATAAAAACTATTGATGGAATTTGTTCATGTATGACAACAACACTTGCAAGTTGTATTAAACAACACTTGCAAGCATGTATCAAAATTCTTGAAAGCTAAATTCAAATTTTACGGAAACTCCATGCATGTGACCGAGACTTGAACAAAAACAGTTTGTGGTTAGGCAGCATATGCTTCGGATAGACCGTCTTATAATAAACTTAGCAAGCCTTCCTTGTGAAAGGAAAATTTTATTTCTTTTTTTTTTTGATCTGGGAGTATAGAAGGGAAACTGCTATCATTTGTAAAACACTTTGTATGAGAATAGGAATATCATGGCATAAAATAGTCCATGTCGTACTAAATGTGCTGTAAACCAATTACAAAAACACCTGTGGGGAACCAGAACAGAGAAAATAAGTGCAATTTCTTTTCATAGCGAGTTGATTTATTCCAATATCATCAAAGCATTCTAATCATTCATTCTTGTCGATTAATACCGCATCGGATGTGTGTATTGATTTTTAAGAGACATCTTTACCATTAAACTGGTGTGCGGGTAGTTTATTGTGTATTGATTGTAGTTTAAGTTATGACAAAGATATAAGCGAAGTACATAAAGAGCATCAAATTGCAAATTTACAACCACCGCGAAAAAAGATGTGTATATGGCCTTCTAAGTCACTTATGTACAGCAAGCAATAACTTAACGAAATGTAAAATATTTCTATGTTTCATATAAACATATATCTTACCCTTTGCATTTGAAACCCTGTTTGTATGTATACACATGAGTAATAACATGACGTTCATCGTGTACACGCTCGTACGATTTTTGGCGTATTGACACCGTGTGAACCTACAAACTAAAAATATGCAACATATTCTACAGCATGTCAAGGTTAGGTTGAAATTTACAAGTTGCAAGGTCTAATCGTATAGATGTATGAAAACCCTGAACTCACAATTTGATATAATATCATACGAGGGGTGTTCAGAAAATGAGACCAACATATATAAATCATTTCTCTTGATCACCCCATACGCCTTTCGGAGCATATCCCTTTTAAGCTTACCTGAGCACATGGGGTATTAATGTACGTTGTTCACAATTAGTTCATTTGCACTCTAACATCTTCATTTCATGAGCAATCACATTATGACAATTTTTATATCCATATTCTCTCGGCCAAGTTCGATTAAGGCCGATATCGGCCGATTAGGTCAGGAGTTATGGCCCTTTTGATATTAAAAATTGCCAGATTTCATTTTGTTTGCACTCTAGCATTATCATTTCTTAAGCAATCATATTCATTTTATGACATTGTTAAAAGCCATATTCTCTAAGCAAAGTTCGATTATGACTGATATTGGTCAATAAGGTCAGGAGTTAAGGCCTCTTTAGTATAAAAATGTATTGATTGTATTTTTATTATATAAACTTTAAAAAGTAAGGCAAAGAATGCCAGATTCCCCTTTATTTGCAGTCTAGTATCTTCATTTCTTAAGCAATCCTTTTTAAACTTAATGATAATGTTTATTTCTATAATTCCGTGGCCAAGTTCGATTATGGCTGATATCGCCTGATTAGGTTAGGAGTAATACCCTTTAATTAATAAAAGTGTCAAATTTCAATTTATAATTTTCTAAGGTTGGGGTCTGCAGGGCCACATTTTCCCCCTGGTTTTATATGAGCGTCCTTATTGAAAAGAAAAAACGGGAGCGCCTGGTTTACAGATTGATTAAAGCATCAAATGTCCCACTAATCAGCTTACTAAACATACGTCGAGGATACCGGAGGTCGAAAGCGGACTGGTGTGTAATTGCAAATAGAAAATGCGTTTCCGATTCTGAAAAAAAATTTTGCTTGATCAAATTTTCAAGGGACGCCTTAGGCAGTGCTGTGCGTCATAACTTACATAACTGATTTATTTCATTTTAGCTTAAATAGCAATGCTATGGTCAAAGTATCTGAACACTCCTCATATCTTTTGAGGATTGAGAAACTGAAAAAATTTACCCAGTCAAAAAGGAAGGCAGGCAAGGTACCGATGCGGCGATTAGGCGACCCGAACGTGTACATGAGGTAGGCGTGTTCGCCACCGGAGCGCGGGATACACGTGCCGAGTTCTGCATACGAGAGTGCTCCTGTTATTTAACAAACATATATTGAGATTTAAAATTATATATGTATAAAAGGTACTGTATAGAAAACTTTAAAATGTATTTCATAATATCTAAAGATATCGGATTACTGGACTATACGTACCCAATGTTGACAGGAGACCGCATGCAACCCAGACAATCATGCTGAATCCGATCGATCCAGTTCCCTCCAGCACTCCTTTGGGAGTTATAAATATGCCCGACCCTACAGCAACAGGCAGATCTTTACAATTATCGATGATTCAAATATGTATAACCCAAACATTATCTTTTTCATTTTTATTTTATTTATTTTACAAACTATGGTTTATACAATGAGTGTATACTGTATTCATGAAACTAAAACATGTACTCGTATAAGCATTCTACATAAAAGTTATTGGCATTCCTTAACCCTTTCCCTCATAGAGGACACCATGAAAAGACCTATGCGAACAGCATAAAACCAGATCAGCCTGCGAGTAACTCGCAGGCTGATCAGGTTTTATGCTGTTCGCTGCTCCTCAGTAGTCTGGAAATGAGGATTTTGTAATTAAATTTGGTAAGGTTTAACTGTGGTTTTCTGCAGACCAGGCTTTATGTGATACCTATTGAGGGCGTCAAAATGAGTCTATATGAGGGAAAGAGTTAAAGGAAATACATTATAATTGAAATACAAACAGTGGTTAAACATGTTTGATATCTAAATTAAATCAAGATAATTATTTAACTTTAGTATGTTTCCTGTGCTTAAAAATCAAAGAATAAGGCTGTCTTAGAATTCAGCAGCACGCACCAATCATTGTTCCCACTATCAGGGCGGTGCCCGACACCAGGCCAACGTTTTTCTGCATTTTGGAGCCCCCTCCATCGGCGCTTGTAGCCCCTTCTGTGCCATCACTTCTATCTACAGATGATGTTGACAAATCACGAAAGCGATAAATAACGGACAATTATATATATATAAGATTGAAATTTAGTACACTGAAAACATATTGAACAACCGTTACAAAATGAATAAATACTCTAATAATAGTCTAAAATATTTTATTTATAAATTGCACTGAAAATGTATCTTTCTATATATTCAAATATGTTAAAACATATATACAGAAAAGAGAAGCAAAAAACAACGATAAATACATTGTATCTTAAATAT
>CM037777.1:11751757-11778120 GCA_021229015.1 Solen grandis | reverse complement strand
GGAGACAGCGCGACATACCCTTTAAAAAAAACTTCATATATTACAGCCCTCAATGTGTGTGATGCCTCCCAAAATTTTTGTAAAGGGGGGGTCCCTGGGAAACACCCTTTCATCCCCTAAAAGATGGCTTTTTGCATAAAAAAGGTTTTTTGGTTAAATTTTTCAAATTTTCAACCTTGAATCATATCTTTTTTTTTCCTCAAAATGGGAAAAAATGAAAGTACTACTTTGGTGTCCCCTGAGATAAACCGGGGGTCCGGCCCCATCCCTTAAATTTTTAAACTTAAAATCATATCTAAAAAAACGGTTCAGACCCCCAACCAAAAAAAACAACATATTTTTCTTTTTTCCTCAAAATTTAGAGGGATTAAATTGACTTCTTTTGTTCACAGGGTCACCAAGGGGTCGAGCCCCACCCCCCTAATTTTTTACTTTAACTTATATCGAAAAACTGTTTAGATCCCACCCATAAATCATATATATTTTTGTTCCTCGGGGATGAACAGATTAAAAGGGATCTGGCCTCACCCCGTCATTTTTAGCCCTAAACCTTTTAAAATCTAAAAAACCCAAATTGAGACCCCCACCCTAAACTATGATATTCTTTTTCCTCATGACAGATAAATTTGAATGGAACATCTTTAAAGTTCACATTGGTCCCCCGGGGGGTCCCCCCCTCCTTTTCTAAAAAACCCAAATTCGTGTATAATTGTCTAAGGATAAACTTTGTTTGGGAGACTTAGGGGACATTTCACTTTTTAAAATTTAAAATAAATTACTTTTTTAAAAATCGTTTTTTTATTTGTCACTTTAAACTTTTTTAATGAGAGTTTAAAATCCATAGTAGTTTTTTCCCATTAAAAAATTTTTCTGAATTAACGGTCATGTGAATCAATGATACTGCTTGTGATGCATTTTGGATTTCTTATCCCGTCTTATTAGAGGGTCAAAGCATAAACCCACAGAATAAGGGAGTGAGAAAAGGGTCCCGTCTTATAGATGAGTAGTCTTATAGGCTAGTTTCTATGTTATTTTTTTTTAATATACCAAATATTTGTTTAATCATATGGTTGTTGTTGTATTGTGGTTTACCGTCGCTGCGATAGTATTTCAATCATATAGCGACGTCCAGCTAATTACAGGTGGAGGAAGACCCCGAGTACACAGAGGTACCCGGGTAGAACCACTGACCTACCGCAAGCCAGCTGGAAGGCTCTCTTACATGAAAAATCCGAAGTCCCTACCGGGATTTGAACCCACAGCGGTGAGGGGCTGAGCGATTTCTAGTCCACGACTGTAACCGCTCGGCCACAGCGGCCTCTTAATCATATGGTATGTTCTCTTTAGTAGTATAATTTTCCATAATTATTGTGTCAGATAAAAAAACAACAAACCTACCTATCTACCCACCCCAAAAAATGTGAGTCGGGTAACTCCAAACAAAGACTTTTTAAGGTCAGCCTCAATTTATTGTGCGGACAAAGATTTTACAATGTGACCATGACCTTGACCTTTGATGTAATGACCTCAAAATCATCCACTATCCATGTCAACCTCTCATCTAAGTATGAAAACAACACACATATTAGTTGGACAGATGGACAAGCGCCTTATCATAATAAGGGTGTATAATAAAACTTGGTATCATAAAGCTCTTACAATATCAATTATTTCACTTACTTATTATTTTTACTTATCTGTGATGGCTTTTTAGGTATAAATACTAAACGACCACCGCAAAAGTGCATGAATGAATCGTCTAAATTCTTTTTTTTTTGTAACTTCATTATATGTCCAATTTCAAAATCCTATGTACCGTTAGAAAGGTCTTCAAATTCCCTGTGTAAAACGAAACATCATACAAGGGCACATACGTGTATACTACCTGAATGATAATGTATTGCGCGCGCGAATTGCATGGGGGGCAGATTTTACAGTGCCGGATCAAGGAGTTGAAGGGGGGGGGGGAGCTACATGTATATAAAAGTGTAACCCGAGCCACGAGGAAGGTGTAGCTCTGGTTTCACTGGTGATCCGGTGGAACACCCCGGCGATTTATTTTTTTTTTTTTTAATTTTAAACTGTGAAATCATGCATTATTGTGGGTGTTTGTAGATTTTGTGTCAACTTTTATGTATGGTCGGGGAATTTTAGTGGGGGAGTGCGCCAGGTGCCACTTTTTAGTCATGCCACTAGAAACACGACTTTTTTTCTGTTTAACCTTACACAATATTCACGTTCTCCTAATACCAGATATGAATTGATCTGAATAAGAGCGAGAGAGGGAGACAGAGAAGCAGATGTGAAACATGACCTAACTCGAAATCGAAAGTAGCATATATTGTTTAAAGACGCAATCTAAAACATACATGTAAATCATCAATACAGTTCCATACTATATAATAAATATTTATTACAATAAATAAATGAAAGCCATTATTTAGTATTTATACAGATGTATTCAAGGATAAGGATCAATCTGAAGAAGAAGAAGAAGAAGAAGAAGAAGAAGACGATATTTAGAAAGATGAGAGTGCTTTACGTTTCGTTTCCATGCATGATAAATCAACCAGCATAATTACTCACTGACTGGTGCGTTAAAGAAACACAAAATACCGAAGAATACCTGTGAATTTTCAACTTTTTTTTTCTGCCAATTTCCCCCGATTTGTTTCCGCTTTCTTTTTCTTAGGAAAAGGGAGACAACTCTTAATGAATTAAACGCGGGTACTGCAATCAAGGCACTGAAAGCACAGAAGTTGTGTGTGTGTGTCTCAAATGAAAAGAGCTCGTCTAACTGCAGAACTGCTGGGTCACTTAATTTTTGTCAGATACAAATGTTGAATAAAATAATGATATATTGTTGTTTAGTTCGCCTTTTTTGATAAAGATAACACATATTGATGGAAATCTTATTAACTGCAGGTAAGAGAATTAGGGAGGGAAAGAATTGCAACGAGCTAATTGTTAGGGGTAGCTTGATGTGACTTTCAGATGTTACACGGCTTTGTATCAGACTTAATGCTCTCTATATGGGTTATTGTAACAACATAAAATTACCAAAACCTGCATATTTACCTTTCAGAACTATTTACTATCCATCTTAAAGGGACATGTTTACTTTTGTCAATCCCTATACTTATCAAGGTAAGTTGCCATATAATCTCGGTGCCATATATTCTGGGTGCCATAAATTTTCGTTATATACATTCACGGTACCATTTTTTATTCCTGGTGCTATTATTTCCAACAACAACATCAACAATAACAAGAGGGCCAAGATGGCCCTAGATCGCTCACCTGAGAATAGTATCATTCATTGCCTATACAAAACAGATTGCTTTAGAATTAAGATGATGAGGTGAAACAATGTTCAGGAATTTTCTGACCCCATCCACAAAAGATATCATCATGACATACATTCTGCCAAAGTTTGAGGAAGATTGGATCAAAATTGTGTGTGTAAACAAGATTTTTCTAAGATTTGACCACTGACCTACTTTTTGATCCAACCTGACCCATTTTGAAAGGGTTCAAGATATTATCAAGACAAACATTCTGACCAAGTTTGAGGAAGATTGGATCAAAATTGTGGCCTCTAGTGTGTAAACAAGATTTTTCTAAGATTTGACCTACTGACCTACTTTTTGATCCAACCTGACCCATTTTCAAAAGGGTTCAAGATATCATCAAGACAAACATTCTGACCAAGTTTGAGGAAGATTGGATCAAAATTGTGGCCTCTAGTGTGTAAACAAGATTTTTCTAAGATTTGACCTACTGACCTACTTTTTGATCCAACCTGACCCATTTTCGAAAGGGTTCAAGATATCATCAAGACAAACATTCTGACCAAGTTTGAGGAAGATTGGATCAAAATTGTGGCCTCTAGTGTGTAAACAAGATTTTTCTAAGATTTGACCTACTGACCTACTTTTTGATCCAACCTGACCCATTTTCGAAAGGGTCCAAGATATCATCAAGACAAACATTCTGACCAAGTTTGAGGAAGATTGGATCAAAATTGTGGCCTCTAGTGTGTAAACATCAAAATTTTTGACGGACGACAAGATTTTTCTAAGATTTGACCTACTGACCTACTTTTTGATCCAACCTGACCCATTTTCGAAAGGGTTCAAGATATCATCAAGACAAACATTCTGACCAAGTTTGAGGAAGATTGGATCAAAATTGTGGCCTCTAGTGTGTAAACATCAAATTGTTGACGGACGACGGACGACGGCCGACGGACAATCAAGTATCCCAAAAGCTCACCCTGAGCTATGCTCAGGTGAGCTAAAAAAATCAGGGTACCATACTCTACAGAGTGCATTTCTTGGGCTATATATGCAAACTCTACTCTAATACTACATGAAATAGTGATGGAATAACACGCATGAAGTTATTTTATCATTCATTGACTACCTAAGTACCTAGGTCATGTAGTTTTTTCCAGTGCTGCAAGTAGCAGTCTTTGATCGGTGATACAAATTCAAGAAATTTGCTTGCTACAGTTGATTAGGCAGTCATTTTACCTTTGCGTTAAGTCAAGATTGTTTTAACTTATGTGCTTTCACACTTACCCAACTCTCATGTGGTAATAGTTTAACACAAAAACAAAATATTTCACTCTGTCCAAACGTGATATATATGCTCGTATGGATGTTGTATCTGTTTAACCCTTTCCCTCATATAGACTCATTTTGACGCACTCAATTGGTACCACATAAAGCCTGATCTGCAGAAAACCACAGTTAAACCTTACAAAATTTAATTACAAAATCCTCATTTCCCGACCACTGAGGAGCAGCGAACAGCATAAAACCTGATCAGCCTGCGAGTTACTCGCAGGCTGATCTGGTTTTATGCTGTTCGCATAGGTCTTTTCATGGTGTCCTCTATGAGGGAAAGGGTTAATTCATCCATCAATAAATTGTGATAGTGGGCCATCAACTGAAAATCGAAATTTTATAGTTAATGCAAGCGTTTATGGACTTTGGGCTAAAAGGCATAACTCCCAAGTCAATGGATGCTTGAATCTGTGTTTTTGGCATCTACCTCGCATTGACATCAATTGTGACCTTGAACTTCAGGTTAGAAACATCAAAATAGCCTGTTATTAGTCCTCATTGGTTGCAGTTGTGTTTAACACTAAGGCACCTTGGTCCTGTGATTATATACTCGATATCCAATGGTTAAGAGTTTAAGGCCATAAAACGTAATGATTTTCCAGGACCTCCCCAGGCTTAAAGTACTGGTACAAGAATGAGAGGGATTAGTGTAATCCCAATTCCCAATTGTCGTAAAAAAATAAGTCATAACCTAACAAGCACTAATATTTCATAATCTCCTGCACAACATTGCCTCTTGTAGAAGTTGAATTCTAAGCTACACAGGGTCTGTTGAGAAAGGACTGGCATTTTCTCATTTATAAACTTCCATTGAAACATTTTTTCACCAAAATTTGAAAGGCACTTGAATCTTGATTGACTTTAAAGACAAAGGCAGTGCGAAAGTGTACAAGAGTTGTCGAAACAACACATATCCCCCCTACGCTCCCCCAACTCTCATCAAGGTCAATGTGACCTTGACCATACCAAGAGACCCAAAAATCAATAGGGTTCATCTGCTAGCCATGAACAATCACCATATGATGTTTAGGGAATGTGGGCCCATTAGCGATCTCTGGTTATCAATCGAAACTTTTTTCAGATTCGAGGTCACTGTTACCTTGACCTTTGACCAAGTGACCTAAAACTCAATTTGGTTCATCTACTAGTCATGACCAATCACCCTTTGAAGTTTGAGGAATGTGGATTTAAGCGTTCTGCAGTTATTGATCGGAAACTATTTTCACATTTGAGGTCACTGTGACCCTGATCTTTGACCAAGTGACCCCTTAATCAATATGGGTCATCTATTAGTTATGGTCAATCACCCTACGAAGTTCGAGGAACGTGGGCCCTAGCGTCCTCCAATTATCGATCGGAACAATATGGTCTATCGACGGACCGACAGACCAACCATCAATATAAATATCAATCACCCATTATTATAACCATAACAGACACACAGTATATTAAAGTCTCACTTTTGTATATATATTTTACAAATGATAAAATATTGTAAAAATAATAGTACAAAACCTCTCAGAATGAGATATGGGAGACTTAAGATATATACATATGTAAAACCTAAAAACTAAAATCACAAATTCCATCAAATTATAAAATAAGATATAAAAGTAATACGTGAGCAACAATACAATTTATAGGTATCTCACTCAGTCAAGGCAAAGGCTGATCTGTCATTAATGTACTCTGTATGTTATATAATGTAGAAAACCCAATCAAGGAAATTCTAACTTATGTCAGCATGATACATCCATTCTACTCTGCCTCTATGTGATACAAGGCCATGATACAATGTCAAGTATTATTTTCCTGGTTAATTTTTTGCTTTCATCTAGAGCACTAAATACAAGAATCAGATCTAAATAATCGGTACCCAACTTTTAAGGGTAAACTTGCATTTAAGGTAAACCATCCATCATTTAATGGTGATCATAGTCGATGAAGTGATAGTGGGAATTGTATAGTAAATGCAAGCCTTTATACTTTATAGGCATAAAGCAAAATAGCCTTTTATTCCATGCCAGTGGATGCTTGCATTTGAACTGAAGTCGTTTTAAGCATTTGATTGATCATGATTATAATTTAATGATGGATGGATTACCTTAAAGGATAACATGTTTTAATTATCCTACAAATGCAATTACGTGTATATACGTGACAAAAATGTTTATAGGTAGGAAGATGGAAACAATGCAATAGCAAAGATTTTTTCCTAGCAAAAATCCTTGTTTAATCAGTTTAAAAAGACACAACAGTATTTCAGTCATTTTAGGGACAATATATACATATATTGTGCTGCCTCATGCAATATCACACTCAACAGAAAAATGACATTACCTGTTTACCACAACTTATCACATTATCCTGAGTCTCAGACAAAGATGCAATACCAGTTCCATTTTAAAGGACTTTGGTATGTCAATGACATGAATTAAACCTACCGGTATGGTTAGAGGATGAATAATCTAGGAATTTGGCCAACAAGACCGACGGGAGATGAGTGTAGGATTACAGTGAGCAAGAATAATATATTCCAACAGTTAACTCAAGCCCCTTGAGAAACATACTATCAAACAAGTAAGATCTCAAGCCTTTCAGCAGAATAATGGGCTTTCCCCAGGCCCATATCGCTAGTCGCATGCGACGAGCCTTCACTTCCGCTAGCCTATTTGCGACACGCTTTAATCTTGCCGACAAGCCTTATATCCAGCAGCGACGATCCTTCCTAATTAGTGCGAAATACACACACAACTTCCAGCTGCGACGACCCTTCCTAAATCCGTGTGAAATACACACACACACACAGCTCCCTTTGCAAGCCTCCTGTCAATTACATAGCGCGTGCCTTACCATACACAAACTGCTTACGTCACTTAATTACGCGCGTCGCGTGCCATCAGTTGACACCTATCGGATACCGAAATTGAAGTCCCCTGACCAGGTGATACAAACTGGAGTAAAATTCATAAGAATTCATTGTGTTATTGTCAGTTTTTGAAATTATTAAACAAACAAGTAGTTAGTAGTAATTAATTTGATCTTAATATAAGCTGATTGCAATGAAACGTTATTAATCATCTCTGTACATCCTAATGCGAAAATGTCGAAAAGGAAGGCGTCGGAAAGGTCAATCTTTGACTTTTTTTCGAAGAAACCTAGACAGGAGATATCAGGAATCTCTTCCGAGACAGGCGATACTGACGAAGAAGTTTCGGCACCGGCACCATTACCGAAAGGGCAACGTAAGACGGGGATCGACAAGAAATGGAAATCAGAATTTCCTTGGCTCACTGAAAATTCCAATGGTAAGTTTCTCGCATTGCCTGTCTTTTACTTGCTATAACTTCATCCCGTATTTCTTTTTATTATTATTATTAGATCTTCTTAGGTAAATATCAGAAAAATAGCAGTTCCTGTAGATCTACTTCTATATATGAACAAATAAAAAAAAATGGAACAAAGTTCATGGACTAGATCAACTGGAAGATCACTATATAGGTCTATTAAATTTCAATTATTTTTAAAAATAATTAAAATGTAGATCTAGATGAAATAAAAAACCAATGTTCAAAATGTTTCTGAAAGTGATAGTCTATGTAAAATGGTGATATATCCAGAGTTGTTTTTTTCAACTGTTTCAGTCTTTGATTTTCATAATGTATTAATTAATTAATCTCGTACGAGAGGTCGTGGGTTCAAATCCAATTGGAGGCCAACTTTTTTTTAATCATTTTAATTTTTATCTATTTTATACATCCTTAACTATATATATTCTTGTTCCACATGATGAGAAAGATTAATGGTATTTTTTAGTAAGCACATTTAATACTTAGAGCTTCTTATGAATGATTAATTATGCTTATCCCCAAGGGCCACCCTATTATTGACTATTATTAACTATTTGACAAAATGTTTCAGATGCTGGCTGACAGGTTCAAGACCGAACTCTCTACTTCTGACGAGACTGTTTCAGAGTTTGTCCTGGTAAAGAACACCATCACAAGCCAGCAGAACCTGTGTAACCGTTCTGCTTCCAGGATCATGGAAGAAGTTGCTGGACCCTTGGCACTGAGCTGTCCAAACCTGGCCAAGCTGTCAGCAATTGGCTTGCTGATTCCAGCATCAATTGCAGGTATGCATTGCAAATCAGTGTGAAACAATACTAAACAAAATTTTCATGAATGCCAGATAAGTAAAAACAAATTTCAGAAATTATTAAAGATGCCATTATAAGCATTTTAAACCAGTCTTAGAAGAGATTATTAATCCCTAATGAATAGTTATAACAATATAAGATCAAGTAAAATGCCAGATCCTTATAAAATCTTTATTTTCTTCAGATTGTGAAAGGGGGTTCTCAACCCTGAAGAGAATCAAGACTGACCGAAGAAACAGCCTGACAACTGAGAACCTCCAGTCACTTCTGATGATCTCTCTGGAGGGACCTCCAACTCTGGCTTTTCCATATGAACAGGCAGTTTCTCTGTGGAATTAATGTATTTTAAGATGATATATGTAATGAAACAAATATTTAAGTAAATTTATATGCATATTTGAATACATTTTTATAGAAGAAATTTTACTCTGCTCTCTAAGGTTTAAGGCATATGCATAAATCATCATTCTTTCATCTTTTTTGGGGGGATAAATATGTTTTTCAAGTTTTAACTGCACTGTATACATGAACATTTTGTTAAAGAGTTAAATAAGGAAAAAAATATTCTCTTGATGCTATTGAGTTTTTATGAAACAAATTAGAAAAAATTGTTTTCATATTTTGCTTTCTGGAATGAAAAAGACATGTTTTTGTATATATTGTGTATAAATATATAGTTTACTTGTATTAAAAATGTTTGTAATGAAACAAATGAAAATGCTTGTAATGAAACTTAAAAATATTTGAAATATAAATTTTTATAGAAATTTTATATGCATAGATCATCATTCTTTCATCTTTTTTTGGGGGGGGATGAATTTGTTTTTCAAGTAAATCAAACTGATTACATGAACATTTTGTTAACATTTTCTCTTGATGCTGTTTTTTATGAAACAGAAAAAAAAATGTTTTGCTTTCTGGAATGATTAAATGTTTTCAAAGACAAAGTTTCAAAGTTTATGTATATATTGTATATATATATATTGATTGTTATATTGATATTTTCCATTAATATATTCATTAAAAACAAATATTAATACATTAAAACGCTAAAATATTTAACCTTTTTTTGTCTCTTGTTTAATTTTTTTAACAAGAGACAAAATATATGGGGACACCCCTCCCATACCCACCCCACCGCACATTTGCAACATGCCTTCTGAAAATCCTGGGGAAAGCCCTGGATGCCTTCAATTAATACTTCAAGTAGCCAATGTTGGAAAGATAATGTGCAAGCAGTATGGTAAACATCTCATTTTGGTTGAGCTCCAAATTTGTAAGCGCTGCGTCTCAGGTTCAAATCCTGATCTATGACTGCACATTTTCTACACTTGGTAATGTAATACCCAATTAGTTACCCTTGTCACTGTGAGATTAGTGTAAACAATTTACAATAATAACTGGTGCTGCACACAACACATGAGTCCACTATCTTTGAGATGCATAATATTTGCATTACCATAGCAACCTGAATTTTGGTCCAAGAAGAAAAAGTGGCATGCAGAATCTCCATACTGCCATCTATTCGTTATTTTATCTTAAACGATTTCCGGATGACCAGACGGAGGGCAATTACCTATATTCTAATTACTAATTAAAAAATGTGTGATCGTTACAGTATAGTTCTCTAGTGTATATCACACTTGGGTAAATCAAGAACATAGTTTTCTTTTCATTGACTAATTTTAAATGCACATGCATTTATGCTCTCACATTATATGCCATGGGTCATGTGTTCGAATCCTGGTCCATTTTAACATTATTTTCACCTTGTTACATTGGTGCCAAAAATAGGGTTCATCTGCCCTTTGTTTTGACAAGATTCTATATGAACATAGCAATTTGTTATGTCCTATGAATTCAGGTAGACATTCCAAATGCAGCATGTGGCCCTAAGTAAGAGGTTTGTGTAAGTGCCAGTGTTTGACACTAACTCTTTAGCCGCATAACTTGGCAGAATACCTGCTTTGAAATTCAGGAGTCCCTCCTGAAAATTAAAGAGTCCCTGTCGTGTCATTCAGGCATATGATGGCGTTATTTATATAACAATTGGTGGCTAAGTTATGATTTATCAAAGAGGGTTACTAGTACGAAAGTTTTATGAAATGATTACATTGGTTTCCAGCAAATGTGGCTGTTTAATGTACTTTTAATAGGAAAAGTATCCCAACGGAACACCTGACATATCAATTCTGGAATCCCTTCTCTATTTTTGATGTCCTCGGGATTTCGGGACACTGTCAGTGTCGATCCCTCATTCCCTGAAGTGCGCCCACTTAAGTCCTAGTCTGGCTATACATTTCTTTCATCTGATCATTTTGGTCTTACCATTTATAAATGTGTTGCCACTGGATTAAAAAAGAAAATATATATTTGTTCTCTGTACTGTGACCCCAGGGCCTTATTAATTCAGAATTTGAGGAGGATGTTTTTGTTTACGGCTGTTCAATAATCCACCAAGTATTTATGAATCATTTCAACAGTGAATTCATTCTCTTGACCACCCTTACTAAAACCATTTGTGGGGTCATGTGTTCAAATCCCTGTCTGGCTTATTTTTTTTTCTTAAATTGTTATATTACATTCACATGTCTCAATTGAACTTGATGATCATTCTGTTGAATGATTCTCAATTATTACATCTATCATTTTTAATAATTATTTTTTTAACCAGTCATTCTATAGAAGGATATATTTCTTCGGTGGAACTGAGTAACATATTACTTCATTTATCATTATTTAGTAAAACATATTTAATGCTTATCGAGCTTTAGAATAAAGCTTAAGCAGTGACAGAAATCTAGAAATCTACATCTATTATTTACTACACAAACAAGTTTATCAAATAGAAGCACATGGTTCAGAAAATATATTACACAATGTCCTAAAAACGAAAACGAAAGTTGAAGCTTTCGTCAAAGCTGAAACACATCGTCTATAATTATAAAATGATTTTATAAAAAATAATAACATAAATAATGCCAACCGTTCAGGATTTGCCCTAGTTCATGCTTTAAACTATCATTCATTGCATTTGTTTCCTCAAGACAAACAGTATCTACCCCACCCACTACTGAAATTATTGTACGTTATAAAGAGACCCGCGTTACATCTCTAACAATAATAGCAGTTTGATAAATACAGTAGATTAAATAATCAATAGAAATAGAAAGTATGTATGTACCTCTCCCTAATGTGCTGGATTGAAGATTTCTGGGGTTTTCACAGAAGTTTCAATTTCGTTTAATAGGAAACAAGAACGATAACTCTAATTGAGTTTCCCAGGGTTGGCCTAAAACACGCAATTAAAATTATTTGGCGCAATGGATGCAGTGTAACACGCAATGGAAATCATGTTTTCCAGATAGCATTACTGAAGGCTTATATCTAATTTTAAATTAAAAAAATATTGTTTATTTGCCTTTCCAGGACAGGATCCAGATTTTTTTCAAGGGGGGGGGGGGGGGGGGCCCACAATCTGATTGTGATGTCGGTACTAGGGGGCATGCTCCCCCGGAAAAAAAAGTTCCTAGTGTAATGGAAATGCATTCTGAAGGGTATCTGGAAAGGAAAATTGAGTTCTTTTTAAAGTAGTGATAGGCAAAGTGCCATGAAACTTGTGGTTGTGGGTTCGAATCCTAGTAGCTGTCAAACTTTTTATTTCTATTCTACTTGTGGTCATCATCTGCATGGAGGTTAAAAAAACACACACAAACATGAAAATCTTGATTTTAGTTTGTTTTTATAATAATCAATAATCAAAATAGCAAAATATTTTTCGTAATATATATTGTTCTTCTAAAAATGATACCTTTTGATAAAAAATGAAAAGGGACAGTAAATTTTTGTTTAGATTTTGCATAGAGATGTACTGAAAGGCATACAACACAATATTTTTTTTTTCAATTCTTCATAGTGATATTTTTTTTTCAGAAATGCTGCCATTGGCGTAAGAGATCGGGATTTGGGTTTTCATAGGAAGGCATCGTATAAAGAATTAATTGAGTAACCTTCTATAAAAAGTTTGTTTTTCATAATTATTTTAAGTTTCGATGGCAAATAATATATATTCCCCTTGATTTTTTTTTTTTTTTTTTTTTTTTTTTTTATTATTTTACATTTGTATTCATACACAAAAAGGTTTATTTTCACTATTTTACACTTGTACACCCTGTATAGAACCAGGGCAATGCCAGGTTTGAAATAAATATATATATAAACATAATTTTAGTCATACAGAAACAAAGATATAGAGGCAGGATTATATTTATGGACACCAACAAGAGATACGGAATTATTAGTTTACAATTCCTTGTTTTGAATTAAACAAATTATCATGTTAAAATAAATAGTTAGAATTTCTTGCCCCGTAACGATATTTTTTTTTCTTTATTTTTCATTATTTTTTTCCGAAGCAAGTTGCTGGATTTTTATGGTGATTTATAGAATGTAATATTTTTCTAGTTGTCCGGTTAATTTAGTGGTAAGCGCACCGGCTTCTCACCTATGCTGCCCGGGTTCGATTCCAGCCCAGGGCAGTATGTGGGAAGGCTGGGTAGACACAAGATCAGACGGTTGGGTTTTCCCCGGGTTCTCCGGTCTATGTTTGTTGGTGCAAAAACTCGTATGAGCTTGCTGTTATTTTTTTTGTTTTTTTTTTTTATATATATATAGAGAGAGAGGGAAAGAAAAGAGAGATGATATCATGGGAGATAACCAATGAAAGTAATGCATGTAGGCTGTATTTGTTATCTCCTTTTGACCATTTCTCTTCAATTCGGATGCTTGTTTGGGTGCTTGTTGAAAAACGGGATGTGAATGCACTGATCGTAAAGGCAGTCGTGCCCACATCAGTTTAAAGTTTAAACAACCAACAAGCGAATGTATTGCTTTAATGTTGATTAAAACTGGAATTTTGCAAAAGAGTTTAGTTTTATTCTCAGGAGGCTAAAGACAAGAAAAGTTGGGGTCGGGATATAACGTAACTAGATCATGAATAATAATAAGAGCTCGGATAGTGTCGTGTTGTTGCATCGGCATTATTTGTTTAAGGGTTATCGTCAAACCGACGGTATTTCAGCCTAGGAACGTACTGTCTACTTGAGACAGATATAGTGCTTCCATATTACAGTTTCACGCTGAAGGTATGTTACACGTTACCACACACAGTCACGTTATCCTAACACCGGGTCAACCAGTCTGTATATAGTACTGTCACTCAGTATCACGCTGAAGGCATGTTACACGTTACCACACACAGTCACGTTATCCTAACACCGGGTCAATCAGTCATGGAACTTTTCTGTATACATTTATATGCTGAGCGTCAAGCAGGAAGATGCTTGTACCATTTTTGCAACATCGATAAGTCGCGACCTAGGATCAAACCAACGACATCCCGAGGCGGACGCCGTTGATAATAGCGCTCCACTTCAGAACAAGGAGTATGTCTGCAATTCTGCTGGTTGGGCCATTGTCCGGTTGATCTACTTCGGACCATTATCAGTTGAAATACGTGAAAATCATGTATGTGTATTGGATGGGAGGTAGATAAGTACTAGGACAAATGAATTTTCATTGAAATCGTTCTGACTTCAAGCGCTTCTTATGTTTAAATATTTTTCACATGTACCTTAAAATGTGTATCCATGTGTACATTTACGATATAATTATCTTTAAATGGAGATTATTGTGTGTATTATATTAAATATATGGTAGCTCATTTCTGTCATTTCATGAGGCACGAGTGTGTAGATAAATGTCGCAATCAAAAAGTATACATGTACTGTTAAGTTGTCGTTTTTCGGGTTGACTGGTTTTCACACTTTATACCTTTCATCGTCTTTTTCCCGAAATATTTCCTCACAATCTTGCCCCGACGTAAGTCTCAAATTGCACCTTACAAACTGGTCATGACAAACCCCATCACGAAGTTTCGACTTCACAAACATTCAATTCTGGCAGGGTGTTCATGTTGCGTACTTAACACAAAAATCATGGTTTGACGCTCAGATATAAAACTAGTTTGTTTGCAGCCTTTACTTACTTTTGGAAATGTAACAGGGTGTGATTTCAACATTAAACAAATGTGAGAAAAACTGAATCAAACGCGGAAAAAGGTTACGCAAACAAAAAGTCGTTATCGTCATGTTCATTATGAGCTAACGTTTATACACAACACATATCGTGCTACACCTTGGCCAAGAATTGGTACATCGTGGTTTAAGAAGCTGCGACGGAGAAAATAATCCAATTATCATTAAAATAACGCTATATGATTGTACTACGTTCTGTTGCATATGATGTCGCGTTGTAAATGTTTTTTTTTTCGTGTTTGTTGATGTTGTTGTTTCAACGTTTATCAGTAAAAAAAAAATAGGCAACAGAAGAGAAACAAATTCATGTTTGACATGTTCCAGGTTAGGTACAAGCAGTCATGCATACATTTTAACATATGATAATAAATGTTCTACATCCTTCAAGCTATAACAGTTATTTAGAAGTGTCCGAGTGACGGAGTGGTTAGAACCGGATGGCCCTTGGTTCGATCTCCTGCCGCAGTCTAAGTCCTCAACTGACATGCAGCCATGGGACTATCGGCACAAAGACACGCACATAACTCTGTTATATTGATAACCATTTAGTAGTCGGGTTTACTTTTATAAAATGCTTGACACATGTGTCTTGATTTTGAAATAAAGTTAGATAGCTCTTCATGAAGCTGTACACGTAAAAGGTATGAAGTCAAGCTATATCTAACACCTGCAGTGGTAAAATATCGGGGCAAACGTCGAAATTTCAAATCTCATGTTTTGCTCCCATTGTGCTGTAACACAGTAAAAAAGGTGTACATTACAGCACAGGTGAGTACAGGTGTGCCTAGCTGAGAGATATAGAAAATAAATACAAAGAATTATAAGTTGTATATGACAGAAGAGGACATTAATCTTACAGGAGAATGAGAAAGCGGCATACACCGCGTGATATACGTAAATCGTATTTCAAGTAAGGTTTAACATTCCAACGACATTATTTCAGTATATTGAGATTATATCTACTTGTGACATATATATAGTGCTGCCACTCTGCAGTACATTTATCACGCCACACTCAGTCACATTATCCTGACACCGGGCCAACCAGTCCTGGAACTACCCCGAGTATAATGGGCATCAAGCAGGAGATACCATTGCCATTTTATTGAATTTGATTTGCTGTTGCCGTGCTTAAATCCACAATCGCCCAATCCCGTGCAGGACGCTCTAACACACGGTCTCAACTCTGATTAAGTAAATCAAAGATACCTACCTTGAACAATGGTGATAGCTTTTAGTCTATCTGTATTTCCAATTAACCTTCCACAAAACTTTAAGCGAGTAAAGTGAACTGCACTGTTGGTGGGGCGGATTCTGAATCAATATGTCGCAACATACCTGTATAATACCCGACAGGTTTGATATGCATTCAGCCGTGCAATGCTTTGCTAACTACATCTGTATGCTACAGTTATTTGTCACGTAAAACATATCTGGGCAGTATTTAAAGACCTTGAACATTTACAAAATAGCATGGTATGTATGAAACATGTAATGAAATCACTGATTTTGATAGACACACGCACGGGTAGTAACGAAATATTAATAACGTTTGTTTAAATATAATCGGCTATTCCGAAAACACGTGTAAAGTGTTTTAGTTTAGCTTTCTATGTTTGCACGATTCGAAATGGCAGGTTGTTCGCTCGTCATGATGAGCGGAATGTAAAACGAATTAATAAGTCAACGTTTTTATATATAAACTCTGACAATGAGGGCGCCGTGGTTCAGTGGTAACATACCCGACTGCGGACCCGAAGGTTGTAAGCTCGAATCACATTGTTTTCCATGCCATTACCATGTGCCAAGGATTGGCCTAACCAAGGAACCAAGGACTAAGTATACTTACTAATAACTTGTTTCCCAATCGACGTAAACTAACGTTAAATTTTGACCACTGCATTTGTATTAAATAATGATTCAAACTAATGATAAAATATAATCTACCATAGGAACGGTTAAATCCTGTATAAAGTGGATGCAACCTTACACTTTCCAAATAAAATATTCATTGACTTATGATAACACTTATCCCGGTTGCCGAGTGGTTGTAGGGCGTCGTGGATTCGATCCTCGTTCGCGACATACCAAAGTCGTTAAAATGGCGCTTAGCGCTCAGTACTTAAGGATTGTTTCATAACCTTTAAGCCTAAAGTCCGGATAACGTTATGACGTTAAATAGTTACTTGAAACGTTGCTTAGGTCATTATTAAATGTGCGATGTAGTGGAGACTCTTCAAGTAATGGGTAAGCGCCAGTTTTGTTGATCATTACTTGTCTGTTTGTCTGAGTTTAATGTCCCACTGACAGCATTTTTTAACATATTTTTATTAAACAAATAAACCTCGTTTCTCATTATCTGTTGTATTTTCTGTCATTAATTACGTGAAAGAAATATCAAATACAAAATAATTCAAGCATGTCAAAGGATTACCAACCATAAATAAAACTAGAACCGATCTAGTCGATGCACGGGAATCCAGTGAAAATGAAAGGAAGCGCCATTATAATTCAACCATGTTTAAACTCAATTGCGCTGTCAAAGGAAGAGATTCACAAGTCAGAATGCTTTCCAACGTCAGTGCCCTTACGTAGATAAGATACCGTAGATATGTATTACTTTTAGTTCATTTAATATATCTACGATATTTTATCTATATAGGTAATGGCACTTTAACCTAAACTTTTTGAACTTTAACCTAAACGAGGCTAATCTTAGCGCAGAGATAAAATCCATATTTTATTAAGAAATAATCTATGTCTACCCGTTCAGGGAACTCCCTCGTGATTATTACAATTATCCTCGCCTGAACACCAAACCTGTGTTTTATTACATAAAAAATCACGGATAGGGGTAGATTATTTCAATTCTAACACGTTTTTTGTACTCATTTATCGGGATGGCTTTCTTGAGATGATGAAATTCGCCCCCGACTCTTGCAGATCGAATTACCTCCCTTGTATAAACAGATTGACAGATGAGAGTAAAGAAAAACGTACATGATCTGTATATTCTTTATTTACATTTATTTTTCTTCCGTTTATTTCATGTTTTATTCTTGTAATCAGGAAGAACCTCTAATATTTAATGAAACTTGATAAATGTTACAAGGAAGAGAAATGAAATTCACATGAGCGCGCGTTGCGACCTGTGTTTTGTTGCGAATTTACACACATTTACCATTCTTCCTATGTAGAGAGAAAGATGTAAGTCGGGTAAGAATAGAAAATAACTTTATTATAAATCAGATTACCGTTTGCGTTACCTTTATCACGTAGGCCACAGCAGCGCCTTGAAAGTCGGCGCAACTAGCACGAGGGTCACGTAAACGTTCAAAACAAACTAATGTTTCAATTAACATGGGCAAAACACGAACAAAAAATGTTATATAGTTTTAATTTTGACTGAAAAAAAAATATTTGCTCAGCATATTGGACAAGCTTTAAAACTACGTAAAGAACGGGCCGAATTCATACATGTTACCACTACCACGTCGTCTAGTAAACATGATACATGTTACAATTACTAGGCCCAGTAATAAATATGATACATTTTACAATTACTAGGCCCAGTAATAAATACGATACATATTACAACTACTACGTCCTGTAATATATACGATACATGTTACCACTTCTACGTCCTGTAATATATACGATACATGTTTCAACTACTACGTCCTGTCATATATACGATACATGTTACCACTACTGCGTCCTGTAATAAATACGATAAATGTTACCACTACTACGTCCTGTAATATATACAATAAATGTTACCACTACTACGTCCTGTAATAAATACAATAAATGTTACCACTACTACGTCCTGTAATATATACAATAAATGTTACCACTACTACGTCCTGTAATATATACAATAAATGTTACCACTACTACGTCCTGTAATATATACAATACATGTTACCACTACTACGTCCTGTAATATATACAATAAATGTTACCACTACTACGTCCTGTAATATATACAATAAATGTTACCACTACTACGTCCTGTAATAATACAATAATGTTACAACTACTACGTCCTGTAATATATACGATACATGTTACCACTACTACGTCCTGTAATATATACGATACATGTTACCACTACTACGTCCTGTAATATATACGATACATGTTACCACTTCTACGTCCTGTAATATATACGATAAATGTTACCACTACTACGTCCTGTAATAAATACGATACATGTTACCACTACTACGTCCTGTAATAAATACGATACATGTTACTACTACTACGTCCTGTAATAAATACGATACATGTTACAACTACTACGTCCTGTAATAAACACGATGCATGTTACCACTACTACGTCCTGTAATAAATACGACACATGTTTCAACCAACAACGTCATGTAATAAACACGATGCATGTTACCACTACTACGTCCTGTAATAAATACGACACATGTTTCAACCAACAACGTCATGTAATAAATACGATACATGTTACCACTACTACGTCCTATAATATATACGATACATGTTACCACTACTACGCCCTGTAATATATACGATACATGTTACCACTACTACGTCCTGTAATAAATACGATACATGTTACTACTACTACGTCCTATAATAAATACGATACATGTTACCACTACTACGTCCTGTAATAAATACGATACATGTTACCACTACTACGTCCTGTAATATATACGATACATGTTACCACTACTACGTCCTGTAATAAATACGATACATGTTACCACTACTACGTCCTGTAATAAATACGATACATGTTACCACTACTACGTCCTGTAATAAATACGATACATGTTACTACTACTACGTCCTATAATAAATACGATACATGTTACTACTACTACGTCCTATAATAAATAAGATACATGTTACCACTACTACGTCATGTAATAAATACGATACATGTTACCACTACTACGTCCTGTAATAAATACGATACATGTTACCACTACTACGTCCTGTAATAAATACGATACATGTTACCACTACTACGTCCTGTAATAAATACGATACATGTTTCACTACTGCGTCCTGTAATAATACGATACATGTTACACTACTACGTCCTGTAATAATACAATACATGTTACCACTACTACGTCCTGTAATAAATACGATACATGTTACTACTACTACGTCCTGTAATAAATACGATAGCATTTTACAACTACTACGTCCTTAGTAATATACACGATCATGTTACCACTACTACGTCCTGTAATAAATACGATACATGTTACCACTACTACGTCCTGTAATAAATACGATACATGTTACCACTACTACGTCCTGTAATAAATACGATACATGTTACACTACTACGTACTGTAATAAATACGATACATGTTACCACTACTACGTCCTGTAATAAATACGATACATGTTTCAACTACTACGTCCTGTAATAAATACGATACATGTTACCACTACTACGTCCTGTAATAAATACGATACATGTTACCACTACTACGTCCTGTAATAAATACGATACATGTTACCACTACTACGTCCTGTAATAAATACGATACATGTTACCACTACTACGTCCTGTAATAAATACCACTACTACGTCCGTATATAAATACGATACATGTTACACTACTACGTCCTGTAATAATACGATACATGTTACCACTACTACATCCTGTAATAATACAGATCATGATTACCACTACTACGTCCTGTAATAAATAATACATGTTAACCTACATGCGTCCTGTAATAAATACGATAATGTTACACACTACGTCCTGTAATAATACGATACATGTTACCACTACTACGTCTGTTAATTAAATACGATACATGTTACCACTACTACGTCCTGTAATAAATACGATACATGTTACACTACTACTCCTGTAATAAATACGATCATTTACCACTACTACGTCCTGTAAATAACAGATACATGTTTAACTACTACGTCCTGTAATAAATACGATACATGTTACCACTACTACTCCTGTAATAAATACGATACATGTTACCACTACTACGTCCTGTAATAAATACGATACATGTTACACTACTACGTCCTGTAATAATATACGATACATGTTACCACTACTACGTCCTGTAATAAATACGATACATGTTTCAACTACTACGCCCTGTAATAAATACGATACATGTTACCACTACTACATCCTGTAATAAACACGATGCATATTACCACTACTACGTCCTTATAAAAACGATCATGTTTCAACTACTACGTCCTGTAATAAATACGAATATGTTACCACTACTACGTCCTGTAATAAATACGATACATGTTACCACTACTACGTCCTGAAATAAACACGATACATGTTACCACTACTACGTACTGTAATAAATACGATACATGTTACCACTACTACGTCCTGTAATAAATACGATACATGTTACCACTACTACGTCCTGTAATAAATACGATACATGTTACCACTACTACGTCCTTAATAAATAACGATACATGTTTACACTACTACGTCCTGTAATAAATACGATCAATTTACCATCTACCTTAAATCGATATTTCCCTTCTGTAATAAATACGATGATATTACACTACTACGTCCTTAATATATACGATACATGTTACAACTACTACGTCCTGTAGTAAATACGATACATGTTACCACTACTACGTCCTGTAATAAATACGATACATGTTTCAACTACTACGCCCTGTAATAAATACGATACATGTTTCATCTACTACGTCCTGTAATAAATACGATACATGCTACCACTACCTCGTCCTGTAATAAATACGATACATGTTTCAACTACTACGTCCTGTAATAAATACGATACATGCTACCACTACCACGTCCTGTAATAAATACGATACATGTTTCAACTACTACGTCCTGTAATAAATACGATACATGTTACCACTACTACGTCCTGTAATAAACACGATACATGTTACCACTACTACGCCCTGTAATAAATACGATACATGTTACCACTACTACGTCCTGTAATAAATACGATACATGTTTCAACTACTACGTCCTGTAATAAATACGATACATGTTACCACTACTACGTCCTGTAATAAACACGATACATGTTACCACTACTACGTCCTGTAATAAACACGATACATGTTACCACTACTACGTCCTGTAATAAATACGATACATGTTACCACTACTACGTCCTATAATAAATACGATACATGTTACCACTACTACGTCCTGTAATAAATACGATACATGTTACCACTACTACGTCCTATAATAAATACGATACATGTTACCACTACTACGTCCTATAATATATACGATACATGTTACCATTACTACGTACTGTAATATATACGATACATGTTACCACTACTACGTCCTGCAATAAATACGATACATGTTGCCACTACTACGCCTTCTGTAAATAAGATACCTGTTTCAACTACTTTTCCTGTAATAGATTAGATACATAGATCTTCCCACTTGGAATCGAACTCAAACCCTTGGTCCAGCAACCTTCTGTAAGAAATCCGCATCCATTTTATCAGCGATTTATTTCAATACAACACCTTTCTTTCATTTACTTAACACGAGTCAGTTTGATTTGCTATTTAAGTGGATATTCTAGTGGCGTGTGTTGCAATTCATAATAAATATTCATGCAATATATATCAATGATTAAACATGACATGTTTGACTGTTTTTCCACCCGCATTGATGTCTGGATTTGTGTGTAGGATATAGTTTATTAAGACATTTCTACAGACAATAAAAGGCCGAAGCTAACGCAATTCTATCTTGAACTGTTTTATACATGGCCAAATAGAAAATAGAAATGTGCTTTTTCAAATAAATCCCAGATAAATTTGAATTTTCAAAGAGTATGATTAGCTTCTCATTTAGGGTGATGTCTATATATATTTTCGGATTTACCAAAACGATCAAACTACCACCGTTGGCTATTTACTAAGTCCACCGAAAGGTTCACACACTTAAAACAGTCTAAGTTTTAATGAATAAATTGAGAGTTCAGAAAACAAATTTGAAACCAAACTTGATAACTCTTGAAGTAATAAATTGTCTTTCAAGCTATGCTATAGTTAATTTTAAAATATGCAGTCTCAACATTGCATGTTTGGGGAGGTAGATGTAACTAGTGATGTGGTTTAGCAGGAGATGAAGCTTTTGAACACGGGATAGGATGACAATGCAACACCGTCACAGTTGAGCGGGATTCAATTTCAAAGGTTTGAGGCAATATTTACACATGCAGCAGGTGATGTAAACTCAGGTGCAGCCATATTCCCTTCAGTAACACATGTAGAAATATGTAGAACAGGTAACTGGTGTTGCGCGCAAAACATGAGTCCCCTGGGGTGTTCCCACTTTGCCAACTTTATATATTTTGCTACCAAAAACAGAGTTGGCAAAGTGGGAATTTGACCAGGTAAGGTAAAGGTGTTAATCCCCGATAAATGCTTGCGGTGCAACAATAAAAAAATACCATTGCGTTTTATCTTGGCAAATATGTATAGTACTTCATACTATAACTCACCGATTTTAATGTGACTGTTAAATAAGCATAGTTGAATTACCGATTTTTGGTAAAATATGTATAGTACTTCATACTAAAACTCACCGATTTTAATGTGGCTGTTAAATAAGCAAACAGTATTTCACTTCCCCTTTTTATATATATGTTTGAAGTCGGTCGTTCATAAACGTCGTTAATTAGCCCAATTAAATGCAAACAGTATTTCACACTTACCAACCGACTTGTCTGTTTTTTGTCGGTCTTTAAATTAAAATAAACTTATAATTAAGTATTGTACAAATCATGTAACATGTTATTCACAATTATAACAGTTGTTTGTAAATACTTTAATAATACAATCGCAGGATGACAAAATAAACGATACCGCAATCTTTTTAAGTCGTCGCTATTGCGTTTGATGATCTTTAATTATTTATGATGTTTGAGTTAAAACAATTTTAGTATGTCCACATATGCATATATACTTGGATTGTAGTTTCTAAATCTTATTATTATACGACTGAGCATGGCGAACGCGTTAGTTGCAGTGGAATTCATAGAGAACAAGAGGGGAGGGAGAACCCTAGTACACAACCAGTACATGTTCCGACTTAAGACGAAGAAAAATGAAAGGTCCTACTGGTACTGCGTCCAGGCATCATGTCCAGCCCGAATCAATACCTTCAATGACCAACTGACGAAAATGGCCGGCGAACATAACCATGATAGAGATGCTGCAGGAACCACAGCTGTGAAGGTGATGGCAAAGATTCGAGAGAAATGTCGGCAGTCGGCTCATCCCATTCCTGCAATATTTGACGAATCTCTAGCATGTTTGAGAACCGCAGAATGGGACGACTACACGGAAGAAGTGGTCCAAAAACTGCCAACATTCTACGAGGCTAAGTCGTCGCTGTATCGACAACGGGCCAAGCTTCATCCGAAGCTTCCGAAATCTCTCGCAGACGTGGAACTGCAGGGTCAGTGGACAGAGTCTACTACTGGAGACCGCTTCCTACTGGCTGACGATGGAACAGAAGACAGGATCCTTATCTTCGCCACTGACGGAAACTTGAGGATACTGGAAGAAGCAACTGAGTGGTTTATGGATGGAACCTTCTATTCATGCCCCAGCCATTTCTACCAGATATACACAGTGCACTGCATGATCGATGGTACCATGATGCCGCTGGTGTACGGACTGCTCCCCAACAAGACAGAAGCCACGTATTACCGGTTCTTCAGTCTGCTCATGCGAAAGGCCGGAGAGCGAGCTATACATCTGCACCCAAACAGAGTGATGCTGGACTTTGAGGTGGCACCGAGGAATGCGCTGATTTCTCTGTTTCCGCGTGACTGACTTGATGACTGACGTATTGTTTTCATTTATCCATATGAAATTCGTTTATTGACATCATTGTTGTTACTTTGCATTTATGTGACATAATAAAATATGAATAAGAAAACATTGTTTTTATTTAAAAATGAGACAAAAATGCGACAGCGCGCGCAAGAGTGAGAGAGACAGAAAACGAGAGACGGAGAAAGTGAGAGGGGATATACATGTATATAGAGGAAATCCTTATTTTAATTACACACATTGCATTAGCTCAACGCAAAACATAAACATTACAAATAATACACATCATACTGCAAAGAGAAGAAATAAAATACACCATTTTAATATATATATTTTAATATTTATTAACCTAGGCACAGCATAAACCATCTGGGCTTATTGTACATTATCACCGTTATACCTGACTGCGTACAGGTAACCTTCACTCAAGAACTGGAAAGTTGGCATAGTGGGAATACTAAAAGGTGTGAAGTTGGCAAAGTGGGAACAAACCAGTCCCCTACCGGTGCGATGCATATTTTTTCGGTTACCATACCAATAAATATTTTGGTTCGAGAAATAAACAACAACGAAGTGACGTGTAGAATCTGCATATTGACATCTATTTTATTGTTAGTGTTTATTAAGAGAGAAACTTAAAGTCAAGTCTTAACTGTTAAATTCTCTCCTAACTTAGAGTTTGCCCCACCCTATTACTGCGTCACACTGCTATATTAGGAGATGGCGCCATAAAATTGTTATGTCAGCGTGTTGTTAAAGTATTCACACACGTGCACGTGCTTACCAAATATGGATATAACACATACATTTCGCGCGTTTTTTGACCGTCGGCTCATTTCTTTTTCAGATTTCAATCATGAGGCACGGAAATTTAATTTGAGTGATGATTGTTTTTATTTATTTTTCTTATTTATTATCTTGTTTTAATTAGTTAAGACATCAGAAAACAGCAACTGATTGACGTTAAGGAAAGAAAGAAATATGTAAATGATAATCGTTTAGAAAAGCCGCTGTCAGCGGAGTATATCAAGGCTAGGAATACCCTGGAAATACCAAGTCAAATGAGTTAATACATGATCTGTAGGTTGTTTATGAACGTTTTATTTCATTTCTTGTATTTACCAAAGTCGTAAACATAGGTTCTGGTATAGCTCCCATGCTTGACGCTCAGCATAATATTTAAGGATAGTTCCAGGACTGATGGCCCGGTGTTCGGATAATGTGTCTGGGTGTGGTACCATGCCAACTGTCTACGACGTGATACTGTGCAGTGTGACGGCACTACATCTGTCTCAAGTAGACATTGTCTCCAAATGACTTAAATACTGTCGGTGGGACGTTAAACCTAATAACCAAACTATACTTGCATTTTAGTATCTAATTTGGAATCTTATTCTTTCCTTTAGGAGTTTGGATCGAGCTGGTATTCATCTCTTAGCATATATTTTTCCGAAACTCCTCATTCTTATGTTAATGTATATCTATAAACATGTTTACTAAATGTTTACAAATGACGTCAGCACGTCTAGGGATCAGTGTAGTAAACACTGCCATATATGACTATCACGTGAATAGGGCGGAGCATAATTTGAAATAATCACATG
>CM037777.1:11701657-11751657 GCA_021229015.1 Solen grandis | reverse complement strand
GTGCATCTTGCCAACATCAAAGGCACATTCTTAATGATAATCAGGGTTAAAAATGCAAAAGATAATAAATTTGTATTGTATTCTGACATTATCGCATTATATATAATCTGTGACTGATTAGCATGTTGATATGAAGTTTGCCTTTTTTTTTCATTTTGAGACCATTTCTTGTGTTGTCTTATTTTTGTATAATTGTTTTAAGGCCATTTTGTTTTATTTAAATAGATTTTTTTCTAAAAGTTAAGGGTAGGAGGAGGGAAAAAAATAAGATGTAGACCAAAAAGTTCCCTTTTAATATGTTACTTTTAAGTACATGTATAGTTCTTTATACCTCGATGAAACACATTGAAAATAACATCTTAAATTTAACATCATGTAGTGCTGTACAGTCCTTAGAATGTAAACCAACCACCAAATTTTATTTGGGTTATCCATGCTGTGATTCAACTCGTTTCAGTGTGACAGGATGTCAACATTGTAAACTTTATGATTATCAATTAAAATTAAAACATATTGTGACTTTGATGTATTAGACGTGTTGTTAATAAATCAAGATCATTTAAATTAGATCATTTAAATTTCTTTTTACAAGCAATAAACAATTTAAAAATTTGTTTTTTATAAAACGCTGGTGGATTTGAACCACCAAGATGATCAAATTATGTGCGACAATACAGTAGAGCAAGCCATCCCTCAGCTGTACTGCATACTCCACCTCCGTAGAATCTATCCCAGAAGTGGCATTCAATAGTGAGAGACTCCCCATCAGGTAGACTTCCAGCAGCTGTTACTTTAAAGTATACTTTTTTCTCTCATGTCTAATGCATTTACTGAAATGGCATTCAGAACACAGTATAGATTTGCTTGACCTTGGACTATCAAATACTTTCAGATCATGTATTTAACATGTTTGCACACATGTACAAAAACAAATGTCACAGTATTTTAAATGGACCATCAAAAAAGAATGTTTGCATGTTTTCACCACTGATTGAAAAGGCACACACATCCCTAGACTTTTTAATGAAAAATAAATGCATATATAGAAATAGGCATATAAATATAGCAGCATATTGGTAATGGTATTGCTTTTCTTCATCATGTTAAAACCTAGTACAATACAAATTACAATGTCCTCAAAAAGGTGTATTATATTGTGTGTGTAAAATATGTCCTTGTATTGATACACAAAACTCTTTCCCCATGTTGGTGCATTACCCCTGGTCAGTGTGAAATATGCAAATTTTGTTGTCCTCAAAATGATCAAAATGAAATATGCAAATGAGGATGTCCTCTTTATGTTGTCCTCAAAATGATAGGAACTGTAGACAGGTCCTCGGATGGTTACGTTAATGTAAGAGTATAGTCTCTTGATAGCATAGCATCTACTTGATATTGAACGAAATGTTCAGCCTCTCCTATATTTCGATAAGTACCTTTCTTCATGATGTAGTTCTCAGAACATTATAAAATGACTTCTTAGACCTCAAAACCGTAGTCACACAAGTATGTGTGTGTGTGTGTAAGTGTTTAATTTATATGTTCCTGCAGTTCTCTTCTCCCTCTTAACATACTGAATCTTTAAAAGTGTACTGTTTGTAATATATTGCAAAGACAATTATCTTCAACATTTGCAGTATTTTATTGTTGAATGAACAAGTTAAAAAAGAACTTTTTCTTGAAAGGGGGAGGAGTGATGCAGAAATTAGGACAAACAGAAAAGAAAAATTGACCATATTGGTATGAACCCTTTTCAATTGGAGGTAATTAATGCATTAGAGTCCAGGAACCTAAATGATTTCAATTATTGTATTCAACCTTTAATATCTGTTATACTCGCTGTAAATAATTTTAATAGCCTATAAGTAACCCTTATCGGTAAGAGGTTTCTGTAAGTGGTCTGGTAGCTGTCAGTAAAACATGAGCCCTGTAAGCACGGGTGACCTGGGTGTGATCTGAGAAGTGGCACATTTTTTTCCTATGGTTACATTTAGCGCCCAGCATCCGGCCCTTATAGTCAAGTTCTTCAATGTATGTTGCGAACAGTGTTCCCTGTACTGCAAATGGGATTGGAAGGGGTGTATGTTGTGATTGGTCTAGTTTGTTTGTATATTGTTGGGTTAAACATCCCTCTAACAGTATTTCAGTCATTTGGAGACCAATTGTGTACTTGAAACAGATGTAGTGTTGCCACACTGCAGTATCACATTATAGTCATACAACAGCCAGTCACATTATCCAGACACTGTGCCAATCAGTCCTGGAACTATTCTTATATGTTGACTGCTAAGCAAGGAAACTTTATACTGCCGATTTTTTTTTTAACAACTTGGAAATGTAGCAGCTGGAGAGCCCATGGGGCTGACGCACTATATAAACCACACGGCCACCAGGACCAAGTGGTACTTTCCCTGTAGATGAGGGGTATTGGGTTCAATTCTTAGTCTAGTTGCATATTTTCTTCATCTTGTTACATAAATACCTGTGACTCCATTTTATGATCACAAACTGAGAGGCTAATTTGCTTGAATCAATTCACAATTCAAGGATCTCCTGAGACAGTAGATATTGAGGGGATTTGAAAATGGTATACATGGTAATTAAAAGCATATTTTAAAACAATGAAATGTCATTTTGAAAACAAATAAAAAAGATACAATCTCAATTCTTTTGCTCATGAATATCATGAATTTTGCATTTTAACAAGAAATGTAGAAATTCCACAAAAATACCAGGTTTTCAAACCTTTAGCTATTTACATACTATATATACACAATGTTGTCTCTTTACCATTGAAATGGTGCCTTCATGGCCTACAGACCTGTGTCAGGAGCCTGCTCACACTATCATCATATAGATGATTAATACATAAGGAAATACAGCCTATAGACAAGGCCTGTTTACCCTGCATTTTTGACTTTCTGGAGGTGTGACCTTGACCTTAGTTCTATGGACCTGTCTTAGGCCTGCACACCGTATCATCTTGTTGAACATTTGTGTCAGGGTTCTTCAAATTCCCAAAAGCATGAGGAAGTTACAACATGGACACTTAAAGCTCATTCATAATACACAGTTTTTACCTTTAATAATGAATTTTGACCTTGACCTTTACCTACACACCTGTGTAATGAGCCTGCACATCAAATCATTGTTTTGGACAAATGTATAAATCTTTCAATGTACTGTGAGAAACCACAGTCTGGACAAGGTCTCTTTCCTTCAACCCTGAAGTGTGACTTTTACCTGATGAGCTAACAGACCTGCATGAGTGAAGGACTAAAGCCCATATTAGGATATAAGCCCACCATGACGAAAGCCTTAACTGCTAAACATAATCTTACATTTAATACAATTTAAACATAACAAATTATCAATCAATACAGTGTTACCATAAAGTTTCAACTTTGTTCAGCTTTTTCTCTTGCATTGTTATTGAATGGGGAGCATATTTTTAATGTTATGAAGTCAAATTTAGTTAATATTCTCTCTTTCTCTCTCTTCATCTCTCTCTCTCTCTTTCTCTGTGTTTGTGTGTGTATAGACAGTATAGTTTGATGTATTTTAACACAAGGTAATAGCAGGGCCACATTTTTCAACAGTTGAAATTAATTTTTACAATCTCAGGTAGCAAGTCACCAAAGAATCGTCTGTGCCAAAAAACTTTAAATCCAATATGTACTTTTTGACAAGAAAATCTTTCAAATTTATACTGTATACATATAAGAAAAGAAGGCTCCACCCCTGGCAGCCATGTTTTTCAACAGATTCAAATAAATCACAATCTTGGTGGAGAGCGACCTAAGGAACATCATTCTGTGCAAATGGAGAAGAAGATTTTTGAAGTTTTCACATTTTTTCACCTTTTAGTTGCATGGCAACCAGATTTTGGCATGGAATTTAAATTTCTTTGAACATTTTTGGAAAAGGACCACCCAAGGAATACTCCTGTAAAGTTTTATGAAAATTGACCAAGTAGTTTAGGAGATGTTGTTTGAGTTAAATGTGGATGATGGACATTGAAAATTCATCAGTCGACAGAAGCTCACCTTTGGAAAAGGTGAGAAAAAAATTATTCCAAAATTCCATTAATTTCAATTGTCATTTTTTTTTGCCATTTTTGCATTTTAATTAATTACCTTTATAATTTTTATATTTTTTATGCCCCGTTATGAAATGGCAACGCCTGTCCATGTGTGTGTGTGTGTGTGTGTGTGTGTGTGTGTGTGCAAGAAATAGTGTCCTATGTTGTTCATGGTCATGTTCTGGAGTAACTTGGAACGTCAAGTTTCCTTAAGACAAGATAATGTGTTGCGAACAAGATCCAGGTTGTTGGCCTGAAGTTCAAGGTTTTCCTTAAAATTGGGTTTTGAAAAATTGGTCATTAAAATAAGTCATTAAAACAAGTTAATGTATTGTGAAGAAGAAGCGGGTTGCTTACTTGAAGGTCAAGGTCACAGCACTTGGTTGACTTAAAGTTGTATTCTAGCAGTAATTTAGTTGTGAATGACTGTGTTTAGATATAACTTTGCACAAGTGATCCATAGGACATAACAATGTGTTGTAAACAAGAACCAAGTTGCTAGCTTAAAGGTCAAAGTCACAGCAGTTAGTTGATATTTGTGCAAGCAGTCCTGACTGGGTTTTTAAACTCAGTAACTCATGTTTTGAAATTTCTTGGCACAAGTGGTCCCTAAGACAAGACGGATGTGTTGCAAACAAGAACCAGCAGGTCACTAGCTTGAAGGTCAAGGTCACAACAATCGATGTAAGGGCTGTAACATTGTTGTGTATGGTTGTGTTCTGAAATTACTCATTGAATTCAAATGAGTCATTGGACAAGACAATGTGTTGCAAACAAGAACCAGTCACTTGCTTCAAGGTCAGCAGTCAGTTAATAGACCTTAAATTTATGTCCTGGCTGTAACTTTATTTTGTATGATCCAGTTTCAAAAGAACTTACCATATATTATCCCTAGGACCATGAAATGTATGGCAAATGAAAACAAGGTTGCTAACTTCAAGGTCAGGGTCACAGCACTAAGTTGACCTTAAAATCTGTGTAAGTAATTGTGTCTATACTATCTTTTTGTGAATAGTTTTGTTTAAAAATAACTTAGCATAAATGATCCCTGGGACAAGGCAATGTTTTGCTTGTGGACAAGATCCAGGTGGCCAGTTTAGAGGTCATATTCACTGATAAAATATCAATCTTAAAAACAAAATGGTGGGGGCATCCTTGTCCTATGGACACATTTTTAGTTTCAATTATTAATTTTGTTCAGTTAATTAAAAAATATAATTGATTATAATTAATTAAATTATAATTGCACCCAGGTCTGCCCAATACTCACACTTTTCAGTAGTCACTGATATAATACTGGCATAGTCCAACATGACTGGTGACATGCAGTTATTGCTTCTGCCTTTAATAAAGATGAAAAGTCAAAAGCTAACAGAATTTCATATCTTCCAAACTACTTGAACTAACTTTAGCTTTTTTAGTGTCTTAACATTATGCTCTATTTGACAGACCCACAATATCTTGAGACCCCAACAACATGGCTTTAGATCAAAACACAGCCGTGAGACATAACTGGTTGGTTTCACTAAGGAGATTGCTGATTTCTTAGACCAAGGCAGACAAACTGATGTTATAAGTCCCCACCAGGGACTATAGGTTTGAGCATGTCCTTCTGCCCATGCATCATTCCGTCTATCTGTCCCACTTTTGTGTACACTCCATAGTTTGGACATTGGATGGATTTCAATATTAATGTTGGAAGTGAGGATATACTGAGAAAGTTTTAGTAGGGACATGTGATGTCTTATAAGGCAAAGTATTCTGGGGACTCTCTCCTAAGAGATATTTGTTAGATGTGAGGACATACTGAGAAAGTCCTACTGGGGACATTGGATGTCTTATAAGGCAAAGTATTCTGGGGACTCTCTCCTTTAGAGATATTTGTTAGATGTGAGGACATACTGAGAAAGTCCTACTGGGGACATGGGATGTCTTATAAGGCAAAGTATTCTGGGGACTCTCTCCTTAGAGATATTTGTTAGATGTGAGGACATACTGAGAAAGTCCTACTGGGGACATTGGATGTCTTATAAGGCAAAGTATTCTGGGGACTCTCTCCTTTAGAGATTACTGGGGACATTGGATGTCTTATAAGGCAAAGTATTCTGGGGAAAGGCAAAGTATTCTGGGGACACTCTCCTTTAGAGATATTTGTTAGATGTGAGGACATACTGAGAAAGTCCTACTGGGGACATGGGATGTCTTATAAGGCAAAGTATTCTGGGGACTGACTCTCCTTAGATATATTTGTTAGATGTGAGGACATACTGAGAAAGTCCTACTGGGGACATTGGATGTCTTATAGGGCAAAGTATTCTGGGGACTCTCGCCTTGGAAATTAATATTAGATTGTGGGGACATACTTACTGAAAGTCTTACTGCAGGGGCATTTTAAATGTAAAGCATGTGCCCCCTGCCTTTTTTTTAGCTCACTAGAGCACACCAACATGCAGAAGGTGAGCCATTGTGATCATCTTGCATCCATTGTCTCAGGTGATGTGCATCGTCAACAATTTTTTAAAAGACATCTTCTCAGAAAGCGCTTAGTAGAAATTGATGAAACTTGGCATGAATGATCCTGTGGTGGCCCTTCAAGAAAGTTGTCAAAATAAACTTGATCCATGCTGTCCTATCTGTCTGCTCCTATTATATTGTTGCTCAGATTCTACGTAATCTGCATCGCGAAGAAAAAAAATGTTGTTTTTTTTTCATATACCATTTAAAGTTATTTAAATTGATAATTTATATTCATCAAGTTATTAATTTGTGCTTAAATATTTACATTATGTAAAGAGTTTACAATGTATCAGTCCTCAAGTTTACTTGTTTTGTTTTTGCCATCTCAGGTAAACATGGAAGCCAACGTATGTCACCATCCATGCCTTGTGGACTCGATCTAGGGCAAAAGAGTAACACCTGTAAGTTGAGAGTTTAAAGAATTATAGTAATGAAATTAATTTTAAAATGATTTGAAAAATAAACATATATGTAAGTTGGTTTTATGAGAACAAAGTTAAACTATGATTTTTGGCAAACCAGAGCACAACATGCTCAAGATTAGCATTTGTGATCACCCTTCAATCGTCCTTAGTGCATCATTGTGTGTTGCTGTGTGTTGCGCAGCGTCAATAATTGTCTTTTTAAGACATCTCTGAAACCACTTGGTAGAAATTAATGAAACTTGGCATGAATTATCGATCGATAGCCCTTCACTAATGTTGCTAAATTAAATTTGATCCATGCAGAACTCTTGTTGCCATGGCAACCTACATTTTATTTTAAAAATCTAAGATTTAAATCTGAAACCATTGGTCAGAATTCAATTTCATTGCACAAATGGTCATCATATGGCCCCCTACCATAATAACCTCTACCAAGTTTGTTCAAATCATGGCCCTGAGATCAAAATTGACCCACCCACAGGGGTCACTTGATTTTACATAGACTTACTGTAAATGCGCACAATACATGAGAATTCAGTTTCTTCGTAGTTTTTCCAAGCTTTACCTCACTCAATAATAAGCCATATTGCCAACCGTTGTGTTTTTCATACTTTTAAAATTAATATTAAAGCTTTATTATACATTGTATATACTTGCCTGAAAATTGCTGTCTGTCTGTGATTTCTATAATATAATTTAGAGTTTAGATGTTTTATGTGTAAAATGACCCAGTGAAACTACTCTACCAGCTTGTACCAAGTTTGTTCAAATCATGACCCTGGGTTCAAAATTGGCCCCACCCCAGGAGTCACTTGGTTTTATATACTGTAGAATTATTAATTTTCGTGGGGGACTAATTTTCATTGATTTTGTGGATAACTTGCTCAACAAATATTAATTCCCACAAAAACTTCATTTGACAGGCCTCATGATTTCTAGAACATGAACTCACAAATATATGTACCAACAAAATTGTCTTTATTACAGATCCCATGAAATTTCATGGGGTTTACATATTTGGCAATTAACAAGGCCTAGTGGACCATCAGTGAACCAAGTTTGATCAAATCATGGCCCTGGGGTCAAAATTGGTCCCATCCCAAGGGTCATTTGATTTTATTGCAATATATGACCTTCAAAATTTGGACCACATGTACAGTTCTTGTGTGGAAATATTATCTTGCTTTACTTCTGCATAGATTATGTATTCAGTATGACTATGTGATACGAGGGTCATCCGAAAATAAATGAGTTAGTTTGTAACTTTTGATTGAAACAACATAAAGCCACAAAACTTGGCACGTAACTAAATCAACTCTTTGCGTGTAAGTGCACATGTTAATAAGCATCGTTACGTTACGTCATTTTTGATAACATCATATCAAACAATGCAATGGCGGACGATGCGTTCACGCTGACGCTAGAAGAAATTTATGCGTATATCAAGATAGAGAGTAGGCGCGGAAAGAAAGCTACTGAAATATTTAATGCACTCTAGGAGGTTGACCCGACATGTGCAGTTGGATTTAGCTCTATTTGTAGATGGGTGAAGGATTTCAATAATGGACGGCAAGAGTCTTACAAGAAGCTCTCCTCTGGTAGGCTGGTGACAGTTACAGACGCTGATAACACCGAAATTGTTGCTCAACTTCTCAACTCTGATAGATGATTTACATGTGAGGAAATTGCGTATGAATCAGGGATACATAAGAGTTCCGTTCATGTTATTCTGATGCAGAATTTAGGCATGAGAAAGATCGCCATGCAGTGGGTGCCGCATGCACTCTCAAAAACTGAAAAAGACAAGCGTGTTTAAATTTGCACTGAATTGTTGAATAGATATTCAGAGGAAGGTGAAATGATACTGAATAGAGTGGTTGCTATCGACGAAACATGGATCTGGTCATTTGAGCCAGAATTGAAACGCCAAAGCTATGAATGGCATACTCGAACTCGCCAAGACCTGTGAAATATCGCCGCAGTATGAACTGTCCACATATGTTAATGATATTCGCTTACAATATTTACGGCATTTTGACAACACAGAGTTCCACATGGAAGCACGGTTAATAAGAGTACTATGAGTGGTATTTGACTAAAATTCTTTGACCAGCGATACGCCGCAAATAACCAGAACTTTACAGGTGACGCCATTAATTTTGCATGATAACGCCAAGCCGCACAAGTCCGGCGTTGTTAGGGACGTGTTCGAGCAGTACCACTGGGAAGTTCTTAATCACCCACAATATTTGCCAGACTTAAGTCTCCCCGACTACGACTCAACAAAGGTTGCAACGGGAGTTCGGGATCTGCCAAAAAGATGGAGTCAACCATAGCATTGGCGGGAGATTATATTGAGGGACTATGAAGAGATTTTTGTCCATTGAAAGCCAGAAGGGGCTATCAGCCTTCTTTTTACATATGCTGATAGCCCCTTCTAGCTTTCAGTGGACGTTTTGTGAGTAACACTTGTAGTTTTTACGTAATTAAGCAACTCTCATTCATTTCTGGATGACCCTTGTAATAGGAAATGAAGGGAATATCAGAGATCCCATTCACATAAAATTGAAAATATATAATAATGCATGCAAAAAATGACATAAAGAAAAGGAAATTGTAGATAATCTACTCCAAGAACTACACGTTTGATATTGTTGAAAGTAAACTAAACACTTCGGTACTACATGTATTTATAGATGCTAGGAATGGTGAGCAGCTGTAGTATTGGACTCCGTGTTACTACTTATAGATTAATACTTCCAATATCAGCTTTTTCTGATTGGTTTATTTGGGATCCCCACTGTGATCTCACAGCAGGGCCTTTTTTTTTATCTTAGGGGGAGTCAACAAAGAAGAGAATTTTGAATGTCTTTAAAAAATGAAACTGTAACCCAGTCCTTACTTTCTTTACAACAACAACATGGTCCCAACTAAAACAGTCAGCTTTCTTCCAAAAGAAAACTGCTAGTGATACAGGCGAAAATGCTCAACAACATTATCGTCCTGAAAAGGCAAAAGAGAGATGACACTAGCCCTGATTGTTCTTCTGGTCCATCAAAACTTAAAAAAAAAATCTTAAAAAAAACCCCAAAAAACTGGCAAAGTAAGTGGCTGCAAGAATTTTCATGGAGACAAAAGGTCTCTAGGTTAGTATCAGTAATAAAATGTACTGTGTTGTTTGTGAGAAGTCCTAAAAGTGCTTGGGCGAAAGGGCTGCATAAACTTTGAACACTCTGCTTTATCCAGACACCAGATTACTGATTTTATCTCAATTGAACAACTCTGATTATATCACAATCACAGGTATAATAAGATAAACAGTAGCCCATGATTATTTTGATAAATGAAATATATAATTAGATTAAAAAAGTGAACAGAAAGAAAAGATAGAAGTAGATTATATAATGTTATAAATATACGGTTTTTATGCCCACCTTCAGGTGGTAATTGAACCGTCCGTCCGTCCATCCATCTGACCGTCCGCCTGACTGTACAACTGTCCATCTGGATTTTGTTTCCACTCCATAACTCTGACATTTCTTGATGGATTTTAAATTTCCTTGGCAGAAATGGTCACCATCATGAGACGATGTGTCACGCACAATCCCCAGGTCTGTTGCTTCAAGATCAAGGTCACACTTAGAGTTTAAAGGTCAAAAATGGGGTCTATTTTTTGTTTCCACTTCATAACTCTGACATTCCTTGATGGATTTTGAAATTACTCAGCAGAAATGTTCACCATCATGAGAGAATGTGTCAAGCACAATCCCCAGGTCTGTTGCTTCAAGATCAAGGTCACACTTAGAGTTTAAAGGTAAAAAATGGGGTATATTTTTTGTTTCCACTTCATAACTCTGACATTCCTTGATGGATTTTGAAATTACTCAGCAGAAATGTTCACCATCATGAGAGAATGTGTCAAGCACAATCCCCAGGTCTGTTGCTTCAAGATCAAGGTCACACTTAGAGTTTAAAGGTAAAAAATGGGGTCTATTTTTTGTTTCCGCTCCATAACTCTGACATTCCTTGATGATTTTGAAATTACTGCAGAAATGTACCAATAAGGATGTGTCGCACGCAATCCCCAGGTCTGTGACTTCAAGGTCAAGGTCATAATTAGAAATAAGGTAAAAAATATGGTATAACTCTAACATTCCTTGATGAATTTTGAAATTACTTGGCAGAAATGCTAACCACCATAAGGCAGTCGTTTGCATGCATTCCCGGTGTTCCGGAAAAGGAAAAAGAGTTAAAGGTAGAAAGGGGTTTTTTGTTCTATAAATCTGACATTCCTTGGTTTTTAATTACAGTCAAAAATGAACCATCATGAAACAATATGTCGTGCAATCCCTGAGGTCTGTAGCTCCAAGGTCAAGGTCACACTTAGAGTTCAAAGGGTTTGTTGTGTCAGCTTCATATCTTTGTCACTCCTCAGCATAAATGTGCACCATAATGATACAATGTGTTGTGTACAATACCAGGGTTCATAGCTGAAAGGTCATAGTCACACTAAGAGGTCAAGTGTCATAAGCCCTGATTGTGCACTGGTTTGCCCATCCGCCTGTCCAGAAGTTGGGATGCTGTGATTACTTAAAAAACATATTATAAGCTAGCTCAGTGAAACTTGGAATATAATGGAAATATGGAGATTAATTAATGCACCTCACTTTGATATTTTTCTTAGATGAAAATACTGGTTGCTATGGTAATGGAAATAATCAAAATGTGCACAATCAGTAGGGGACTTATGGTTCAATTGTGTATTTCGTACATGCATAATGCTGTAGTGATTTCACTGTTAAAAATGTCAGGGAAAAGTCAGAAGAAATTTCAGGAAATTTTTCACAAAAACCATGAATATGCACTTAGGGGGTATTAGTCACATCCTGTGACATATCTTGTTATTTTAACTGTGTGTGATGTTAGTCACACCAACTTTAGTACTATGTTTTCAACCCAGGTTCTCCTTGATTTAAAACCAAATAACCTCTCAATAGTGTAAATATGATCAACAATTGTATATATATCTACAACATAAGTATATTAGAATTAAGCAAAAATGCTGAAAAATTAATGCTGTGTCAAAAATAAATACTTACAGACTACAAAAATCGCATGTGACATGAAAACATAAAACATTATAGGACTTATTTTTCTTTGCTGATGTAACTGCAATCGAATGATGTAACTGTTTTTATATTGTAATCACTTTACCAAGCGCACAAATATAGTTTGTTTTGATGCAAAGGTGGCTCTCAAATAAATTTGATGTGTAAATGTGCGGCGTTCATTCATTTTTAGGCTGTTACAATAACCCATGTAAGTCCAAAACAAATCATTGTAACATTCTAATAATCACATCCATCTATCGACCTCATATATCTCCAAGCATTATTTCTTACATTAAAACTTGACCAAAACCTGTATATCTACTATCCAAAATGAGTTTGGAGCCTCTGACCTGTGCAGAAAATTTGCATAATTACTTCAATCTATAAATAGAGACTGTTGTAGATAAGGTACTGTATGAATACAAATCAAAGCTCTGATAGCACTGAGAGAACAGGAATGCCGCATTTCTTTTGTTTATCAAAGTGAATTTAATTATCGGTGATTGACTTGCAGCTCTTCAAACACTCTTTCATTTGAGACACACACAACGTCAATGCCATCAGCGCTTTGATTTTTTAGTGTACCCCCAGAAATTAGCTGTGTATACCCTAAAATTTAACAGACATCGGTATATGTATATGTACCTCCTTTTAAAAAAAACATCGTACACACTGAATATTTGTTATGTGAGTGATATCTTGGCCCTCTTGTTAAATGTAAGTATCAGACAAAATGTCAATAATAAATGGTGGAGTCTGTTCCTAAGGTTCATGTGATGGTGGAGTCTGTTCCTAAGGTTCATGTGATGATTTTGGCACATTTCTACAAATTTGTCCGTAAGTTTCCTTGAATTTTTGACTGTCTTTTTATCAACCACATGCTCATTGGTTCGATGCAAAAACTCCTTGTAACACAACAATAACACCTGAAAGGTTGGCATTTCTTAGGAAATAATTACCCTGTGCCATCTTCCATGCTGGTTGAAGGTGACTGGTTATATCTTTGCTTATTCCTGCCTGTTGTCATCATGAGATAGGTGTATAAATACACAACAACCTTACACTTTAAAATGATTATCTCCCTTCATTATATCAGTCTTGTTCATTCTTGTTACTTAAAATGTCTATCACCTGAATCCCTACATGATGTTATACTTATTTCATTCCTTTTTTAGCTGATGGTCACAGCCGCAAGCCCTATATTCATTTTGATTCTTGATTCTCTAATTGGTTAAAGTGTCTGCCCTGGGAGCTGGAGGTAGTGGGTTCAATCCTCGGCCATGACATCATGTCATAAAAAATGGTACTGTATAGCTCCCTTGCTCTAATTATTATCTAATTTCAACTCGATGTTTGGTACTATATTCAATGTCACTGTGTTAAAGTTTTAGAAACCACTAAAATGATCAGTATTATGCATAATTTTGATAATCATTATTATCTAATCTATTGAATCATTGATTATGTGATTTTTTTTTCATCACAATTAATTGTTTAGTGGGGTATACACAATTAAATACAGACTACACTTTTTTTTTTCCAGAAATTAAGGAAGATTTTACTCATACATATTTACATCACCATTCATTCAATGTATACATAAATGCACATGCCATAAATCAAGTTAACCGCAGTTAATTATTGAAATTAGTTGTGATTAGGTTTGTCGTCGGTATGATTAATTTCACTCAATATAATTATCTATCTTTCATTAAAGTCAAAGCCCTGTGGGGACCTAGACATTTTGCACATCAAGCTGCAAGGGTATTATGGTAGTAGAGGTTATGTGTGAGAATAAATAAAACAATTACGAACAGAAGAAATTCCAGAGTAAAAGAGAGAAAGTAGGGGTTAGGTTACAGGAACTAATGGCCCCGTGTTTGCAAAAAAAAAAGGGAGAGGAAGGGGGGGGGGGGTTTGAATTGCTCTGGAGTTGGTCAAGCAACAGCATAACGGTAGTGGTATAGACTGTTCCAGTGAAAGACAGCTCGTGGAAAAAAGGAGAATTTGTAATAGTTTATGGAAGCAGTTAGGAGTCTGTAGGAGGCAGAGTGGTAAGGGTCTAGATTGTCTTGTCAGTGGGGTGAACTTATCTGATATTGAGTTATGAGTTAGCTGCACGACATTCACGACATTAGACATTCAGATTTTGAATGTACAATGTCGTGAATGTCGCGTGCGACATTCAAAATCTGAATGTCCAATGTTGTGAATGTTGTGCAGCGACATTCAAAATCTGAATGTCCCATGTCGTGAATGTCGTGCCGCGACATTCAAAATCTGAATGTCCAATGTTCGTGAATGTCGTGCTGCGACATTCAAAATCTGAATGTCCAAAGTCGTGAATAGTGAGAGTTGAATGTCGTTTGTTGTATGTCGTATGTCGAGCCAACTTCACACAGCCCAAAAATTATCTGCAAATAGAAGGGCTTTAAACAAAGTGTTTCTGCTTTAGCAACTCCCTATACTTGCAAACTATCCCCAAAAATGTGGTGCTCACGCATGAATATTTTTGGCAATTGCTAAAAGTTTGTACCCCCTTCTAAAATGACTTGATATTTACCACCATGCAGACGAAAAACACTGTTTACAGTAAATGGCGTCCTTGACATTCTCATGCATGAACAAATGATTCTTGGCCCTGTTTTCGAATTTGCCAGAGTTCATATTAGAAGTCACAAGAACAAATTTGATGTTAAAAAGCATTTAAAAGACAAACAGTCATTTAAATCCAGAATATTTACCCTATTCAAGAAATCCCCCCTGGCCATTCGAAGCTGTGGCTACATTTAGTGTGGTGTGCTACCATAGTCTAGAGACAACGATTGGATGAAAAACAACTAAGTTACAGAAAAGTTATTCTTTTTAAGTTTTCATTTTAAGTTAGTATATTTTTATAATATTTCTTTTTGACAACATGATATTTTTACGGCAGAAACATTGTAGGATCGCAGTAATGCATAGTGGATAGCGTAGTGGTAACGCGCTTGCTTCTCACCAATGCGTAATGCAGTAACGTATAAGAAAAAATATAAGATGTTACCTCCATGCTGTAGCAAACAGAACGTGGTCCAAGATGGGTTGAAATTATACGCATATCCCTCAAACATTGTTGGTGTGTTTGTCATTAAACACATGTAGTCCACGGATCGCCAGGAAACGCCCCGACACCCCGAGGTTTGGGAACAATGAGCCATGCATTTCATTGCATTTCTAACCTGTGCCTCTGCGACTAAAAACTCAGCTTTTATTATGGCATTTGTGCGCCGCATAAATTGTGTACTCGACGAACAGGAAATTGCATACAGAAATAACGCAAATGAAATAATTTGAAAAGATATCATGGTGTCTGAACAATAAAGTTTCACTGTATGGATGTCCGAAGAGGAAACACAACCTTTTTAGTATGCAAGAGTACCGCAGGAGGACAAATCGCTTACCTGATATTGAACTAGTATTTGGTAGAGGCTGCTATTGAAATGAATACTTCCTTTAATACATGTCATTTCAAATTGATAGGTTTACTATGGATATATCTGATGGAGACTTTAATATCCTTGTCAATGTAATGTAATGTACATTTGCAAGACGAAAAACTGTTATGGTTGAAGTGGAATAAAATATCTGAATCTGTTAAAACTAAATAACGAAACCAACAAACCTTAGTGGTGATCTATTGTAAACAAAAATAATAATAATAAAAAAATAACTTTGATAATTCAGAATTGGACAGATTTTATAAGAATAAGAAATTATGACCATGTCGAGATAAACATGGTCACATCACAGATATAATTATATTTTGATATCCTTTCTTGAAAAATCAGACGAGCTAAAAAACATATTACGCACAATTTTCAAAGATTTGGTTATTGAAAAAAATACTCATGCACAAGTTGGTGTTATTAAATAATGAGCCACAGAAATAAACCTTCGATAATTCGATTAATTAGTCGAAACAAACTTTTTGGTCGATGAGTTATTTATGTGAAGAGGAAAATGAAATCAGACATTACATTCAAACGACTTCGTGTTTTAGATGATTTTCTGAAATGCTATCAAATATTTTCAAGTACATCTAATCGATAGGGTACTAAAATGCAGGGTACTAGACGCATCTTGTATATTCTGTGAATAATCGTTAATTACCTTATTTGTTTTATATTTGCAGGGTTATAAAAAGTGTTACATAAAACTTTATCGCAGTTTTACTGTATCAGTCCCCATGAAATCAAGATATTCCACCCACAACAGTCATATAAAGGATAAACTATAGTTTGTTATAAATGCAAATATAACCGACATTTTTAAAAAGCGTTACAAGAAATAAAATATTTTACGGGGAATTCTGTACACCGTTTCTAATTTTGAGTCACATTCAATGTTTTGGAAAGATAAAATAAATGGTTAGTATATAAAGTAAATGGAGTGTCAATGTGCAATTTCTGATTTTAGCCAAACTATCGAATTGTATTCCATCCCGTATACAAATAATCAAAGAACCGAGAGTCCTTTTGTTGCGGTAAGCATGAACTGAATCAGTAATGGAAAATTTTCTTTAGTTAATAATTTAAAAATGTTTATGTGTCTAGCAGTGCGAGGACCTTTAAGTATAAGTCAAAGTAATATATAATCTTCCATGTTTTTTCCGCAGAGAAAGTAACTTAACATACATATTTTAGTTTCAACTCCTTTAATAAAAAGAATTAAAATTAGAGTTGAAACGAAAACATGTTTCATAGAAATATAGTTATATAGAGATGTAATCATTAATTGTGTTTATTTATAATTGTTAAACGTCCCACCGACAGCTTTTCAATCATATGGGATCTTTTTTGTCATTTTTGTTTCGAAATGACGTACTAGACAAATGGCATGGTATCAATTCAGTCATGTAATCCGAACACTGTAAAAGCAAAATCCATAACTAATATATATAAGTAAAGGATATGCACAAAAATCATTTCGTATGTCGAGATTGCGGATCTAACCAGCGACATATCGCTTACGGGACAGATGCTCTAACGACTCGTTCATCGGACCCGATACAGTCGTTATTGTATAATAAAGTACTGAGTCACAAGTCTTGTTAAGTTATTATAAGTTATTATCTCTCGTGGTTGAGGGGGCAGTAGCGTCCTTGTCGGAAGCAGGGAGTTATTGGTTTGATCCCCGACATACCATTAAAAACGGCACTGACAGCAATCTGCTTGGCATTTAGCATATATACAGAGTAGTTTGAAGGACTGGTTAGCCCTGTGTCAGGGTAAAGTGACTGGGTATGATCAAAGGTATCCGGTACGTTGCTATGGCCGAAAAACTGCCGCATTAAAAAACAAGAAATATCTTTTAAAATGACATTCAGCGTAAAAAAACAATTAAAGAAAGTAAAAGTAATATAATAGAATATATTTTATGTAATAATGCTGGCAAGTTTTAAATGGTCTGTGGTTTTAAAATAATGCTATAAAACGTATTTGTCGCTAAATTTAGGAAATGTAATATACTAGGAAGTGAAAAAAGAAGGGATAAAAATGTACTGTAAATGAAACATAAAAATGTTTATTCAGTGGGATTCGATCTCTGGGCCCTTAGTTCAGCAGACGAGCACTTAACCAACTGTGCAAACGGAGGCTGATGCTATTGTAACGTGTCCGAGCGGTCTGAAAAACTATATATATGTGAAATTAATTTTCTTGTGAATCTCCTGGTCGTATGATTAGATAAATTAAAGTTAAGCTATGAAATATATACAAAGCTTATTTACGATTGATTGTAACAATGATTGATTGTCTCAAACAAGCAACATTAAATTGATTTAGAATCAAAGATAAAAACAAACTGAATTTAACTCCCTAACTTAATACTGAATACAAAATTATCCCAATAGCCTAAACGAATTTAACAAGTCAGTCCATCTTTTTTCTATATTTTCAAGTCTGAGCTTCGGGGCCTCCGTGGCCGAGAGGGTAAAGACGCTGACTTTAACAGTCACTCAGCCCCTCACCGCGTGGGTTCGAATCCCGGCAGGGTCAATCGGATTTTCATGTGAGGAAGCCTTCCAGCTGGCTTGCGGTAGGTCGGTGGTTCTACCCGGATGCCTCCGTGCATTCGGGGTCTTCCTCCACCTGTAATTAGCTGGACGTCGCTATATGACTGAAATACTGTCGAAGCGACGGTTAACTCAAAAAGTCAAGTCAATTCAACTCTGAGCTTCAAAAAAATATCTTTAATCTCTAAATCCTACCAAGTTACACCACACTATAAAGCGCAATGCTTTCTGGGTGCAGTAGAAACCTTACCTAAAATACTTAAAGTGTTTCTCCAATTGCTACCCGGTTAGCAGGTCGCCACCTCAAATCTTACCAGATATCTTAAGAACGAAAGGAAGTGTTTGAATGCATGTATAAGCGGAATCATCTTTGGTCTAAACCAGACGCACACAATTATTTATTGTATGTGGAAGATTTGTATATTTTGGGATAAGAATAAATTAAAGGGAGGTAAATCAAGGAAATATAAATAATTACCACCTTGTAGATAAAACTAAAATAACAAAACTGAATCATATATCATATAAAAAATTTAAACAATCATTCTAGCACCAATTAAGCCAAAAGACTATAATATAAAAGCCTAAAACCGTTTCACTATATATGGCTTATGTTAGCTAATTTATACACTGCGAGTTTTGCGACTAAGATGGATGAGTCCATTACCAACGTTTTCTCGAGACTCAAAACCGTTATTATTTTCAACTGCTTAGTTTTTATGTTTGAATTTTTCAACTGGATCGTTTTTATGTTTAAATAGGTAGATTAAATTGTTATTTGCCATAAAAATAATTTATGCATACCAATGAAACGAGTGCTTTTTCGAACACGATTTCATTTGTTCAATAAATAGGTCAAAATCCATTTTATACAGCTTACGCCGAAAAAATCACAACCTTATAATATAATATTAAGATAATATTAAGGTATTTTTTCCCATATTTAGAATGATTCTTCAGACCAGGGGGTGTTTTGTCCCTGTCTGTCGTTATTTATCCCTTCCATGCAAAATAAGACCAATTTTATGAAAATCTATCAATGATCAAAGGAGTTACAGCAACTGAAACTAAATATTGTACGATTTCAATGGAAAAAGTTACCTACGTACTTATTATACTCGAATATAAGGTTTTTGGTATTGATTTTGAATTCAATAGTTTTTAGGTTAAAGTAACATACCAGGTAACTTTGGGTGTGATATGTCACATGTCTACGGCGTGATACTGCAATGTGGCAGCACTTTATCTTCTTCAATTGAACATTTTCCCAAATGATTAAATTACTGTCGGCAGAAAGCTACATCAAATAAACATGTCTAGTTTGATCGTGTGAAATGATCCCGGATCGTCGACGGTGCGTCAACATTATATTCACTGTTCGTAAAAAAAAGTTAGAAAAGAAAAATAAATATAAATAAAATCACTTTGCATCCTACCCAGACTTGGTAAATTCACTTTGATGTGCCATGTTGTTAACAATAAATTTATGATTCATAGCTATATATGCTTATCAGAGCTTTATCTAGCCATATTTAATTTCATTTCAAACAGTTTTGTCAACCGAGTCGAAGAAAAACCGATATCCTCGAAACGATTGCATAAACACTTATCTCACCAGGGACGTTTCTCAATTTCAATGACACAACGTGGATTGAAAAAATTACATATACAGCGAATGTTTATAATTTTCAATTTGAACATATTTTTTTTTCTCTGTGATCGTTAATTTTTTTTATTTATAACTATTTTTCTATAAAAAATAATGTCAACTTGACTTCTTCGATCGTTTTTCATCTGCAATCCAGATCTATTTACATGTATATCGGCCATATATCATGCACTGATGTCCACTGAAAGATCACATATTGCATAACACATGTTAGAAATATTATTTCAAATAAATATTTAGAAATGTGTATTGTAATGCTTTACTTTATACCATAGTCGGATCTTGATAATAACGTAAAAATATAAATTTTTGTTAACTCAGATAACATTAAAATACTATTTAGAAACATGATTTCTTATGACAGATATTAGAATACCATGCACATTGTAATGTAATATAATATATATATCATGACTTGATCTTGATAAAAATACATGTAATATTCCAATATATTATATTGTTAACTCAGAGATAATAATGATGCTTCTAAGAACTATGATTCTGTTACATTCTTAGAAATATATATTGCAATGGAATATATCATACCATCAATTGACTCGTAACATAGAGTTGTTCGGATTTTGAAAGTCGGCTTCTACTTTTGTAACTTCAATAAAGAGTACTCAAAACACAACGCGTGGTTTTCATTGGTCAGCAAGTAGCTAAAAAATATTCATGAAAATGAAGTTTTGCCAGTTGAAAATCCCACGGTATATACGGTAGTAATAACGAAACATATACCGTGGGATCCGACGATGGGGGAAGGGATGTGTCACTGAGGTCACGGAGCGATTTAACGTGCTTTTGGGCAAATGACCTCTCCTCAGCCCTTTTGGGGGCCAGATGACCTTCAATCGGTAGCAACTTAATATGGGTTAAGGAAAGGGAGGTTAATCCTCTATTGATATATATGTGTTTTACACTTTTCACTATTGGCCTGTATTTTTTTCTAGCCGCGGCCTTGCATTTTTTATTGTTATGATATATTCAATATTTCGAGCTCATGACTCGAGGGCTTTTTGTAAAATTATTGTAACTACAAATAAATAAAGAAGAAGTTAAAACAGTTTTGTACCAACCAAGCCCTCGATGTGATTAATTGCATGTGTGCTTGACCGATTTTCCACGTATTGATTTATCAGGGGAGTTAATGTATGTGTACCAGTAACCATCAGACGATTACGAGTTATGTCCCTTGTAAAGCAAAGCCACCTGTTATACTATATTTTAGTCTGAAGCTCATTTTTGATGGGAAATTATATGATTTAGTGTCGTTCCGTACTATTGGGAAGGGCTTCAAGAAAAAGATATATCATGCAAACATTTTCATGACCCGAAAGATTATTCTCCTTTACCGTCCGTTCGTCTAGTTTCACAACAGCAACAAGGCAGCATCAATGTTCATTGTTCCCTTTGCTTTTCGCTGATGGTCTTGGAAGTGGCAGGATGTTTACCCTCTTATCATGAAAAATATAATTTCTATCATCACTCGTTAAATTAAATACAATCCTCTATCAAATAGTTTCTTTACTTAGTATAATATAGAATTATTTTGCGCAGTTTGCATTTACCGCATGCAGTGATAACGGAAATCTAGCATTTTATAGTATACGCCCTAAAGCTATAGTTTAAGGTAATCTATACAGTCAACATTAAATTATCACCATGACCCTTCAAATGCTTAAAAAGACTTCAGTGCAGATGCAAGCATTCATTGACTTGGAGTTAGTTAGGCTCTTCAGCTCAAAGTCTAAAAAGGCTTGCAATTAATATAAAATTCCAATAGATAGATAGATAGATAGATAGATAGATTTTATTCAACATAATACTGTACAGTTTCATGGCATATATACATAACATACAATAACAATGAACAATGTATGCAATAATATTGCCACATCAACAAACAATACATGTTAAGGATAACACAGAAAAGAGTTACTGAAAGCTCTTATTTCCACTGTGGTCCTTTAATATAATGTTATTTGACATAGATAATATTATCGTAGTTATATATCACAAACTGATTATTTCATAAATTTAAATGATGATAGAAAGGTAAATAATAAAAAAAAAAATAAAATTTATAACTCTTATAAGAATAAATAATAAAAATATAACATCTTTGGCAAATATGATAAATTAACTCTTTTAGAAAACATAATTTCAATTTTCTTAATTCTGAATCTTATTTAGCACTTGCTTAAATATATTATAAAAGTATACAAAGAGATGTATGACGTGCTCATATATAATCTTCAGATAACATAAAAAACATAGACAATATTGTAATTAAACAAGTAATAAAGAAGTACAGGAAATTTCGCAGAAATAAAATCAAAACTTGATAGATTTGATCAATATAATTAAATATATGTATGTTTTCTTAAAAAGTAAATAACAAGTATGCGTTAAAAGGAATATAGAAAATTTAAGTAAATATTTTAAATATATTGTAGTAAAATATGTAGTAGTTATGAAATATACATTATAATATGGATTGAGAAATAAATGCGCATCTATCTATCTAATAAAATTAATGACTAGGCAATCAAAGAATTTATAATAAAAGTTGAGTTGAATATTCAAATTAAAATAAATCTCAGCCACCAGCTAACAAATGGGCTTTGACAATTGACCTAAAATGAGGAACACTCCTAGCATTTCTTACATGTTGTGGCATTTCATTCCAGAGAGAACATCCATGAAAAGCAAAAGACCTTTTCCCGAAATTTTTTACCCTGGGCAAACAATATCTACCTGTGTTAACCAAAGAATTACTTGAAGAGTCAACCTTTACCCTTAACCTGGTGGAATATCTATGACTAGAATGCAATGGAATGAAATGCTCTTTGAGGTAATCTGGGGCCTTACCACTGAATATCTTAAAGACATGACATAGAGTAATTTGATCCACTCTTTTTGAAACTGGTAACCAATTTAGTCTCACATAATGACTATGATCATTTGATGGACCATGATCACAATTGAATAATGGATGGTTTTCCTTAGGAACTGAATAGCCGCTCTCATCTTCCGAAGGAATGTTCTTTGCTTCGGTCTTAAAAGGTAAGTTCTGGAAAAATATTTTTACAGCATTTTTAAAATCTATAACTTTTCAAGTAACAGCAAAGTTTCATTAGTTTCATTGATGATAATCGTTATACCGGTCCCGGTTCCCGAGTGGTTAGAGCGTCCGCCCCTGAATCGGGTTGTTGTAGATTCGCTTCCCGGCCGCGACATACCAAAGTCGTAAAATGGTACTGTTATAGCTCACTTGTTTGGCGCTCAGCATACAACGGTAATGTGACTGGGTGTGGTATCATGCCACATGTCTACGGCGTGGTATTGCAGTGTGGCAGCACTTTATCAGTTACAAGTAGTCATAGTCTCCAAATGACTGAAATACTGTCAGTGGGGCGTTAAATCCAATAAACAAACAAACAAACAAACAAACAAACATAATAAACGTTTAAAATCCGTTATAATATCGGACATGCTTTCTCATTGATTCTATACATATAGTAGAAAATGATACATTATTGAGTATTTAACACACACAATATACACTGAAGCAGACAAATTGACAAACTGCCACATGAATGATCCAGAATAGGCATTATGTCAAATTAATCTAGCTAAATAAAAAAAAAACATCATTAAACTTTTTCGAAGGTAAGAAAACTAAAATTCCATCGCAAATATTGAAGAGATGCACCTAGTTTACAGATGTGTGTATGTTATTAGCCTAGTTTCAAGACAAGATTGTTTACCATTTTGACCTAGACATTGAAGAAGAAAATGATAAAATCAAAGACTATCGAATTAACAATTTACACGGGGGTCTAATTTTCGTCGAATACTTTGACGGCTTTATCAACAAATCTTACTCCCCAGGAAACCGTTCACTTGGAAGACCATTTTTTAGAAAATGAAATCCCGAAAAAATGGACCCACGAAAATAGACTTTATTAGAGATTCCCCGAAAATTAATGTCAGCGGAAATTAATGACTTTACGGTAGTACCTGAGTGAGAACGCAATATCGCCAGTCCCCTAGGGGGCCATCAACTTCGCCTTCCATGGGAAACCACTGCTTGTGCTGATACACATCTTGCTGAAATATGCACTGGAATACAGAGTGAAAACAGACAGATCAAAGTTATCAAAGACGACGGTCCTGATAGTAGTGCGAAGCACAGTTTCCCAAATGATATATCCAGAGTTATTCTTATTACGCGTCAAAACAATTAAATTTATTCCATGACTTCCGGGTACCACTATAGGGATTTTGCTTGCCACATTCGTAGCAGATAACGATTGTAAGTGAAATAGATTTTACGAAATTATCATAATGACTAACGGATGTAAATTTAAAGTGCGTTCAGTATCCAAACCGATACAACCGGTAGGACCATGCACCATGATGTTATGTGCACCTTATGCTGTACAAAGGTATACGTGAACATCGTGGTTTATGACACTGAGCCAATTTCTAACTGACTGTCAGCGCACGGTTGCATACGAGTTGGCATACTGAACGCACGCCTGTCCTTACATTGCTGTCATATACATCGAACTGAACTGAAGTTAAATGTCGTTTATTTTCTTTATCTAATATTCATAACAGAAAATGTAATATTCATATATATATATATAATATAAATACGTTGCATGCTATTACAGTTTGTCCGACTTTATCGTCCAGTGAAATGCTTGCATCTCGTTCAAAATTTGAAATATTTACTGCATAAAATGGTCCGTGAGGTCTTAATATGGAGAAAATATGAGTGTATGATGCCTGCGTGATCTTTGAACTTACCTGGCGGAGCTTTTTCCGGCGGCGGGAGATTACGTCATGTTTTACTTGTTGCTCAGTGACACTGACTCTGAATTATAACATGGACTGTCACTCGAACTGGGGTTGGCTCCTTAACGTGAGGTCAAAGGTGAGGCTGTATGCGTACGTGACAAACTGAGTGTATATTTTAAATTTTATACGGGACTTATCGCAGCGCTCCGCTTCGCGTCTCTTGCGATAAATTCCATAAAGTTTAAAATATAAACGATAAACGGCGCCGTGGTGACGTGGTCATTCTCCCTGATTCGGATCCGAAACGACCCTTACTGTACCACCGAAAGGAGTTTACAAAACCATTTAAAAAGAATAGACATTTACATTCGCAATCGGAAAAAGGCATATATACATACCTTCCTTGATCTTTTTTCAGTATTCACCGTTGAACTTCATTTTTCTTTCTTTCTTGAAAGATGCTGGTTTTGACTCAGCCGGATAAGAACTTAATTGACTTCGAATGCTGGAATATATCGTGCACTTAATTCTCTTCATGGGAAAATTCAAAGACCAAAAATTACATAATATAAATATAATGTTTGTCAAGTTTATTGCATGGTCGTATTTCATCTGAGGCCAGGACACATCAAATGATTATAAAATGTCCTCTTTATGGTTACCGTCTTCAACCATACGGTTTTATTACAATCGATGATTTTTCATTTCAAACGGTTCAAACTACCACCAACAACAAAAACAACAACATCAGCGACAAAAACTGACGGTACAGTTTAACGTCGCTGAGACAGCATATTAGCCAGAGCTTCATGTGACGAAAGACTCGAAGCACATAAAGGCACATGAAGTTCAAACATAAAACAATCCTCTCCTCCTTTTTTTTTCTTTTGCGCAGCTTTCGAAAGCTATGGATTTCACACAAACTATTAATCGTTTTTATTTATCAGCCAGGCTTAATTGTTAATCAGCATTTCTGCTGTCCAATCTCATTTACTTTAACTCACTAAGCATGTAATGGATGGATAGTTATTCAGTCTTTGACGAGGTTGAATAGCAATACCAAATGAACAAGGTCAAAGCCAGTTTTGCTTTCACTGACTTAAAAAATTAATTATTAAACACAAACAATAAATAAATAACAAATACCATCCATATTGTTTGAGTTTTTTCTCCAAATATATTCCCCGTGTAAATATTTATCTAGTTCGGTACGCCACAATGACTCAAATATATCGGCACTTAGCATTACAGCCGTACATGTGATTGCCAGGGTTTCGAAGCATAAATCAAATATTTGTCAAACAGGTAGAGGTCCTGCAATCGAAGATATAGAGAACACTTGATTCATGATCTTTTAAATGCTTAGAAAAACTTAAGTGCCGATGCAAGCATCCACTGACTTTAAGTTATAGGCTCTCCTGCCATAATATAAGATTATGAAGGCTTACATCTACTATAAAATTCCCACGACCACTTGGTGGAACATGATTACAATTTACTGATATTACCTTATGATAATTATAAACAATATCACAGAAAGTTTCATTTTCACATGGCAAACCAACAAATCTCTTAAACAATCTCATAGAGTATTTTAACATATGACATTATGCTCAAATAGCTGTTTCCGGTTTCGTATAACCAGCACATATTTACTTATATTTAAAACGTTACATATAAGTTTTAGGTCGAATTATATCACTCCGCGTCACGCGCGTGTATTCTACAGTAACATATATATGCATAGTGTGTAAAACTCCAACAGCTGGATTAAACTAACCTTGATAAATGCATTATTCAAATGACGTTAAAAAAGGAATGAGAAATACACACGTTAAATCGTTATTTTTTATTTTTTATTTGAAACTAGTTTCTTGGTGTTGGAATACAGATAGCAATACGTTCACAATCCATTCATGCTTGTTTTTGTTTGTTTGTTGTTGTGATTGCGATTTACTGTCAGTTTAGATCATATGATAAAACGAATCTGACATGAATTTGCATTTCATATCAAATTTTACAAAACGAGTTCATGAAATGTTATTTAGTGAACCAGAGTTCAAAATTCATGTACCTGCTTCGTCACGTGTCTAAAGTAAGGTGCAGACGGAACATGATTAAATCACATGCTAATTACGTAATGCTCTCTAATATTGTATTCAATTTAAACACTGACCTTGATTTTAATCTAGAACTCTCCTTTTCATGTGTGAATACACATTATGTACAAAAAAGTTATTTAAGCATGCCCCAGACCAAAACTTTGCCGTTAGGTTTCAATAGGAGTTTGAGTATGGTACTTAAATTTGAGCATGAGATCGTACTTAAGTATTTTAGAGACCTTTGGGAATTTCTGCGTTTTACGAAATATCTTACATTAACTGAAGTTTTCATAACTCATAAAGAAAACAACAAAAAAAACAACAAATCTGTTTCACCACAATATTTAAGTATTGACGATGGAAAACGTTTAACAGGAGCAAACTTTCTCTTTTGTATGTCTATAAATCGCAAAGAATTTTGGGTGTTTTGTTCTGAGTTAGCCGTGGTCAAGGATCAAAATGAACGCTTTCACTTCAAAGTCGGGCATTTGTCGTAATAAAAATGCATTCGTTTGGTTCCATTAAAATCTGATTATTTGCTACATTTTTGAGGATGTGAGTCAATATAGGCATATCGATCAGGTATCTACTGATTTAATATCTTTTGCATTTGTTTGAGAACCATGCGAGGGAAATAGATAGCAAACAAATGATGATTAAAGCACCGCTAATTCTCTTGATTAGATCGATCGTTATGGAAAACGCAGGTGCATACACGGTTGTGATATGCAAGTGTTTCTGAGGCGAACATTTTGTAGAATAAAAACAGTCCTGTAAAAATGATAAGTAATCAGTTAGAAAGATTGTTCAGGTTTGAAACGGATTGGTATTGCTAAGTAAACAAATGAAAGAGAGAGAGAGAGAGAGAGAGAGAAAAGAAAATGAGAGGAAAACTAAATTTCTTTAATCATTCGTATATGGGACCGGGAGCGGGTTCGATCTCCTGCTGCGACATTCAAGTGGTATTGTTTGATGATATTCATCAGTATATGGTAAAATCAAATGAGTGTAACTGGGTATGGTATCATACCACTTAACCACGATGTGATACCACAGCGAGGCAAATTATGTTTCATGTAAGCAAACGCCTCAAAACGACTGAAATACTTTCGGTTGGACCTAAAATAAGACAAAACGCAATAATCTTTTAGACTTTATAAAATGAATAATGCTCTAGGCAACAATTTATCTAATACGCATATCTCTGTCCCATTCAACGTCTCATTACATTACAAACTATGCATTTCTTTGATCCAGACTGATCTTTCTCCCCGCTTCATGCTAATAAGATGATAAGTTTTAATTACCGCGAGACAATTAGCTTGTATGTGTGTCACTTGCACATATATATTATCTGTACGGCTTTATTAGCTACCAGGATATCAAAAACCTTGGAAATTGAAACAAGAAATATCGCAGCAATAAATATGTCTGCTAGTGTTTTCCCAAGTATATTTAGACCGCAGTAAAGTACATATTTACTTAGTTAAATGTTCTGCTTTAAGATGTACAAGCCAAATTTGGAAAGAGAGAGAGAGAGAGAGAGAAAGAGAGAATGTACGCTCACTTGTCACAATTTATATTACTAGTAAATGTAGAGCAAGGTTTCTTTTTATTCATAAAATGAAATAGATATATTATATAAACACGATATGGCAAATAGCCCTATACTTTACCAGATAAAATGTTAATTCACATAGACTTATCAATTACCATAATAAAAATATAATGATAGTATTAATCGAATCACTTATTCTGTCGAGATTGCTTATGGCAATAACAGACATAAATATATAGCTTAAATTCAAACAATTGCAGCAAGTACATGTAGTGAGATAAATTACAAAAAGGACTGTTATGGTACCGGGGTTAGGGTTAGGGTTAGGGTTATGGTACCGGGTTAGGGTTAGGGTACCGGGGTTAGAGTTAGGGTTATGGTACCGGGGTCCTTCTTTCTTACTGAATGCCAAGTGTGGTCAATTTAGAATTACTTTTAAAACTCGTGTAACTGATACTGTAGCATTATCATTGTTCACTATTGAACTAAGTTATTTATGTTTAACATAATTCAAATATAATTATAAAATGCTAAAAAGTAAAAATTAGTTTTACCTTTGCTTTTATATTCGAAAGCCAGCAGCTAGGAATTATATAAATGAAAAGGTCATTTCACTCCAAAAACTGACGTTAAATCACACAAATCAACGAGCGCCCCCAAACACGTAATTTTACTGCTGGTGTAAAATTCCACACATTGTTCAATGGATTATAAACATACACCTGGGATTTTGAGCCAGTAACTGATTGGTCAGTTTCAATCAGCGAATTATATCGACTATTGCCGAACCCTCGGTGAAATGGTCTATTAGGATAATAATGAAAATGATAATTAATAACATTCTTTTGTTATGACGTACTGAATTCCATTTGTCTTATTCGAATTCACTTGAACAGCAAAACAGCAAAAAAAAAAAAAAAAATCTTTGTTGTGTATCTCAAAAATCGAGTGTATAATGAAATGATTTATAGGTTTATAATGACAAATAGCAGTATTTACAAAAATATTAATTTAAAAAGATATTCATTACATTCGATTGACTTCTGAAAATTATTAACATTGCCCCACATTAAATGTAATTCTAACTAGTCAAAATGCACCAGTATAAATTTCTCCCTTGGCATTATCGAATGTTACATATTTCAACACGATTCTCGTATAATAGATATTATTTCAATTTGATGTAATATATTTGTTTTCAGCTCAATAAAAGAGAATTTGGGAAATTAGGTGAGCGTGGTAAAATTATTTGTGCATTTAAATTACGCTATTAGATTAACACGGTAAGTGCGCTTTGCTTGAAATCCCGCGAGGGCTAAAGATATTTGAGGAACACTGTTTTGGCTTACAGGAAATGTGGCAATAACATGAACTCTAAGTGGGTTAATTGTTGCAAAAATATCAATATATCATAATGACATTGATAGTTTTGACAATGCAGTCATATATCACAAATATTACACCCTTCCGTTTTTAGATCATGTTGAATTCTCGCGAGATTAAACTTGTTATTTAATCTAGTAAATATAAAAGTGATGTTTACATAGGCGGACATTCTGTATCGATAACTGTCTTTATTATAAGTTCATATATTTATATCAAAAACACGGCAACTTCCAAATTGTGAAAGAGTTTTTATTATAAAAATGAGCGTTAACTTGTCATAGAAACAAATTAAAAGAGAAACAAAATGAGATAATGAATGATTAATATATAAAGTATCTGTTTAGCAGTTGTTGTTACTCAAAAGAAAATTAATTGTAACATGATGTTTCAGAATGCCGTTGTTTTTAAAAATGGCGCAGGTTTAAGGTTTAAAAACTAAAATCAATTCACTTTTAATACATATGAAATAGATATTTGATAAACAGTTTTTCGATTAACTAAGTCATTTGTCATAAAATACTTACCGTATCAGTGTTATTTGTTATTAAAAACTAGTATCCTTAGTGTAATAGTGATTTGATTTGCTGAAAATCATTGTATCAATGTTGTATTTTTGTGGTTGGTCTTGATTTGTTCAATTATTAATGGCACTCAAATGAGACGACAACATAAATGTGATGCTATGCCATCTATTTACAAGAAGCAAGTGATACTCAGTCCAACAGACTGGCCAAACTACATCAACAGAGCATGCGCATTAAACTAGTACATATTTATAGTCTGCGTCATGAAATGTAAGATATACAACATTTTCCTTCTTTGAAAAATAAATTTGAATTTAACTGTACTTGACATTGGACCAATTTTAAGATTTACAAATAGGGGTTCTCGGTTTGGTATTTGTGAAGTAGAAGCGCTTACCATGTCTATGTTATACTCTTCAACACTGTCATGATCATTGTCCCTGTCAGGCACGTGATTTACAAATTTTGTGGCTCGGCAAACTAACTGAAGTTTTTTGGCACTTTCTGCAAGTTTTCCTCTGGCAGGACAAACATAAGGTTTATTACGCACTGTTCCACAGTTTCCACATTTTGTCGTAGTCGGCATGCGTCATTGACTGTACCGCTTTTGTCCGCCTTTTCCTGAAGACGAAAAATCCACGACGTCAACAGTCAATTTGTATTGCTTTATCCATTGTCAGGTTTTCGCCTTCATTTATCATTTTTTTCTCTGACTCTCTGGTTCGAGCATCCAAACACAATACGATCACGGATATATCGTCTGTGATATTCGTTGTATTGTTCACTTGGTATTTGCAGTCTTTCGCACGGATGCGCAATCTCGTCACGAAAGAATCAATGTTATCTGAGCCCTGGACTTCATTGTTGAATGCCTTGATGCAAAGAGAAAACACATGTCTGCAGTTTTAATGCCTGTATGAACACCTTTAAAAGGTATGAAATGTGTTCTTGTAAAAATATTATAAGTCTGTTGTCAAACGGAAAAAGAGAAAGTTTGAATGTAATTAAAATACGGTCTTTAGAACGTCTACGTAACCAGAAACGTAATGATTTTTGGAAATATTTTTCAAGTAGAAAGAATACAAATATTAGTAATGAAATCAAAACAGAGGAATTTTATAAATATTTTCTAATTTATTTGTTGATTTACCAAATACTACTAATAATAACGCTGAAGATTTTTGTAATAATCATAATTTTGATAATTTGACTGCAGTTTATGAAGAGTTAGACAGTGCTATCACAGTGTCGGAGGTAGAAAATGCTATCCGAGAATTAAAAAGAAATAAAGCCTATGCACAAGATCATTTAATGAATGAGTATTTTCTTGAATCTTATAATATTTTATCTTCTCATCTAGCTGATATTTTTAATGGTATATTTGATAGTGGATTTTTCCCGGAGGAATGGCTGAAGGGAATTATTGTTCCGATATTTAAGAAAAACGACCCTACAGATGTCAATAATTATAGAGGTATTACACTGTTTAGTTGTTTATCTAAGATATTTACCGGTATCTTGAATAAAAGAATTAATACTTGGGCCGAAAAATATAATATTATTAGTGAGCACAGTTTGGCTTCAGGCGGGGACGCTCAACTGTTGACGCAATTTTTGTTGACGCAATTTTTGTTTTAAATGCGGTTAAATCTAATGTGTTCAGTGAGAACGGTAGACTTGCATGCGCATTTATAGATTTTAGTAAAGCGTTTAATAGCATTTATCGTAATGGCCTCTGGTATAAATTATACGGTATGGGTCTATCTGGTAAGTTGCTAAGGGTTGTACGGGATATGTATTCAAAGGTTAAATCATGCATAAGAGGTTGCTCTTCATATTTAGACTATTTTGAGTGCTCGGTCGGCCTCAGGCAGGGAGAGGTCATTTCGCTGATCCTATTTCCTCTCTTCTTAGAAGACTAGAATATGATTTATGGATAAAATCGACTCTGGTCTTACATTTTATGATTTATCTTTAATTATCATGTTGTTTGCTGATGATATGGCTATATTTGGGAAAACAGTAAATGATCTTCAGCATAGTCTCTGTCTTTTACACACATATTGTGAATCTTGGGGACTTACGGTTAACCCGGACAAAAGTAAGATTGTTGTATTAAGAAAAAAAAGGTCATATACGGGCAGATGTAAAATGGACATATAATGGAATACCTTTACAGGCTGTGGATAGCACAATTTTTAATAATACTGGCAACTTTTCTATGAACCAGGAAACTGTAGCTTGAAAGGGCTTAAAAGCTATGCATACACTATTTAATAATACGCGCAATTTCCCATTAAGGCAGAAAACTATGTGTCAGCTGTTTGATGCCTTTGTAAGATCTATTTTATGCTACTCATGCGGGGTTTGGGGATTTGATAAGTCAAAAATTATTGAAAGAATACACCTGAAATTTGCAAACGACTTTTTAATGTCAAAACAAGTACTAGTAATATGGGTGTATACGGAGAGCTGGGTAGATATCCTCTTTTTATTATTAGGCAAGTCCGTATAATAAATATTGGACTAAAATTATAAATTCAAATAATATAATAATTAGATATTTATATCATTCTTTGACTGAGAAATATAAGTCTGGTACAAAAAATTGGGCTAGCAACATTAAACTACTTCTTGATTCACATGGATTCTCAGCAACTATAATATTGATACATTCCATCTAGAGTTCAAAGAACGGGCTGTCAGTATCTTTCAACAGTCATGGTATAATGACATTAGCGAAAATAATACCTTATTACCATATAAAACATTCAAAACACAATTAGAACACGAATTTTATTTAGAAACATTACCCCAAAAGTATAGGAATGCAATATCAAAACTTCACATTCGTTAAGAATTGAATCTGGTCGCTATGGTAACAATAGAATTGAACGTAACTTGCGCATATGTACTCTATGTAACTCTGGCGACATAGAGGACGAGTTTCATTTTATATTTAAATGTCCTTTATATAGAGACCTACGTAATCAATATATTAGTAAATACTATTGTAATAGACCAAGCTTTGTAAAATTTTGTCAATTAATGCAATCTTCTAATAGGTTAGAATTATTGAGATTAGGGAAATTTGTGTATCACACATTTAGTATGCGCAATTCATTTATCAACAACGTTTCATAAATGCTCCTCATTATCAAATATATAAACTGTGTATTTTGTTCCATGATAGATAACAGATCTTTGCTAATGATTGTTTTATCATTATTAATATGTAATAATTATTATCCTCTTCATGCAGAAAATAGTCACCGTTGTAGCAATCTATTTTGTCACGACCTTGTTTAAAGCTAAGATGTATTACGTGGTGTGTGTGCAATTAGAAACCTGTATAGGTTTACGTTGTGAAATAAAATATTTTGAATCTTGAATCTTTGATATACAATTGCAACATAATGTGTTTGACCGGAAGTGGTAATGTAACAAACTTTAATCACATTATATGTTTCTATATTTTAATTTGCCAGCATTTAAAAACAATACCAGCGGCAGAAAATGGTTTTAATTTTGAATAAAAAAATAAATACAAATCTATTCATTTTCACTATTTTTATTATACGAGTAAATCACCTATATATTAATATTATTTTTATGAATGAAATTATGCAAAATGTGCGTCAGGTAGCTTAGTTATATATTTCATTCATGGTAAAAGCGATGCTTTCCAATGGAAAAGAGAAAGCTAGACATTCATCTAATAAAACACGGGTAAAATACAATTTTTCGACGTTTCTGCAAAAACCTCGTTTATGTTTTTCCGAACGAACATGAAAAATGTTTTACTCCTTTTCCTTTCTCTTTTTCTGGATAATCTTGTCAGACGGGAAAATCACAGACATAATTCCTCTCACCAAATGCTTTTTATTTTCTCGTCTGTTCTCTTTCAAAAACGATCTATAGTCTATGGCTTCAACAACCACATTAACAATCGAATTAACCGATCCCTAGGCCGAGAGAAGTAAGAGCGCGCGTTTAGTTATTTGTCGTCAATTCCCGGGTGTAATACACTAAATTTTTTAAACAGATATTTATTTATTGGAGGTCAGACCTCTCCATTGTGTTTAAGTTGCAGACCAAACTTTGTCTCATAATAGCCGCATAATACAAACATTTGGACAATAATAAAAGTAACGCAGACTACATATGTATATTTGCGCATGCGCCTTGTAAAAAAGTAGATACCGTCCCGGTGGCCGAGTGGTTAGAGCGTCCGCCTCGGGAGCGGGAGGTCGTGGGTTCGATCCCCGGCCGCGACATACCAAAGTTGTAAAAATGGTGCTGTTATAGCTCCCTTGCTTGTCGCTCAGCATATAAGGGTAGTTGCAGAACTGGTTGGTTCGGTGTCAGGATAATGTGACTGGGTGTGGTATCATGCCACATGTCTACTGCAGTGTGGCAGCATTATATCTGTCTCAAGTAGACATCGTCTCCAAATGACTGAAATACTGTCGGTGGGACGAGAAACCCAACAAACAAACAAACAAACAAAAAAAGGAGAATATAGTTGTGAAACTTTAATTAAAATGTTAAGTTGCACTTTGTTTTCGATAGTCTTTATTAAAAATGCAACTTATACCAACACACATGCAATTCATTGACCATAATATTTTGTTTAAAACTGGTATCGAATTACTGTTCGGGAAAATTCACGTAATTATTAATTTCGTTTTAAATTCGTAGTGTCAACCACGATTATCTAATCTACAATCCTATAACATCCAAGCAGTTGATCAAACACGAGACACACTCTGCTGTTTATAAAAATCATGCTGTAGTATCCTTACACTCCAGGCTGACCATTTATTGGCTTCTTTTTCTTTAAAGAAGCCATTTTTTTTCTTTTTGTGTTTGGCACTCAGCACGTTTGAGTTGTCAGTGGACAGCGTAAGGACAGAACCTATACTGATTAGGCAGGTGATAGTATAGTGCTGATCAGTGTGGAATAATGCCACTTGTATAAGCCGTAGAATTAACATGACGCCAAAACGCACCGAAATGAATATACATATCGGTTAAACCTCCGACAAACAAATGCACGTGAATCTTGCTTTCAATAGTTACCATAGTTCAACAACCTCCGACAAACATTCGGGGCGTGGCTATACCTATGTTGGCGTCAAGTAAGTTGCAGTGTGGAAACACTTATTTGTGTCACAAAGATTGAAGTCTCCAAAATGACAAAAATATTGTCGGGGAAAAATCAATCAAAACAATTCTATCGAACGATTTTCTTTTATTTACTATTAATTTGAAACTTGCTTTGGTCTGCTGATTTAAAGCAGTTGTTTACAGTCGATCGGTAGAAATAAAAAACAATCTAATCTCCCTCGTTAATGTTGGTGAAGTCTTTGTTTTCTAACAAATAAACTCTGCAAAACGCTATTTTCGTAAACGCCAACTTCATTTAAAACAGTTAAGTATAGAACATGGTGTTCCCAAAACCAGATACTTGCATTACCACGTGACAAGTTCCGCAACATGGCGTCTTCACCTGAATGTGATCAGTCATGTAATAAAATTATTTTCGGTCTAAATCCCCTTTCTTGGCTCGAATACTTGAAATTCAAGAATAGATAATGGAAACACGCCAATTTGCAGCATTTAAAGTTGATGCAAACACTCTGTTCGTTTTAATTCAAATGTTTTGCAAAAATGTCTCGCCACTGTTTGTTTTACCTACCCTTTTTGCAATAAAATTAATTCACGGTCTGAATTCCCCATTTTCACGGCAATAACCAATGAAATACGTCAATATGCGGCAGTTTTATTGCAAAGTGGGGGTAATATTGCTCGACTCGCTCGTCTGTCCCAGTTTTGCAATAACTCCCTATTTTGCAATATCTTATTGTAAAACGAATTGTTACAAAGCACTACAATATCTTTTATAAACACACTCTAAAATGATTGAAAAAACATTTCTGGAGTTTTAAAACAAAGAAAATATATGAACATTACAATTAAAGATAAATGAAGATCACAACCTACATTATTAACGAAAGGTAAATTTATGACAGCAATTCCATAAAAGACATATAGGGTGATTATAATATTTATGACAACAACTCAAAGATGTATGTGGGCATTACTTTAGACAAATTTGATAATAAATAATACCATGCGGTCAATCAATCTTACAAGAATGTCTGAAAAATGGACGTCTGAACACGTTATTATTTTTCTTCCTGAAACCCGAAAAAATTCAAAACTACGTCCAAACCAAGTCGTTTACATGACTATTTCTTGATATGAAATGATGATAACCAAAATAAAAATGCCAAAAACACAAATAATATTTAAATAATAATCCCATTTTAATGAGAGTTCCAGGGTGTCAGTATATCTATTATAAATTATTAATCTGTTAAAGGGTGTTTGCACTCGACTTATAAATTATACCTCTTGAATTGCTGTTTGTAATATCTAAAATGCAGTTACAAGTGCATTGCAAAAGTCACGCACATGTAATAAACGAATGATTTCTGGTATCACACACACACATATATATATAGGGTTAGGGTTAACCCTAAACCCAAACCCAGAAGTATTCATTGTGGATGAGTGGAGAGGGCGCCCGCCTCTGGATTGATGGTCGTAGGTTTGATCCCTGGTCGTAGAAAAAATGGTATTGGTAGTTCCCTGCTTTGCTCTTCGTGTACATATGATGGTTGTTCCAGGATTCATTGCATATTGACAGGATACATAATTGTTGTATAATGTCACTGTTCTACAGGATACTATAATTGTTGTATAATGTCACTGTTCTACTGGATACTATAATTGTTGTATAATGTCACTGTTCTACTGGATACTATAATTGTTGTATAATGTCACTGTTCTACTGGATACTATAATTGTTGTATAATGTCACTGCTCTACAGGATACTATAATTGTTGTATAATGTCACTGTTTTACAGGATACTATAATTGTTGTATAATGTCACTGTTCTACTGGATACTATAATTGTTGTATAATGTCACTGTTTTACGGATACTATAATTGTTGTATAATGTCACTGTTCTACTGGATACTATAATTGTTTTGTTGTATAATGTCACTGTTCTACTGGATACTATAATTGTTGTATAATGTCACTGTTCTACTGGATACTATAATTGTTGTATAATGTCACTGTTCTACTGGATACTATAATTGTTGTATAATGTCACTGTTCTACAGGATACTATAATTGTTGTATAATGTCACTGTTCTACTGGATACTATAATTGTTGTATAATGTCACTGTTCTACTGGATACTATAATTGTTGTATAATGTCACTGTTCTACTGGATACTATAATTGTTGTATAATGTCACTGTTCTACTGGATACTATAATTGTTGTATAATGTCACTGTTCTACTGGATACTATAATTGTTGTATAATGTCACTGTTCTACTGGATACTATATTGTTGTATAATGTCACTGTTATACAGGATACTATAATTGTTGTATAATGTCACTGTTCTACTGGATACTATATTGTTGTATAATGTCACTGTTATACAGGATACTATAATTGTTGTATAATGTCACTGTTTCGGATACTATATTGTTGTATAATGTCACTGTTATACAGGATACTATAATTGTTGTATAATGTCACTGTTCTACTGGATACTATAATTGTTGTATAATGTCACTGTTCTACTGGATACTATAATTGTTGTATAATGTCACTGTTCTACTGGATACTATAATTGTTATATAATGTCACTGTTCTACTGGATACTATAATTGTTGTATAATGTCACTGTTCTACTGGATACTATAATTGTTGTATAATGTCACTGTTCTACTGGATACTATAATTGTTGTATAATGTCACTGTTCTACTGGATACTATAATTGTTGTATAATGTCACTGTTCTACAGGATACTATAATTGTTGTATAATGTAACTGTTCTACTGGATACTATAATTGTTGTATAATGTCACTGTTCTACTGGATACTATAATTGTTATATAATGTCACTGTTCTACTGGATACTATAATTGTTGTATAATGTCACTGTTCTACGGATACTATAATTGTTTATAATGTCACTGTTCTACGGATACTATAATTGTTGTATAATGTCACTGTTCTACTGGATACTATAATTGTTGTATAATGTCACTGTTCTACTGGATACTATAATTGTTGTATAATGTCACTGTTCTACTGGATACTATAATTGTTGTATAATGTCACTGTTCTACAGGATACTATAATTGTTGTATAATGTCACTGTTCTACTGGATACTATAATTGTTGTATAATGTCACTGTTCTACTGGATACTATAATTGTTGCATAATGTCACTGTTCTACTGGATACTATAATTGTTATATAATGTCACTGTTCTACTGGATACTATAATTGTTGTATAATGTCACTGTTCTACAGGATACTATAATTGTTGTATAATGTCACTGTTCTACTGGATACTATAATTGTTATATAATGTCACTGTTGTACAGGATACTATAATTGTTGTATAATGTCACTGTTCTACTGGATACTATAATTGTTGTATAATGTCACTGTTCTACAGGATACTATAATTGTTGTATAATGTCACTGTTCTACTGGATACTATAATTGTTGTATAATGTCACTGTTCTACTGGATACTATAATTGTTGTATAATGTCACTGTTCTACTGGATACTATAATTGTTGTATAATGTCACTGTTCTACAGGATACTATAATTGTTGTATAATGTCACTGTTCTACTGGATACTATAATTGTTGTATAATGTCACTTTTCTACAGGATACTATAATTGTTGTATAATGTCACTGTTCTACAGGATACTATAATTGTTGTATAATGTAACTGTTCTACTGGATACTATAATTGTTGTATAATGTCACTGTTCTACTGGATACTATAATTGTTATATAATGTCACTGTTCTACAGGATACTATAATTGTTGTATAATGTAACTGTTCTACTGGATACTATAATTGTTGTATAATGTCACTGTTCTACTGGATACTATAATTGTTGTATAATGTCACTGTTCTACAGGATACTATAATTGTTGTATAATGTCACTGTTCTACAGGATACTATAATTGTTGTATAATGTAACTGTTCTACTGGATACTATGTTATATAATGTCACTGTTCTACAGGATACTATAATTGTTGTATAATGTAACTGTTCTACTGGATACTATAATTGTTGTATAATGTCACTGTTCTACTGGATACTATAATTGTTGTATAATGTCACTGTTATACAGGATACTATAATTGTTGTATAATGTCACTGTTATACTGGATACTATAATTGTTGTATAATGTCACTGTTCTACTGGATACTATAATTGTTGTATAATGTCACTGTTCTACAGGATACTATAATTGTTGTATAATGTCACTGTTCTACTGGATACTATAATTGTTGTATAATGTCACTGTTATACTGGATACTATAATTGTTGTATAATGTCACTGTTCTACTGGATACTATAATTGTTGTATAATGTCACTGTTCTACAGGATACTATAATTGTTGTATAATGTCACTGTTATACAGGATACTATAATTGTTGTATAATGTCACTGTTCTACTGGATACTATAATTGTTGTATAATGTCACTGTTCTACTGGATACTATAATTGTTGTATAATGTCACTGTTTTACAGGATACTATAATTGTTGTATAATGTCACTGTTCTACTGGATACTATAATTGTTGTATAATGTCAATGTTCTACTGGATACTATAATTGTTGTATAATGTCAATGTTCTACGGATACTATAATTGTTGTATAATGTCACTGTTCTACGGATACTATAATTGTTGTATAATGTCATGTTCTACAGGATACTATAATTGTTGTATAATGTCACTGTTCTACTGGATACTATAATTGTTGTATAATGTCAATGTTCTACTGGATACTATAATTGTTGTATAATGTCAATGTTCTACTGGATACTATAATTGTTGTATAATGTCACTGTTATACAGGATACTATAATTGTTGTATAATGTCATTGTTCTACTGGATACTATAATTGTTGTATAATGTCACTGTTCTACAGGATACTATAATTGTTGTATAATGTCACTGTTCTACAGGATACTATAATTGTTGTATAATGTCACTGTTCTACAGGATACTATAATTGTTGTATAATGTCACTGTTCTACAGGATACTATAATTGTTATATAATGTCACTGTTCATGTGTCAAGTAAGTGACAGCACTATACATGTGTCAAGTAACGTGACAGCACTATACATGTGTCAAGTAACGTGACAGCACTATACATGTGTCAAGTAATGTGACAGCACTATACATGTGTCAAGTAATGTGACAGCACTATACATGTGTCAAGTAACGTGACAGCACTATACATATGTCAAGGAGTCATGTTTTCAAATTACTGAACGTCTTGAATAGAACAGAACAGAACAGCACCTTATTTCATCCCAGGTATTCTTTAAGTAATACAGCATGGGGAACAGTATAATACAATCTTATAAATATGATTTGATTCCGGTCTGATGAACAGTTTTAACCCAAACTAATACCTTATATATTTCGCAAAAGATGACAAAAAAAGTGTTAGTGATACTTATAATTCAATAAACTGTTTCTGTCAGAACTAACAAACTACCACCCCAAACCCCTTCACCGCTACAATCATTAGTAGCAGAACGCTTCAGATTATTTTTAAATCACCGGCTCCAATGACACAATGATCTAATATAAAAATGGTTGTAAATTAACGAGTTTCTGCGTCAGGCTGTTTTTCAATTCTAATTTGTTTGTTTATAGCCTACATTATTAACCTTTTCCCTCATAGAGGAAACCATGAAAAGACTTATGCGAACAGCATAAAACCAGATCAGCCTGCGAGTAACTCGCAGGCTGATCAGGTTTTATGCTGTTCAATGCTCCTCAGTGGTCTGGTGATGAGGATTTTACAATTAAATTTGGTAAGGTTTAACTGTGGTTTTCTGCAGATCAGGCTTTATATGGTACCTATTGAGTGCGTCAAAATGAGTCTTTTGGGGGAAAGGGTTAAACTGTTTATTCAGCAATTACGTTCTAATTACGCTCACTATCGAACTAACGACACACTTGTGTATTCCTTTCAATCTGTCACATAAACTGCTGGATATTAAACTTTATATACATTGATGGCATTTCATAGAAGTTCGTTCATGGCTTTAAGAACCAACATTTTAGCATACAGTTTAACGTTTATGTATAATAATTAAGCTACATGTACATTGAAGCTTACGACTCTATTCTTAAAATGCAGTTTTTGTCAATTTTTCTGTGGATTGCATTCTGTGTAGAAACTTAACAGATGATTGTGGTGTTTGTCAAATACAGTAGAGGGAGATAAATTCAAGAATTGCAAATTGTAGGGAAAGAAATTTAGGATAAATGTTGTTTTAAGCTTCCCTTGCTCTCCAAAATACTGGAATATATTTAGACTTTGTCAAGTGAAAAGAAAATATTAATAAATTATTGTAATAAAATACAAATTTAAAGCAAACTAATATCATAAATATATCCCTTGATAGCGTTTGGCATTGTTTTATTTCTCTGTTCAATTCAGAAGTTAGGTCTCATTTCAATCTAATTCAGTAAAATTGCCTGGAATTCAATAACAGGGCATAAGGGAAATTAGGAAATATTGATTAATTAAGTTGTTCATAAAACTTTTGAATTAATAGTGCCGTTACGGTTGCAAAACTGAAACGATTTTGTATTATGAAACATGAAAAAAATATCACGAAAAACCGTGACTGGCATTACACGGAAATGTAATCGAAATATCTGCTTTGCTTGAAATTGAATTCGTTTATATTAGTAATACCTCAGTGTTAAGGATAAAGCATAGTCTGCATTAGATCATTTAGGTCAACTATTTATGTAGAAGAACTGAAAAAATTGGCATCCAAATCCTGTCAGCAAATACCGGTTTTAATGTAATTTTAATGGAAACATTAAAAACTGAACCGTTGTCCGTTCCATCGTAATTTCTGTAATTAAGTAACGTCATTAATTGTAAAATATTTTCAAAAATCTAACATTCAGTTTTAATTTAAAAAGAAATACACAAGTACAAACGGGGAATAATTCCTGTACATCTACCCGATTGAAACTTATTAATCAATTTATTCAATGGCACACACTAATGAAATTTCCAAACATTTATTTAATTCAAGTTTTAAAGAATAATGTGTTTAGCTGTTTCGAATTATTATTATTTAATACGAAATACACTTTCGCTTCTATGTTATTTTATATCACAGATAACAAATTTCTTTTTAAAATGATACATTTATTAAAATTGATAGATTAATACGTTTAAACAAAATGATTATTCGGAACAACAAAGTCATTTATCTCATTACGAATTAGAAATAGGCTGAAGTTAAAAGAAGAAAATTGTACAAAGAAACTTTAGGAGCTCCCTATGTTTCTTAAAGCAGCTCACTCACAGATGGCCATTCACTCTAAATCTGATTTTTAATTATCTGTGTGTCTTACGTCTAACAATACTCATAAACAGACACATTGTAAGTGATTGTAAGAAAAATTGGGTAGTTTCTCTATCACAGACAATAACGTGACGAACGGTATTGAATCTATATTAACCCTTTCCCTCATACAGACTCATTTTGACGCACTCAGTAGGTACCACATAAAGCCTGATCTGCAGAAAACCACAGTTAAACCTTACCAAATTTAGTTATAAAGTCCTCATTCCAGACCACTGAGGAGCAGCGAACAGCATAAAACCTGATCAGCCTGCGAGTTACTCGCAGGCTGATCTGGTTTTATGTTGTTCGCATAGGTCTTTTCATGGTTTCCTCTATGAGGGAAAGGCTTGAGACTTTCATGACAATCTGATAGTACAATTTCATACAAGTTATAATATACAAGAGGGCCAAGATGGCCCTAGATCGCTCACCTGAGAAAAGTATCATTCATTGCCTATACAAAACAGATTGCTTTAGAATTAAGATGATGAGGTGAAACAATGTTCAGGAATTTTCTTACCCCATCCACAAAAGATATCATCAAGACAAACATTCTGCCAAAGTTTGAGGATGATTGGACCAAAAATGTTGCCCTCAGAGTATAAACAAGATTTTTCTAAGATTTGACCTACTGACCTACATTTCTATCCAGCCCCACCCATTTTCAAACTGGTTCAAGATATCATCATGACAAACAATCTGACCAAGTTTGAGGAAGATTGCATCAAAACTGTGGCCTTTACAAACATAGCGTTATCCCGTGCAATGTGATATACACTTGCCAAATTTATTTGTCAGGAAACAAAGACTTAACCAAAATTAACGAGGGAGAGTTGAAGATACTTTTTTTTTACCGATCATCTGTGAACAAGCTGCTTCAACTTGCTGAGAATCTTGGACCATATGAAGTTATTCGTTATTGCATATAAAGAATGAAAAAATCCTATGTATAAGATATGGAAACAAATACAGTAAATGGGATATCAAAGTATGCGATAATCAAAAACATATACAAATACACTAAGTGCATGCCGTGACAATGCAGCGTGAATGTCTTTAAAGAAATGGGATATTTAGTTATCGTTTTACACAAATACCATTTAATTACAAAACTGTAAATTTAAAATTTTATCTTAAATATGTTTAGTCTGTTATTTACTTTTTATTCAAACTTCACTTTTGAAATTTCCTCCCACAATAATGACCACATACGCCTCTACCAGAGCCATCGAGAGTGATTACACAATGTAATAGAAATTGTGATAACTTGATTCGGAATCGATGTAAAATAAATAAAGTTTAATTTTAAAAAAAAGTCACACATGTACTTCCATTACATTTTATTTTAATTCTTCGGTCTAAATATTTCTTCTCTCTTACTCAGTTGAACTTTCAGCTGTCATGGCTGATAAACAAAATTAAAAAAAAGTCATTAAAATATATATTATAAAATAACATGATATATTTTAAAACTTACGATTTTATTCATTGTGGACAAACGTTTTTGACCAACAATAATAAGGAAAAATAATGGTAGGAATATTTAAATCTAATGAAGAAAACTACCTATAATCAGTACAGTTAAAACACCAGAAATATAAGACAAACATTGAAATGGACATGACAATTAAGAAAACACCCATGCGATAAGTACGTGAATGAAAAGTATACCAAAACAATATATAACTTCAAGCTTGCGAATCATGGACGGCTTAATCTTTGAAAGGGCTTAACATACATGTATTAACCTTACATATTTTTTTATTTTAACACAAACAATAGGCGGCCCTACTAAACTCTCTTTTGTAGTTTGGCACAAATAACGGCATTGAAAATATGCTATACCGGTTCGAAAATCGGTATATAAAAAAAAAATCATTCCCATTATTTTCATTTTTATTTTATTCTTAAGGACGATTCCTACAGATTTCTACAATAATAATCCTTTCATAGAATTTTCTAATTTTTTGACATCCGTAGTAGAATTCAATGGCGAGTTCGAAAATGAAAAGAAAAAGTAAGGTTGTCGGGCTACTTTTTTAGTAAAAATGAAGTTTCTATGGTAACCAATTTGGTGAAATCCTACAAAATGGCCTAATTTATTCAAGTTACTTGAAATATTCCAGATATTTTACACAAACATAACAAACATGAATTTGCACACAAAATAATTTTATTTTATGTTATAATTAAGTAATTTTTCCATCTGTACATTTTTTCAACACAATACAGCCATTTTGAATTTCCTCACAGGGTAAAAATGAAAGAAAAAATACACATGTTCTGCAAATAAATAAAGATTAAATAATAATCCTTTCATAGAATGTTTTTATTTTTTGATATCCATAGTAGAATTTAATGGCGAGTTTAAAAATGAAAAGAAAAAGTAAGGTTGTCGGGCTACTTTTTTTTGTAAAAATGAAATTTCCATGGTAACCAATTTGCCAAAACTATAAAAAAAATCATAAAAATTATTTTTAAATATCCATTATCATCCAAAGAAATTGATTTAACAGGTTGACGGTATAGCTGGGATGCCGCTCTTATTCTATCAGATCGTTCTTTCTTTGATTTTTTAACAGTCTGACCGCGTATCCGTAGTTGTTGGCTCATCGTAATCGAAGACTTAAACGCAAAGTGAAATGTCCGAATGCTATTCAACTATCTCTTTTTTGAAGAGTAAAAGTCGACGATTATCTCCCTTGATGCGCTTGAGTGATGCGCATAAATTACTACCGAAAACGTCCTTAATACATTAATTCTAATGATAGCCAATTCTTAACTTACTTCTTAGAGAAAGGACTATGTTCACTAAGTGGTAAAAATGGCCTAAGCTCAGAACTTAATGATTTTTGGACAAATAAGAAACAACACTTGACTGATATTAAAAATGATGATTTCATTCACATAAAACATTCTTCTGTCACCATGGCAACAAAGGATGCAGTAATGTTTTGGTTACGTTTGCCGAAGTTTTCCGAGTTGTAATTTTGTTTTGGGTGGTCAGATTTTAACATAAATTTGTAAAATGTTCACTATGGTATAAAAGTGTGTCACGTAAATAAACCGATGGGTTATTCAAGGTCAAGGTCACCAATGAAGGTCATGATTGTCAAAAATATGCAAAAATCAGACTTTCCGGTGATAATTTAATTATGGGTTACTCATGTGTTACCCAATTTTAACATAAATTGGTAAAAAATTTCACTTTGACGTGAAAGTATGTCAAGTAAAATGAACTGATGGGTTCTTTAAGGTCAAGGTCACCAATGAAGGTCATAATGGTCAAAAATATGTAAATTTCTGGTTTTCCGGTTGATAGTTTTACGAGGGCGAGTCAATAAATAACCAGCCTAACCTATTTCGGGTTAAGATCTACCTCTTCTTTTTCAATATAATTTCCCTCCAGGGCTATGCACTTGGACCAACGGTGTTCAAGTGCCATCAGCTCAGAAGTGAAGAAGTCAGGGTCCTTTCCATGGAACCACTCCTCAACTGCCGCCACGACTTCTTCGTCAGACCGGAAACGACGTCCACGTATATCCTTTTTCAAATTTGGAAAAAGGAACAAATCGGTAGGAGCCAGGTCTGGTGAGTAGGCAGGGTGCGGTATTAATTCATACTCATTTCGCTCCACAGCATCCATTGCAACTTTAAAAGTGTGGACTCTTGCATTGACCTGTTGCAGCAAAACACCTTTGGAGAGTTTACCACGGCGTTTCTCGCGGATGGCGTTCCTCAGTTGGTCTAGCAAGTTTGCATAATATGCTCCGGTTATTGTACTTCTCTTGGGTAAAATGTCCAACAAAATAACGCCCTTTGTGTCCCAAAATACTGTGGCCATCACTTTGCCAGCAGATAGTTGAGTCTTGAACTTCTTGGCCTTGGGGATCCCGGCCCTACGCACTGACGACTCTGGGCTTTATTTCCTGGTAATAATGCACCTAAGTCTCATCCAAAGTAACTAGACGCATCTTTTGACCTCAAACGCTTCAACAACGCACTGCATACTGATGCTCTCGTTGCCATTTGCTCATTGCTAAAGGATTTTGGGACCCAACGGGCTGTAAGCTTGCGCATCCCTAAACGATCATGCAAGATTGTTGAAACAGTACCATGTGAAATGCCTAATGCCTGTGCTCTTTCCTCAACCTGACTTCGCCTATCTGAGTATACCAGATCTCTGACTTTATTACACATTTCTTCGTCGGTGGCATCAACTGGGCGTCCAGACCTGGCTTCATCTTCTAAAGACGTTCTACCGCTTTTAAACTCCCCAACCCAGAATTTAACTTGAGAATAAGATGGTGCAGAAGACCCATACACATCAACTAACTCAGCATGTATGTCCTTACCCGTTTTTACCTTTTAAATGCAAGTACCGAAATACAGCACGGTACTCCACTTTTTGATGAAAAGCTTGCTTTTACATCACTAGCCATGTTTGACATTCAATATCTGACAAACAAATGACCGTATACATGTGTAGTTTTGTACACAGGTATAGTACATGTATTGCAACAATGCGTGAACATCGTGAATGTCTCGGTTGATCGGAGATGTCATAGGCTGGTTATTTATTGACTCGCCCTTGTAGTCACGAGTTTTCAAATTTTAACAGAAATTGGTATATTTGTTTCATATGATTTGACAGTATGTCACGTACATGGACCTGTGGGTACTTCATTGTTAAGGTCATCATTAAAGGTCAAATTTGTCAGAAATATGTGAAATTATGATCTTCCGGGTTGTAGTTTAGTTAAGGGTTCTCTAATTTTACCATAAATTGGTATTCATATTCAATATGATGTGACAGTTTGTCACTTAAAAGAAATGGTGGATACTTCAAGTTAAGGTCATTTCTCATAGTTTTCAAAATATGTGAAATGTTTTTTTTTTTTGTGTGTGTGTGCAATCTTTATCTGGCTTTTAAAGATAAATAACATATTTAGCAATGAGCATAAAGTTAGTTCCTTATTCCTTATTCCTTATTCCTCTTTCGAATAAGGAATAAGGAAATGGTTCCTTATTCCTTATTAAAACGCGAATAAAGAACAGTAAAATTGGCAGATGCATATGACTTTATTTTAGCATAAATATGATCTAAACAATATAATTAAGCATGAGAAATACAATATAAGAGGTTCCAAGTGCTTAAGAACAATTTTTTAATGAAAATAAATGCATAAGTCGAATAAGGAATAAGGTTCCTTGATCCTTATTCAAACGCGAATAAGGAACAGTAAAATTGGCAGATGCATATGACTTTATTTTAGCATAAATGTTATCTAAAGCATATAATTAAGCATGAGAAATACAATATAAGAGGTTCCAAGTGCTTTAAAACCATTTTTTATGAAAAAAAATGCAAACCTCGAATAAGGAATAAGGAACTGGGTTAGGGTTAGGGGTTAGGGTAAACATTTTTATGAAAATAAATGGTTCCTTATTCCTTATCTAAACTCGAAAAAGGAACAGAAAAATTGACAGACGCATCGGATTCAATCTATGCAATGAGATATCCTTTTTTAAAATGTTTACAAAAGCTTGTCCATCTGAATTAATCTCTTTAGTTGATTTGTTTAATTACCTGTACGAATGAATACATATATGACCATATTTTGATTTCAACATAACATAAAATCTCCCCCCCCCCCAAAAAAAAAAAAAAAAAAAAGAATAGTTCCGTGTCTGGTCCTCAGCCAAAAAAAAAGAAGAGCGTCGGTAGGTAGGGATATAATGAAAGTGATGTGTCTATGAAGTCTCATCAAATTAGAAAAATCTGAGTGCCACAAACTGCAAATTCAGACCCAATGATTTTCGAACCATTACTCTTACTCAAATAGTTTTGTCGATATGCGCTACACGTGTCTTTTTGATAAACAGAGGGTTTTAAAGACTCACTTAGTAATAGTTATTATAAACCCCCTTTAAAAAAGTTGATATGAAATGACAACTTAGTTGTCATATTCGGTATTTTTACAATTTCATATGCATATACTATAAATATTCACTCAAATCTGTATTTAAACAAACTTATATGAATATTTGAAAAAATGTAATATACTAGTATGCAGGAGAACATCAACCTTGCCCACAGCTGTATGAAAAAATAATGAGACTGTTATGTTCCTGCCCATAATCCGATGCTTAGAAAACAGGTGTACACTTTAGTTGTATTTAGCGTATGCTGCCTTTTATAGTGTTATGGGTGGACAGACAAATTCAAATATTTGGTCTTCAACTGTACTGGATTTTTTGTTGTTATCATAATCATATATAACAATGAATTAAGCAGCATTATTCAAATATTTCCCTACCTTTTTTATTGGTGTTGTTTTGGAATTTACTTCGCTGCAACCGTATTTCAATCATATAGCGACATCTAGCTCTTACATGTTCAGGAAGATCTCAATCACACAACAGCGCCGGAATAAAACCACAGACCAACCATAAATCAGCTGGAAGGTTTCCTCGCATGTAATATCCACTTGACTCTGACTGAATTCGAACCAGCGGCCTTTAAAGTCTGAGTGGTATTAAGTCACCAACTTCAACTACTAGGTCACATGGACCCCTAGTACTGGTGTATCGCATTTGTCAAATGCTCAGCATGTTGTTGCTCATCATGTAAATGTAGTTCTATGGTTGGTCCATCGTCGGATACTCACAGCAGCCTATTTAATTTTACTTCGTTTCAGCTATGTATGGAGGGCAATGGATAAATCTCTCTTGGGTTTTCGATACTTGGCATGATTCGTGGCATGATTTCACCATAATACATCAAGTTTCGTCTGTCTGTCGTGGATTTCAACAGGTATTTTCAAGCAAATATTTTGTTCAGCCTGACAAATGATAAATACTGATTATATCCGTTTTCGGTGATTTAAGGTTTGTTGTGTATGTTAAAGATTGAAAAAGACTTCTGAAATGCATTTTAATTTTTCCGAAATGTTTAGGCCATTTTTACCACTAAGTGAACATAGTCCTTTAAATAGTTCTTAGAGACTTATTTTTAGTTCTTAGTAGTTCTTAGTTGTTTTCTTATTAGGACTCTCCTGACTTAGTTTGGTTCATTTGCTTCCCGATAATCTGGTCAGATGAGAACACGGTGATAAAACCTCACTTGCCATATTTATTTTACCCTTGAAGCCAAATATTTAATCTCACACAGAATCAACAATGCCTTCTGTTGTCACAACTACAATCGAAACCAAGTTGAGTGCCAAG
>CM037777.1:11651557-11701557 GCA_021229015.1 Solen grandis | reverse complement strand
GAAACCGACTTTTGCAATGATGAAATAGCCGTTTTCATCTCATCATTATCTTCAGTTGAGCTTGCTGAACGTAGGAAACCTTGAGCCTCGTTTTGCTGTCTCTCTGTTCTGAAGAACGCTTCTAGCTCAACAGCATGTCGAACTGCGTCGTTGAGGTCAATAGATCTGGTTTGCTTAAATTTTAGCCTCATCTCAGTGTTCTGGAGAGAGTCTACAAACTGTTCCTTGGCCAAAGTTTCCCGAACGTCAGATGGAGCTTTGGGGTACGCCATGTTGGTCAGCCTCCTGATATCCTGGCCAAGCTCAGCCATTGTCTCAGACGCTTTTTGTCGGCGGTCTCGCAATTGCACCCTGTACAGCTCCGTTTGGTTAGGAGGTGCGAACCTATCCTCCAGCGCTATGAAAAGCTCGTCTTAGTCGTGCTTGTCTGATGACAGATTCCCGAAAACACCCTGAGCCTGCCCTCTGAGCGATACAGACAAGTAAAGTCCTTTCTGCTCTTTTGTTCAACCGTTCAACTCGGAACATGCCTCGAAATGAGCCTTATGATCATTCCATGCAACTGTCCAATCGAAAGTTGCTAGTTTCATGACTGTGCATGGACGCCCGTTCCCAGATGCATTTTCACCCTGTTTCCTATTTCTGTAGGTGACAAACCTATCTGGCTCGGTATTAGCTAATGCATCATCCCGTCTCCCTGATGGTATCTCAGACCAGATATTTCTCGGTTGAACAGATGTCCCTGCTCTGCTTGCAACGGGGGTTGATGCACTTTGTTGGACGGACCACTCATTCACCTCTCGACCCAAGCAGGATATTTCATTCTCCAACTTCAGAAGCTCATTCTGTCTTTTCAGCTCAGCAAGCTGATCATATAACTCCCGAACCTCCGGTTTGTGTTTCAAGGATGTATTATCCATAATAGATTAAAATTGTATCCAAACAAAAAAATAAAACGGTAAGCCTACCAAATATAAGGTAGAAGATGTCCCACGTTGGGCGCCAAAAAAAAAAGTGTAGCGTGCAGGGGGCTAAACTTAGTGTGCTAACGATTAAACAATGTTCAACTACATGTATATATGTCACGATTTATATGAATTACTCCTTAACGTGATTCCCTGTTATTTGTAATGATAGGTATAACAACGAGGCTGTTTACAAATATATACAATGTTTAATTAAAATAAGTGTTTACAATATATACAAGAAGATCAGAGTAATACACTAACTACCTTATCAAGCATATGAAATATTTTGCATTAATATACTCGTTTAGGTAAAGCCAATTATCTCTCTCAAGATAGCCTTCAAAATATGTAATGGTTCACTATAATCTATGACACGGTCTAAACAGTATGAATGCGTATAATACGAGTATATAAATACATCACATACAAATAAAACTAACACTTACATATGAACGTGACTTACTCTCAGCTTTACGTTACACAATATCAAAATATGTTTGCAATCATATGCCGCTTGTATGTATACCTTAACACAGATTGATCATTGACACCCACTGCTACATAAGTGATACTAGCCACAGAGGCTCACCAACCAGCAATATTCTGCAATACTGGCCACACAGGCGCATTCACAGTAGCACACTGCAATATCTCTGCCACACAGGCTCATTAACAACAGCACACAGCAATATCTCTGCCACACAGGCCAATTAACAGTAGCGCACTGCAATATCTCTGCCACACAGGCTCATTAACAATAGCACACAGCAATACCTCTGCCACACAGGCCAATTAACAGTAGCACACAGCAATATCTCTGCCACACAGGCTCATTAAACAATCAAGTTACATATGCAAAATATTTAACTATTAACAGCAGTCTACATTATACAGCAAAGCCACCAAAGTCTCAGGCATCGTGTATCTCTACTGCAAGGACACGTTCCACCGTAATAGACGCACGTGGCACCATCTCACAACACGTTGCACATGAAACAGGGATTCTCGGACGTTAATTGTCAATGCGAAGGACCAATAAATGGCTAACTACACCCGGCTGCATGGTTACTGAGTTTGTCCTTCCTTTAAAAAGCCACCTAAAATATTACGAGATTTTTCCTACTTACAAAGTTGTCGTTACGTTTTTCTTTTGGAGTAAAATACACATATTTTGAAAAGCACTAATGTCACAAAACCCTCAGAATTACAGGTCAATATTCGTGAAAATAATGGCATCAATACAAAATAACTTACAGCTTGTAGATATGGTTTGAAGACACCCATACGTCTCTCACGTCTCGAAAACAACAATACACGTCTTCCCAGTCTGACCAGCGTATCGAGAATGACCAATACATACAACGAAACTCTCTATATAGTGTACTTTAAAACCCGTGCATTTCGTGCATCTTAACTATACCCGAATGTAAGGTGTACCGGCTTAAACTTCTGCTCTACACTACTGACCATATCTACTTGGCAAAACTACCTGTAATTTCTTGACAATATACAATTTCTTGGGGACTACCTTGTCCAATGATTAAATAAAACAAAACGGTCAATATTTGACTTCAAATCTAACAACTATTGATTGAACACTAAATCAAAATATGTACAGTATGGACGAGCCTGTCCCGTGTTTGAAACACCTTATTTAAAATGACCAGCCCAGCTTCATATGACTGAGCTTACCAAACTTGACTTATGCTAGAGCAGTGTTAAAGCCCAGACAGTGGCTCTTGAGACGATCAGCTACTGCTCAGCAATGTATGAGACAACCCGGTCTCAAACCCCGTGGATGAGCATACACAAGCCCAGACGTTGGCTTGTATCAGGCTGAACCTATCCAACTTGTTAAGCTACGCTCAACAGCAGTCCAGCAATTGATGAGGAACTGTGTTCCAACCCGTATGGTCGAACACAAGCAAGCCCAGGCGATGGCTTCTATCAGCTGAACCTATCCAGTGGTCAGCTCTCGCTCATCAACAGTCCAATGCTGGAACTCTCCCTGCCCAAGCAGACGACATATTCCAATGTGTTATCTTCTTCTCTGCTAGTGTCACAGCTTCCCGAGACGGTAGATACTACACAATTGTAGTTTTCTGAAGTCAATGTAGCTTTCCAGAGACACGCTGGGTTATCAAGCATACCTTCCGACAATAAGGACATCGAAGGCAACAGAACGAAGTTACGCTTTTACGGATCAGTATATATTTGATGATATATACATTTTCCGCTTGGTTATAGAAGCCTACCAAAACACAAATGATAACACTGTTTGTCTAACTATAATTTAGCAATTGTTTATCTTAAGGATACGTAAAAACACAAATCTATTTCTTTGAAACAATTCCCGCGATATATGCGGAAAATGTTAATAAATAAAGTGAGATAATAAATATTACAACAAATAAAAAAAAATATATATATATATATATATATAATTATATAATAAAGAAAATAATTTCCCAATAATTTCTAAACAATAGACAGGCCAAAATCATCACACTATCCACGCCTCCGGGTTCATGCGTCCCGCATTGATTTATAACAGAAGAGAAAAAAAACAACACTTAAATGATTTTGAACAAGAGCACCAAAGTAAAAAGAATTACATATTCTTATCACCGCAACTTTTTGAGTTATAACATCACTTCTGTACATAGTCTGACTCCACCTTGTTTGAACCATTTTATTATCCTACTGACAGAAAACATAATCTTTTGCCCATACTGGCATTTTCCGTTCTCTCTTGGATTTATCATTGCTAGGAGAAATTTCTTCAAAGACAACTTCATCGGCTTCATTTTTCTTTGCCTCTCTCTCAAACCCCCCACATCCAGTCTCTTCATCACTATCCTCTTCGAGCTGATCTGTAGCAAGTTCTCCTTTCAAAACCTGTTTTTGACATTTCCGAAGCCTGTCACAATGAATGACTTGCACCATTTTGCTCTGAGTGTTCCCAACTTCATACAAAACATCTGACAACTTTTTCAAAATCTCATATGGACCTCTCCAGAATGACGTTAATTTTGCCGAGGTGCCAACCTTTTTTACAGGAAAGAAAACATACACTAGATCGCCTGGTTTAAATGCTTCGAAAGACATTCGTTGATCGTGTATTTCTTTCTGTCTCAGAATTGATTGACCAGTGTATTGTCGTACACATCTATGAGCTGTTTCTATTCTTTCCCGCAATTCCCAGACCCACTGATTGTTTGGAATAGGTTTGATATCTGGTGGCATATCATACTGCAAATCTACTGGAGTTAAAACCTCTCGCCCTAACATTAGCATGTTTGGGCTCATCCCTGTAGTTTCGTGCTCAGCACTTCGACAAGCTATCATCACATAGGGGAGGTGTTCGTCCCAATCTTTCTGGTTTTCGCTTACATATGCACTAAGCATAGCCTCCAAAGTACAGTTGAACCTTTCCACCATTCCATCACTTTTCGGATGTTAGGCTGTTGTGCGAGTCTTTTGTACATTCAGCAAGTTGCACATTTCTTGGAACAGCCTACTTTCAAACTGACGACCCTTGTCAGAGTGAATAGTCTTAGGTACTCCAAACCTTGTCATCACCTCTTCAACCAACGCGTTTGCAACAGTGGCTGCCTCCATGTTTAGCATGGGGATCGATTCTGTCCATTTGGTGAAGTAATCTGAAATCACCAAAATGTATTTGTTTCCCCTTTCGGTCAAAGGCAACTCCCCGAGAATATCAATTGCGATCTTCTCCATGGGATAGCCACCCCTGATGATCTGCATAGGAGCCCCTTTTCTAATGGTTGGACCTTTTCTCTTCATACAGGTTTCACATCCAGCTACATAGCTTCGAACATCGGACTGCAGTCCAGGCCAGAAAAAGTGTTGCCTAACTTTAGATATAGTCTTCTTTACGCCTAAATGTCCAGATATCTTGCTGTCATGGCAGTGCCAAAGTATTTCTCTCCGCATTGATGTTGGAAACACAAGTTGGTATGTCAATGCCTTTGTGCTCAATGATGTCCATTTCCTTGCCAATATGTCTTCTATTAGTGCCAAACGTTCAAACTGATTCCAGAGAGTTTTGATGAAGTAGCTCAAGTGAGCGAGGTCCTTGAATTCTGTCCTCTTTCCATCTTGGACCCATTCTCTTACCAAAAATAAATCCTCGTCAGACTTTTGAATGCTCTTTAAGTCTGTGCTGACCTCTCCTGGCATTAAACTAGCTATTTGGCTTTGTTCTTTATCTAGATGAGATTCGTCAGAATCAGACATGCCACATTGCGTACATGGTCTTCGGCTAAGACTGTCAGCATTACCATGAAACCTTCCTGGTCGATACTCTATTGTCATGGAGTATGATGATAGGACCTCGAGCCACCTTGCAAGCTGACCCTCGGGATTTTTGAAATTCATAATCTAACGAAGGGAGCCATGATCTGTCCTGACCACAAAATTCCGCCCATACAGGTAATGCCTAAAATATTTAACGAAGTAGACCAGCGCCAGGAGTTCCTTTCTCGTAACGCAATATTTGTGTTCGGACTTTGTCAAAGTTCGGCTGGCATAGGCGACATCCTTTTCTTGATTGCCAACTTTCTGTGAAAGGACAGCTCCTATCGCCTGGTCACTTGCGTCCGTGTCAAGGATGAATGATTTTGAAAAGTCAGGAAATGAAAGCATTGGGGAAGAAGTGAGCGCATTCTTTAATGTTTCAAATGCTTCCATACATTCATCTGTCCATTGAAACTTTTTGTTCTTTTCAATGAGGCTTGTCAGCGGTTTTGCTATGTGTGAATAACGGGCAATAAAACGCCTGTAGTAGCTGCACAAGCCAAGAAATGAACGAACTTCACTGACCTTGCTTGGCAATGGCCAGGTCTTGACACACTCAATTTTCTCTGGGTCAGTTCCAACACCGGATTTACTCACAACATGTCCCAAGAATTGTACTTCTTTCTTGAATAGCTGACACTTCCTTGGCTTTAACTTTAATCCAGCATGCTCAAACCGTAGAAGAGTAGTGTACAGGTTCTGTATCATATCGTCAAAGGACTTTCCTATGACGATGATATCATCAAGGTACACCAAATATATTTGCAAGTGTAAACCTGAAATAACCATTTCCATGAGCCTTTCAAAAGTTGCCGGGGCGTTGCACAACCCAAATGGCATAACCCGAAACTCAAATAGACCCTGCCTGGTGGTAAGCGCTGTTTTCTCCCGGTCATTTTCATCCATTTCCACCTGCCAGTACCCAGAACTAAGGTCTAGGCATGAAAACCATTCCGCTCCATCCAAATGGTCGAGGGACTCATCCATGCGAGGCAGTGGATAAGCGTCCTTGGTAGTTATATCATTGAGATGTCTGTAATCGCTGCAGAATCGCTTTGTTCCATCTTTCTTCTGAACAAGCACAACCCTACTTGCCCATGGTCTTGACGATGGCTGAATGATTTCATCTTTCAACATAGGCTCAATTTGTTCATCAACTTCTTTCCTCATGTGAAATGGAATTCTTCGAGGTGGCTGCTTTATCGGCTTTGTATTCCCTGTGTCTATCTTGTGTTTTATTATCCCAGTTCGGCCAAGCTCACTGTCATTCTTCGAGAACGTGTTATTATATTTCAGAAGTAGTTCAACTATCTGTTTCTTTTGGTGGGAAGACATTCCTTCTGACGATCTTTCATAAAGATCAACGAGATGCTCTGGCAGTTTTTCTGCTGTTGTCTTGGTGGTGGGTAAAGTTTGGACAATTTGGGCTGGGCTGAACATAGGAATGTTTGTTCCGGGATACAGTGTTTTTGATTAACTTGAAAAAGTTGCATATCTGACAGGGACTTTCTGCCCAGACGGAACTAAAGTTCTAGCAACAATACCTTTGTCAGTTGCTATGAACTTATCAGCAGGCTCTATGACGCCAGTGTAATCTCCGTGGTTCCAGTCTTTTATTTGCCCATTCAGTAGGATCTCGGATCTACCTGGAACGATAACTTTCTCTGACACTATAACACGATGACATCCAGTCTTTCCAGCTGTAACCACCGGAATTGCTTTGTCTTGTATCGTCAACTGACGGGTTGCAACGTCAACGGAGACTTTATGTTCTTCCATGAAGTCCAAACCCAGTATAATGTCTACATCTAAATCTGCAAAAATCACGTCTGTGACACAAATAATCCCTCCCATGCTCAGGGAGACTTTCGTCTTACCTTTTATGTTGAGGGTGTTACCGCAGACAGAAACGATTTCCTGTGAGAACTCCGACAAGTGCTGTGGTTTTCCCATTAAATCCCATAACTTTGTAGATATGAGAGTGAGGGTAGCCCCGGTGTCTACCAAACAATCCACATCACGCTTCTCAAACTTCGCGTGGACAAACAGACCAGAGGTACCTGTAATACGTTTGTTTGACTTGTTTTGTCCCTCACTGTGTCCGCTAGTACTCCGTTGCCGACAAGCTCGCTGAAGATGCTGTTCAGAACCACAGATTAAACATTTTCGTACCCGCCTTTTAGTTTGAGGATTTAATTTCTTTTCAGTGCTCCACCTCCTCTGTTGATTACGATTCGTTATTCCTGTTTTACGAGGTTGGTTATGCTTTTCAGACATGAACATCTTCAAAGCATTGGCCATCTCAAAAACCGACTTTTGCAATGATGAAATAACCGTTTTCATCTCATCATTATCTTCAGTTGAGCTTGCTGAACGTAGAAAACCTTGAGCCTCGTTTTGCTGTCTCTCTGCTCTGTAGAACGCTTCTAGCTCAACAGCATGATGTCGAACTGCGTCGGTCTGGCTTGCTTAATTTTTAGCCTCATCTCAGTGTTCTTGAGAGAGTCTACAAACTGTTCCTTGGCCAAAGTTTCCCGAACGTCAGATGGAGCTTTGAGGTACGCCATGTTGCACCCTGTACAGCTCTGTTTGGTTAGGAGGTGCGAACCTATCCTCCAGCGCTATGACAAGCTCGTCATAGTCGTGCTTGTCTGATGACAGATTCCCGAAAACACCCTGAGCCTACCCTCTGAGTGATACTGACGAGTAAAGTCCTTTCTGCTCTTTTGTCCAACCGTTCAACTCGGAACATGCCTCGAAATGAGCCTTTTAATCATTCCATGCAACTGTCCCATCGAAAGTTGCTGGTTTCATGACTGTCCTTGGACGCCCGTTCCCAGAAGCATTTTCACCCTATTTCCTATTTCTGAAGGTGACAAACCTATCTGGCTCAGTATTAGCTAATGCATCATCCCGTCTCCCTGATGGTATCTCAGATCAGAAATTTCTCGGTTGAATAGATGCTCCTGCTCTGCTTGCAACGGGGGTTGATGCACTATGTTGGACGGACCGCTCAATCAACTCTCGACCCAAGCAGGATATTTCATTCTCCAACTTTAAAAGCTCATTCTGTCTTTTCAGCTCAGCAAGCTGATCATATAACTCCCGAACCTCCGGTTTGTGTTTCAAGGATGTATCATCCATAATAGATTAAAATTGTATCCAAACAAAAAAATAAAACGGTAAGCCTACCAAATATGAGGTAGAAGATGTCCCACGTTGGGCGCCAAAAAATTTGTAATGTGCAGGGGGCTAAACTTAGTGTGGTAAAGATTAAACAATGTTCAACTACATGTATATACAATTTCTTGGGGACTACCTCGTCCAATGATTAAATAAAACAAAACGGTCAATACTTGACTTCAAATCTAACAACTATTGATTGAACACTAAATCAAAATATGTACAGTATGGACGAGCCTGTCCCGTTTTTGAAACACCTTATTTAAAATGACCAGCCCAGCTTCAAATGACTGAGCTTACCAAACTTGACTTATGCTAGAGCAGAGTTTAAGCCCAGACAGTGGCTCTTGCGACGATCAGCTACTGCTCAGCAATGTATGAGACAACCCGGTCTCAAACCCCGTGGATGAGCATACACAAGCCCAGACGTTGGCTTGTATCAGGCTGAACCTATCCAACTTGTTAAGCTACGCTCAACAGCAGTCCAGCAATTGATGAGCAACTGTGTTCCAACCCGTATGGTCGAACACAAGCAAGCCCAGGCGATGGCTTCTATCAGCTGAACCTATCCAGTGGTCAGCTCTCGCTCATCAAAAGGAACCCCCCAATTTTCCAATTACATAGCATAGGGGCAACTGTGTCCAACCCATATCACAGCTTCCCGAGACGGTAGATACTAAACAATTGTAGTTTTCTGAAGTCAATGTAGCTTTCCAGAGACACGCTGGGTTATCAAGCATACCTTCCGACAATAAGGACATCGAAGGCAACAGAACGAAGTTACGCTTTTACGGATCAGTATATATTTGATGATATATACATTTTCCGCTTGGTTATAGAAGCCTACCAAAACACAAATGATAACACTGTTTGTCTAACTATAATTTAGCAATTGTTTATCTTAAGGATACGTAAAAACACAAATCTATTTCTTTGAAACAATTCCCGCGATATCTATAGCGGATATATCAAAATGTTAATAAATAAAGTGATATAATAAATATGACAACAAATCTAATAAAACAAAAACAATATATATATATATATATATATATATATATATATATATATATATATAAATAGCACACACTACGTATACTAACATTCAAACAACGATGATTAATTATATAATAAAGAAAATGATTTCCCAATAATTTCTAAACTATAGACAGGCCAAAATCATCACAGTACTGTATGAACACAAATCAAAGCTCTGATAGCGTTGAGAGAACAGGAATGCCGCATTTCCTTTGTCTATCAAAGTGAATTTATTTATTGGTGATCGACTTGCAGCTCTTCAAACACTCTTTCATTAGAGACACACACAACTTCTGTGCCTTCAGCGCCTTGATTTACTAAGCAATACAAAATCAACGGCGGATGATTGAGCCATGTGATTGGTCCGGTGCAATCATGAATATATATTATAAGAATGCTCACATGCAATTGACTGGTTGCAATAATTCTTAACAGGTTTCCGCTGTACTAACTAAGGGATTTTTGATAAAGTAGCACAGTCCATCACTTGTAAATAACCGAGCATCGTCTGATAAGATGTTGCAGAGTAAATTGACGTATTGGCTCGGCACATCTTATGCCGTAAAACAAAAAAAAACTACTGATATTGCATCGTCGGGTATATCTACCGGTAATAAATCAGATAATGAACAACCGTCCAAAAGAAAATTACATTAATAAAGCCGAAAAGGTTTCAAAATAGCTGGATATCGGAATTTTCGTGAATCAGGTTTAATGATGAATCTGCAAAAATGCTTTGCATTTCGTGCGAAAAGTATGCCGAATATTCCAAAAAGCCATGCAAATCGGCATTTGTCGTTGGGTGCATAATTTTCAAAGATCCACGTTGATTTTTAAGATGTTCTTCCTGTATTTATCTTGTATACCCCCAATTTTTCAACCAGAGTGTAAATTAACCCCAGGATTTTTAAATGAATGGGAACACTGTACTTTATTTGAAAAGGTAACTTTTTCTGTTTGTTGTATTTTAACTGCCTACTTCCTTTTATGAATTAAAAATGGAAAATAATGTGGGAAACCTTGGGCGTTACCCAACTCATTTTACATTTCTGTTACGGAAAAAAATGACAGTCAAATTTCAACATGCAGAAAGGTTACATTTTTATATAAAGAAATAGTTTAACTCTTTTTCTTGGCTTATGGAATCTTGTATCACCATTTTCATAACAAAGTACACATTTTGCGTGAAAGTTACCCGCAAAATAATTGTCAAATTGATAAGTTAAACGCTGTTCCAGTTTTTGAGTGTTTTTAGAAAACTGTTGGCATAAAGATAAAAATAAGGTATAGCCGATAACAATATTCCATTCTGCGTAGGCTGCGACAGGTCTTATACGTAAGTATGAATGATATAATAAAAAAATACCTGAAAAATGGGACTGAATCGAAGGTTTTAGTCCACCATTTTGTCAGTATGCGTTACCAATTGGAACGTCAGAGTCGGACATTTTGTTTGTTTACACCCGAAACTGCGCTTGAATTTTCTTCAATTTATACATACAAAATTACCCCCACCCACTACGATTAGCAATAAATAAAGTGGTTGCTACATTTTAATGTAGATTATTAATTACATACAAAACATATGCATAGCACCACGTATTAAATATTGCAGTATTACCGAAAGTATGTTTTGTCAATAATTATACTTAGTATTCTACATTTATTTACGAACTTCCATTTAAATTTAGTAATATAACAGTACTCAGTCAAAAATCTAGATATTCGCCTTACAAAATTCATACCATACAATCATACCAGTCATACTGTGCCAAATATAGCTGATATATCTATGATAATTATATCTTAGTTTTAGGATATTATTTTACATCTGTCGCGGAATAACTTATCCCACCTAATCTCTCTCGATTCTATTTTCTGGACATTAGTACAGTACTCACGCCGACTATGTGGACCAATGAACAGTCACTCAAGTTGACATCAGCTCCCGGGAATCGAATTCGTGACCTTTGATATCGCGACCGACGCTCTATCTCTCGAAGAGATACACCACTTATATTATTGTTTATGAAACGCTAATTCTATTTTGATACAAGATGAAAAAAATATCAAGACCATGTACATAACAACAATACTACAAAAATATATGTAACTCCAGAGTGGCTGGTTATCGAAAGGAAGCAAGATTTACATTGTGCCCATATACATTGTGACCAAGTATGGTTAAGATCGGTTCATGTTTGTTAAAGTTAGAGAGCGAACACTCTTAATTTGACCAATTTTCATCAATTCAAGGGTCATAATTCCATAGTGTCCATGGCAATCTGGCTGGATATCGAAAAGATCCCAGATATTGTGCCCAAATACATTGTGACTAAGTATGGTTAAGATTGGTTCATGTTTGTTTCTGTTAGAGTGGACAACATCACTGGACGCCGCCCACTCGGCCGCCAAAGGTGAATCCATAATATGTCCGTCTTCGAAGGCATAGTTATTCTTGGCATGTTATCCAATCAACACACTTTTATTGCTTATTATGCAATGATGCGGAATACTTGGATAGTATCGTTCATAATATCGGTTAACAACTTTCACCCTCTCCACCATCTATTGTTTTATTGTTAAAATTGCGCAATCATCAAACTGGCGGCCATATGCGATAAACATCAACATTGTTTGATGACCACTGTATTTTTTAATATATTTGACTGATCGATTTGCCTCATTAGAAAATGAGAGAAATTTTAACAGTTAAAGGTGCTGACAAACCAACAAACAAACAGACAGGGCAAAAAACAATATGCTACCAATCACAGATCTCGGGGTATAATAAAAACATTTAAAAATAAGTATTGAAATGGAATTCAGTTTCTGCAATGTTCTACTTTGTTTATTAATATTGTATTTTTATCATTTATATTCTTTTTTTTCTAATTCGTATGATAAAAAAACGCTCAATCGTATGGTATCAAATGTTCATTTATATTCTATAATGGAACTCTGGGAAATGAGTGACGTAATGAACAATTAATATGATCGGTTAATTTATAGGTGCTTCTTTAATCTGCGGGCCTTTGCGGGCCTTTTGGGACATGTTTAATCTGCGTGTCTTTGCGGTTCTTATGTGGTCCCTTGGTAAAACACAGTTTAAAAGGTGGTGTTTGTATTTGATATGGAACATGACGATTTTAAACTTAAGTTTCAAATTATTATTGGTTTAATTTTTTGTTCGTGTTACGTTGATTTAAATTTACTAACAGCATCGGATTATTTTAAGTTTGTTTTGATGTTTTATTTATTTATTTATTTTTTTAAAGGCATTTTGTTTTGTGTGTATCTGTAAACAGTCGCGTTCTCTCTCTTTCTGTCTCTCTCTCTCTCTCTTAGCCTCTTCGATTTGTAATCTTCTCGGGAAGGAAGCCTGCTTCTTCCAGATTAAATATAGGTTTACAAATCAAATAAACTGACGGAAGTTCTCTTCTACTTCTTGAATACGAAGAACATGCAAATCGAACGTGAGAGCAGACGGAAGTAAACAAAAAATATGGCTGACATGCTCCAGTGTGTTATAATGTTAGAATTAATTTCCAGCATAAAAAGTTGTTAAATAAAGAAATATATATATATATATCAGTTTCAGCCTATTTGGTCACAATTTTAATCAAATGCAATGATTAAATGAATTAACTTTTTTTAAAATTCAATTGGAGTTGTCTTAGTTTGATGTGTATATACTAAACAAAAATCACGTTCTATACGAAAAGATATAAAGTAAGTTGAGCAGTACTTCACATTCCGCCATCTTATCTGTTGTCGTCTTCCAAATATCGAGTGAAACACGAGGCAGATCTGCCGAAAATTCGAATGTATAACACGCCCAATTCCAAAAATAGAAGACCTGTCGAAGTACAAATCGAAGTGGCTCTCTCTCTCTCTCTGTATATAGAAAACAATTATATTGAATGAGATGTATATTTTTCCAGCAATAAATAAAAACAAAGAGTGATTAGTTTACAAATATTCATTAACATATAATTCGTACATCAAATATTTAATACATTTAACAGAATCAATGGATAAGAGTAGCTAGAACGAAAGCTTTAAGCTTATACGGTTCTTTCCCTAACGCAAATATACAAGACCCATTCAGCATGTTAAAATCCTGCTATGCATATACCATGGAACCATTTCACGGGGTATTTTTTAGGACATTTTTTAAACCATCTATTCAGTCTGGAAGCTTACATTTGAAGTATAAGGGAAGCTATACGACTTTGCAGTTTGTAGATGGTATTTTGGGCATTCTGTATGTTTGGGGAAATGGTATCATTTTCCCATTTTCCGAGCACAAAATATGGTGTAGAAGCATCTCCGGAATTCTATATCTAATGCTGACATCGTATTATTGAAACAAAGTTCAACTATGAAATTGCAAATATACCACACAGTCTGACATGTTAGTTTGTTGTTGAACTACAGGAATATTGACATAAAGGAATAACGCATTGTTATCACAGTATATTTGAGAGAGTTGAGTTTTAATGAAGTTATTCAGTGTCCTGTTTGTTTTTCAACTATCTAGAAAACATGTCACCGGAAGAGTTTTTTGTAGGAAACTACCCAATGCTGATATCTGTTGAAATGAATCTCGGCCTAAGTACCGGGAATATTGTTCATAGATTTGTTGAGATTCAATCTCCGAGATGCTTCAACGAATTGTGGTGCATTCAAAGTACATTGTGTTTCACTAGTATCTGGGAGTTTTTTTTTTAAATTCAGTTCAGGGAGCCACATTCCTGAATCAAAACTCTCATCACCTCTATTATCGCTAAGTGTTACTTTCTTTTATTAACTTCATTAAATCTGATTTTTTTCCTCGATGGAGCACTCATAGAGTTTTCTTCTAATATCTAAACAGCGTTTTGCTGGAGTTTTAGTGCTGGCATTTTGTATAATTCTTAAAAGAAGTTATGTTCAAAAGAATATATATATATATATATATATATATATATATATATATATATATATATTGAACGTAAACAAACCACAATGCACAATGGTATTTTTTCCATGCATCATAGTAACGTTAGTTTTTTTTAATTTTAAAAGATAAATGTATACTACAAAACAGAACCGAAAATAACTTTATTTCTCAATGGTAACCTACAGTTTAAATTCATTTGTCAATATTCAGCTAGCACAACATTTTTCTGGTACTGAAAATCCATATCTATCCATTTCTAGCACTTTTTTTTCAAAAGTTGTCAAAAGTTTTCAGTTGTCGATCAAGTATCGTAGCGTGACGTAGTTTGAATCGACCAATTATATCAATTATATTAATTGTTCTTACGTCACTCATTTCCCAGAATTCAATTATCGCATATGAATGAACATTTGATACCATACGAATAAGCGTTAGAAAAAGTAGCATATGAATGAACAAAATAGAATACAAGTTTTAGCCTACCAAAAGTTCCTTCCAACGCATTTCTTAACTTTGTGGTATAGAGTGAAAGCTGATTTAGGTTTAATCAAAGGGTTCGTGACGTTACCAAAATTTCCGACAAAAATCGCTCTGTTTTAAATAAGTTCATATTATCATTGGAAATAAATAATATTTTCATAATTTCCATCGATGACATAACTTGACATGATATAGCACTCAATGCATACATCTACATATATACCGCATTAGAAAGGTTCGATTTTAAGTTTAGCTCTACTGCGAGGCCAGTGGCCTCTCTTTGTGGGTCCCATTCCCTCTCTAAATCATATACTTTTTTCCCTAGTCAGTGAGAAATTCCCCAATGAAACAAATAAAATACTTAACAATAATTTGTTTCTTAGATAAAAAGTTTATTAAAAAGTTACTGACGGTTGCAAAAAACAACAACAAAAAAACAAACAATGTACGTGTATGGTAGGGCCTATGAGCAGACCTGTTAATCTAGACTTCTGCTAAACAGTTCAATGGCTGCCCAGATCTGTGCGATTAGATCAGCGCTCTCCTAACCGTTGTGTAACAGCCCAGTTTAGGGATACTACAACGTATATTGTAATAAATTAAAGTCATGACTGCAAGGGTTTGTTACTTTAATTTAAACATATTTTATTCACGAAAAGTACATAGTAATGTTATAACATATACAAAGTTATTAGGATCAGGTTGAAAGCCTATGCTAGGCTTATTGAAACCTTTTCCCTGAATTCGGAATTTACAACACAAAAGACAAATTGCTTTAGTATAAAAGTACTCCAAACAAAAAAAAAAGAGAAACATTGTAAAATAGGAGAAAGGTATTGTTTTATCAGTGGAAAATGTTTACAGCAATATAAGCTATAAGAATATTAACAGAAATTTGTAATACATATTTGGCAAGAGGACCTAATAATCAGAATTTAACCAAAACGAGACGTATTCTCAATTAATTTGTAAATTCCAAAAAAAAAAAAAAAAAAAAAAATGTGCTTGTTTTGATCTGTGGATAAGAATTCGGAGCCATACAATAATAATTCTGAAGATATAAGGGGCAATACTTCGAATAGAACACAACAACTTGTTTCGAGGCGACAATTTAAAGAACTATATCCAGTTCTTAACCTTGTGAGTAATATTTGTGGTTTACGCGGGCCAGTGTAAAAATAGTCCGGAATAACCGTAGTGGGAAAATGGTAAAACATTTTTTATAAAATATCTCAAGAGATGGAGAATTTCTTACATCTACAGGTAAGGCGTTCCAAGCTCTTATTACTGAAGGGAAAAGGAAATTATAATGCAAAGAAGTTCTACATGGAATTAAGGGCATGTTATCTTTTTTACGTAGATTATAACGCGAATCAAAAGTTCTCTCAGGTATAATTGTTCGAAGATAACTGGGAGTTAACTGATTCACTATTTTGTAGAATAAAATTACATTATGAATGTACCGTCTATCACTTAAAGAATTCCATCCTGTTTCTTTATATAAATTGGATGAAGAAATAAGTTTGGTAGCGCCAGTTACAATTAGAGCAGCTTCCAGTTGATTTTTTTTCTAAATCTTGTTTGTCATTCTGATTACAATCGTCAAAAATAACATCACTATATTCGATAAGAGGTCTAATGAAAGATATATATATTGTTTCTAGTGACCTGCGATCTAATTTGAGTTTAAGAGATCGCAAAATGCTAATTTTTTACCACGCATTTTCCTTAATTTGGTCAATGTGAGATGACCATGAAAAATTACTTGATAAAATTAAACCTAGATGTTTATGGTCGGATGTTTCAGAAATTGCATGACCTTGCATTAATAACGGAGGATGTACTGATGCGTTGGTCTTTCTAGATATAATGATAGATTCAGTTTTGAGAGGATTAAAGGTAGCCAGCCATTTTCTATCCCAGGAATTTATCTTAAGTAGGTCACCACTGAGAACGTTTGCTGATTCCTCGGGATTGTCAATAAGAACGTAAAGGCTTGTGTCATCAGCAAAAAGTTGAGTATTAGAAATGAGACCAAGAACAATGTCATTTATGTATATCAAGAATAGCAATGGGTCTAGAAAAGATCCCTGTGGCACACCAGATTCTATTCTTCTAACAGATAAGGATACGCCATTAATAATAACTTTCTGGTCCCTATTTGACAAGTAACTTTTGAACCAGTTTAGGTGTTTACCATTAATTTCTATGAATTTTAGTTTGATTATTAGACACATATGCCAAACCTTATCAAAGGCCTTACTTATATCACAAAAACAATCCTAGCTTCCTTTCCTGAATCGACAGCTTCACATAATTTGTGATATAGGTATATCAATTGATTGGTAGTTGGTTGAGTCGCCAGGTAGAAAACCGGATTGACACTCTGTTAGAATATAATTGATAGTTATGTGATGGAAAACATGTTTGTAAACGGAACGTTCAAAAACTTTACTGATTGTACTTGAAAGGGAAGTAGGTCTTTAATTAGAAGGTAAACTTGCATCGCTTTTTTTTTTAAATTGTGCATATGTTAGCTCGTTTCCAATTTGGAGGAAAAATACCATCGGAAATAGACTTGTTAAACAATCGACAAAGAGGGACAGATAATTCAAATGATAGTTCTCTTAGAACTCTGTTGTTGACGTTGTCAGCTCCAACATCTTTCCCAAGTGGAAGTGCCCTTATAATCGGTAAAAGTTCATTTGGATTGAGAACAATATTAGATAATTGTTCTATATAATTACAAGAGGGCCATGATGGCCCTGAATCGCTCACTTGATTATAAATGAGCAACATATATTGGATTTTTTATATTGACCTACTTTTTGACATCACATGACCCAAATTTGAACTTGTCCAAGATTTTATGGAAAAAGACATTCCGACCAAGTTTCATGAAGATATGGCCAAAAATGTGGCATCTAGAGTGTTAACAAGATTTTTCTAAGATTTGACCTCATGACCTACTTTTTGACCCAACATGACCCAATTTCGAACCTGTCCAAGATTTTATAGAAACAAACATTCTGACCAAGTTTCATGAAGATTGGGCCAAAATGTGGCCTCTAGAGTGTTAACAAGGTTTTTCTAAGATTTGACCTCGTGACCTACTTTTTGACCCCACATGACCCAATTTCGAACTTGTTCAAGATTTTATAGAGACAAACATTCTGACCAAGTTTCATGAAGATTGGCCTAAAAATATGGCCTCTAGAGTGTAAACAAGCCAAATTGTTGACGGCGCACGTCGCACGGCGGACGCCGGACGAAGGGCGATCACAAAAGCTCACCTTGATCACGTTATGCTCAAGTGAGCTAATAAACTGGGGGTAGAGATTCACTTTGATGATTATATATAAGCTTGGTCTGTGAAGCAAAAAAGTCGTTTAAAGCAGTTGCTTTGTCAAAATCTGAATAGAGGACGTTGTCAATGACATTCAGTGGAGGTATAGATGAATGGTTTTCGGTTTTCAAAAACAGTTTGATTGTTGACCACCATGATCTAGAGTTACGGTTTATTGCTAGTTTTTTTAAATGCACCGTCAAAATATTTCTGTTTAGCATGCTGAATGTTTTTTTATAATTTTGTTACGGAAACTCCTAAATATCTGCCAGTCAGAACTTAGATTAGTATGTTTGGCTTTACGACAGATACGTTTTCTTTTACGAATTTGGCGCTTAATTTGTGATGTGATCCACCTTGGCTCGGAAGGTTTAACTGTGATTGTGCGGTTAGGTATTTAACGTTTACATATGTCTTAAAGCGAAGAAGTAAAATTTTCCACCCATTTATCTATATCCGGATCATAGAGGCTAGTCCAATCGAACAAGGTACACACTTCACGTAAAGCATCATAATTCCCTTTGTCGAAAGCCAGATAAGACGAGCGAAGGGTTTAAGTTTTGGCTAAGAAAATCTAAAAATTGCAAATATAGGACAATGATAACGAGCATTTTGGTCGAGAAAAGGATCGGTAACTCCACAGCTCAGAAGTGAATTTCTGTTGTTTAAGAGTAAAATGTCAATAGTAAAATACGTAGGTTGATTTATACATTGAGACAAACCGAATTGGTTACAGAGAGAGTTTAGCTTTCGAGCAGAACTTTGAACAGACATATTTAAGTTGAGATCGCCCGTAATTATAATATCGTTAAGCCCGGTATTAAATGCAGAATCAAATGGATTCCTCCATAAGTTTGTCGATTTCATTTGTAGAGTTAGGTGGGCGATAAAATAAGCTTACTAATATTTTCTTGTTTAATGGAAGAACGATTTCGACCCAAATGTATTCTAAACCAAATACCTCGAGGTCTAACCTACGCTTGTATAAAATTGTATTTTTAGCTCACTTGAGCAAAGCTCAAGGTGAGCTATTGTTATCCCGTGAGTGTCCGTCGTCCGTCGTCAACAATTTAGTGTTTACACTCTATCACCTTCTTAAGCAATCATCTTCAAACTTTAAGACAATGTTTATGACTATAATGTCTCGACTGAGTTCGAATATGGCTGAGAGCGGTCAATTAGGTCAGAAGTTATGCCCCTTTTAATACAAAAAAATGCCAGATTTCACTTTGTTTACACTCTAGCATCTTCATCTTTTGAGCAATCATCTTCAAACTTTATGGTAATGTTTTAATGTTTATGACCATAATGTCTCGATTGAGTTCTAATATGGCTGAGATTGGTCAATAAGGTCAGGAGTTAAGCCCCTTTTAATATCATGAAATGCCAGATTTCACTTTGTTTACACTTTAGCATCTTCATCTTTTGAGCAACAATCTTCAAACTTTATAACAATGTTTATGACCATAATGTCTCGATTGAGTTCGATTTAAGCTGAGAGCCGTTGATAAGGTCAGGGGTTATGTCCCTTTTATTATCAAAATATGCCAGATTTCACTTTGTTTACAATCTAGCATCTTCATTTTTTTTGGCAATCATCTTCAAACTTTATAACAATGTTTATGGCCATACTTTTTAATTGAGTTCAATTGTGGTTGAGATGGGCAAATTAGGTTAGGAGTTATGCCCCTTTTAACATAAAAAATGCAAGATTTTACTTTGTTTACTCTCTACCATCATCATTTTTTAAACAATCATTTTTAAACTTTAAGACAATGTTTATGACCGTAATCTTGCAATCGGGTTCAATTATAACTTATATCGGCTAGTTAAGTTAGGAGTTATTTCCCTTTCACTATAAAAAAGCAAGATTTCAATTTGTTTGCACTCTAGCATCAGGTGAGCGATTAAGGGCCATCTTGGCCCTCTTGTTTTTTTTTTTCTATCAATAATTAATGTCTCAAGAACATATCGTTATGAATAGTTAATTTGATCTTTAAAAAAAAAACATTATCTTTAATGATAAGTTTGACCCTTAAAGAAATGGAAAAGAAAAACAATTCTAATAATCGTTTCCCGTCTTATTTTATTTTTATGGTTGAATTTTCCACCAAGATAATTCATTTATAAATTATCTTATTTGTTAAGCCCCATTCACACTCCTTTTTATTGCTCTTCTTCTATGTTCCCAAATGTTGAAGAACTGTTATATATTTGAACTTAATGGGAACTTTGGATGTTATTTATGGTTTTATTAGCTTACCTGAGTGCTCATGTGAGCTTCTAGGATCAATGGCCGTCCGGCGTCCGTTGCCTGTCCATCGTCCGTCGTCCACATTTATTTCAAATGACATCTCCTCCGAAACCATTTGATGAAAATTGCCTGTGATGTTCCTCACATGAAGCTCTACCAAAGTTGTTTAAATGGTTCCTGTCCATTGCATATCTGGGTCACAGGAGCTAAAAATTGATTTTTAAAGTGAAATCTTTAAAAATCTTCTTTTCCGAAACCGAAAGGCATAGAGCTTAGATATTTAGTGTGTGGCATTGTCTTATGGACCATTACCAAGTTTGTTTGTTTAAATCATGACCCTGTGATCGATATTGGCCCCGCCCCAGGGGTTACTTGATTTTACATGATTTATATAAGAAAAACTGGAAAATTATTTTTGTCAGAAACCACAAGGCCTGGAGTTTATATATTTGGTGAGTAACATGGGCTAGTGAACATCTACCAATTTAATCAAATCATGGCCGTGGGGTCAAAATTTGCTCCGTCCTATGGGTCATTTGATTTTATATAGACTTAGAACAATGACCTTCAAAGTTTGGATGGCAGGTACAGTTTTTGTGTTGAATTTAGATGATCTTGCTGTACTTCTGCATAGATTATGTATTCACTATGACTCGTAATACAGTAATTGGCATTGAAATCAATGTTTCTCAGGTGAGCGATTCAGGGCCATCATGGCCCTCTTGTTAATATAAATGATCACACCGCCGTATCCATCAGTTGACCGGTCCTTACGTTCAGGTGTATGGTAATTGGGAAACATTAAATCGCTCGTGTTTATAGAGGGCTTAAGCCATGCTTCAGATAGAGCTATGATGTCAAATGATAATACATGTAGTTCAGCTTGAATCAAGTCGATTTTATGAAATAGACTTTGGACGTTATAATGAATTAAAGACAAGTGATGCGATAAATCATTAGAAGATGAACTGTGGTCAGGTGATTTATCCGGTCCAGGATTAGAATGTACGTCGCCCGATCTTGAGAGTAAAATTAATAACCAGGTGGAAAAGACATTGAAGCAAAAATAATAATGAAAAAGAGGGTAAGTTCAATGTTACGTATGGCTCTGTTGGATAAGACTATATTACGAGAACTTCTAAAGATGGAGATTCTTGCATTATAAGACACGTGCCTGCACTCTCTTAAATTGTTTATAATAGACATTACATTTATCGAGGTTCTTGAAACTTGTATAAAAAGAAAACAAGCAAAAATAGCGCTGAGAATGCGATGTTTTGAAATTTTGTGGATGACTGAGTTAGGTTTTGAGTTACAGAACAGCATTATGTAATCTGTAAAGAACGAATCATGAAAATTTGAAAGTCAGTCATCTTTGTGTGAAATACTCTAGGGAAGGTCATCTTGCCAGATAGGACGAAGAAACAATAATTCAAGTAATAGACAGTACGAAATAAACATTAAGGAAAGGTCTGAAAGTGAATAATAAGTATATAAAGTTTATATAAAGATGGCATAGTTGAGATCATCTTAATTTATAAGGTAAGTAACAAGTAGTATGTTTGGATTAATTTCACAGATTCAAGCGACTGAGGAATAAAATCGGATAATTTTGTACAAAGCTTGATGATACGACTAGTTCCTTATCAAATGAAATGTCATGAAAAGATTGTTACGAAACGCATGTAATGAATGAAATTATGAATGAAGGCGTCTTTCCCTGCAATATCAAGTGTCACCCCCGAATAAATTATTGTCGTTTCTTGCACTTGATTGGATATGGGCTAAATAGAAAACTTGCCCGTGAACAAAAAGCTGAAATGACTGATAAAATGGCGGATCGAGGTATTACGTAACTTCACGCTGGTCCCCGTCCCATCGTAAGGATTCTGCATAACACATAGTACTAAGCGGGAAAACATATTTTATATCCGGCATGTAACGAGGAACGAATAGGACTAAGACCACAATTACCTGCCCTTGGTTACCCGTATCCGGATGTGCCTACACAGAAAATAGTGACCCTATTTAATGCTAAAATAAGGTGAATTTTTGACTGAAAGACATGCAATAAAGGATAAAATTCTATAGAACACAGTTCAAATAGTCATAAAATGCCCAATTTGGAGGCCTTATTGCATAACAGCCTTAAAAGTTGAGCATTACTGAGAGGGGAATTTTTGAGAAAATTGGTGTGAAATGGCCGACCGGTGCACTAAATTCATACGTATGTTATATGTCCTTAAATAGGTCAAAAAGTAGTCGGGTGACCCCATGTTTAAAATGTACAGAATTATTTTTCTTGAATAGATCTATCTAATGAGGGTAAGTTTGGATCTCAATTTCCCTTACAGAAATTGTCATTTGTATATATGCTTATATAGAACATATAGTAAAATTAATTGTGGTCTTAGTCCAATAGATAAAATTAAGTTAGCAGCCAATAACAGCAGCCAATAAGGAAAATGTTGCACGGTTAATTCCCCTTAGTGAACTAGTTTATTTTCGGGGCTAATGAAATAGTTTATTTTCGGGGCTTTGCCGAACAAAGAGTCTACTTTTATCGACATTGCTGTCCTATTACCTTAATATTAATTTCAGATAGAATTGTAGATATTTACGTACAGACAGACGAACGTTCACTTTGTATTTGTCCCTGACATATACTCAGCTTTCGTATTTAAATATATACTGGTTATTTAATTAATTTATTTAGCTGTTTTAATGTCAAAGGGGATATTTTAATCAGTACCCGGCTATTTTTTATGAAAAAAATCCAATGAATTTTTTTCTTTTTCATAAAGCACTTCCAATACACTACACATTATATTAAGTCTCTTTATCATATTTTTACATATTTCAGTTTGACATACTTACTTATTTAAGATTAAATCAATAAAGATTTGTACTTGAATAACTTTTATTTTAATATATGGATGCCCTTTATAATCTTATGGAAAAAATATGATATTATAATATTGTATACCATCGGTTTGTCAGGGTATTTGGTGGAAGCAGGGGATTTATACAATGTAATAGCGCAGGACAGTTTGGCCTTTGGTCTGACGTATGTACCTCTTCGTCTGTCTGCACGTAGGCCCATTTTAAATAATATTCCAGAACACTGAATAAAATTCTACTGGCATATATACTGCTATATAAGTTTCCAAAATCACATACTTGATTGTATCTTATATATAATAAAGTAGGCACAAATATGCAGTGTACGTCAGTGGGGGTTGTTCTCCATGTAAAATAACAGAGCGGAGCTCTGAATATTTTATTCCTGTAAGTTTCTCAGTTAGACATGCGGTATAAATTGCATATGTGTATATATTATGCGGTAAATCCAGTACAAATTAATTATGTCTGTTCATTTGTCTTTAAGTGTGTTTAACTTTTTGCCTCTCAGACGAATATATATATACAGTCGACTCTCGTTGTCTCGACTACGGTTGAGTCGATTTTCCGTTTCTCGAAAAGATTTGTAAAGTCCCAAATTTTTTCCTTCTTTATCTATAATAAAAATAAATGTTTATGTCGATCTTTTTACCTCGACTATTTCGTTACGTCGATTAGAGAATCTAAGTCCCAAACTTCTAGATTGCTATTTAATTTCACACTTTATGTCGACTCGAGAAATTATCTGTGGTGACCGCGAGAGGTGTGAATAACACCGCGCGCTGATAGTCACTCTCTACTAATTGTGGCGCAAACTGATGCCGTAAGCAAGTGTCGTTAATTACTCAACGTTTGTTTGTGTCCATACCCAAGCTTAACAAACAAAAGGTGTTTATGTAATTAAAATGTTATTTGTCTCGTGTCAAAATTTGAGCAATTCTACAAGGTGTATAAATAGAGTTCTGATTTTTAAACCAACGTCAATTTTCATGACTTTTACGACTACACGTATGTCTGAAATGTTAGAACCCAAAACGCCTGTCGAACAATCCAGAGAAGGGCCCGGTACCCAATCCGGGGGGATATCTAAACTCGGCATCAGGGTGGAAATATGAAAAATGAAGTATTTACTGCCAGAAAACAAATACAACTCACAGGGAACAAACAGTTGGAAATATATAAATACTAAGTTCAATGTCAGTTGTTTTTAAATCAACGATGAGAAGAAAAGAAACAAGGAACAACCCTATTGCTGAATGTTGAGGTAAATAACAAAATACCCAGAAGTATCCCAGCTACTGATATATCGACAAACTGATATGTCGACTTAATTTCGACAGTCCTGACGATATCGAGACAACGAGAGTCGACTTTATATATATTTACATACAAAAAAAGAAACTTGTACACTTTCTGGTGTATGCATTGTATTAAATATTAATTCTTGTACTTTTCTGCAAAAATAGGTTAAACTGGGGATTAAAAATATTTCATTTTCACAGAAATGCCCTTTCTCAACATCGATTGAAGGTCTACAGCATCTTTGGTCTAAGTTAGACAGCATTTGATTTGATTCCAAAAATAAACACACTCTAGAATTTGTTCTTGCACAATTACAAGAAATCAAAGACAAAATGTATAATGATAAAACAATTTCTAATCTGGAAAATGTGAGATGTTATGCGTGTAACTTATCTTACTAAATAAATCAACTTAATAATAACATCCTTATGTTATTGTAGAGCATATTGAATATAGCCATCCCAAAGAAAGGAACATAATACAGGCTATATCTAGTCTATTTAGATTAAGCAAGGACCTCATTTGTACCAATGAATAGGTGTCACAACCTATATGGGAGACGGTGTGGGCTGTTACAAATATACACTATCTAAGAAAAATGTTCGTGCAGTTAGCGGCCTGGCGGCGTGCAGTTAGTGGACAGGCGGTCTTGCGGCCTGGTGGCGTGAACACAGCACAGGGGTTTGGCACGAAAGGGGGGGGGGGGGATAAAATCACTATATATAATACAAGGGATACAACTTCCGATTGATCTAAACCCATACCTTCATCAGGAAAAAGCCAACAACTCAGCCATTTATGAAGGTATCTTTGAATACGTTGCACCTATCGCAAGCGTATACATTTATGTAACCAAAGGTCACCACTTTTTTACCCATGCGAACTCAGGTATTCAACAATGAAACCCGCAATGCGAAACTAACCCCCGTTTTCCAAAATCTCGACACGCGTTCGTACAGGGTCGCTCACTCGGTCTACCAGTGTAAACAAGCGTTTCTGCGGCAAGACAATGTAAACCGATGCAATGATTCCATAAAACATATTAATTACTCACATCAGCATGCAGAAACTTTCCTCGGCACAAAAGAAATTCAGTAGAAATCGTCAATTTCAACCGTTGACCTACTTTCACTACCATTTAGCCATTATGCAAATTACGTGACCAGTAATGCTACGCTGAATGCGATTGGTTGTAGACGTAAACAACTTCCTGGTTCCCGATCTGCCCGTTAACTCATAGGCATAAAACGGAATAAAGCTATATTTCCGTATTTACCGCATGCAAAGAAAATGAACTATCAACAGAAAAAAGCTCAACAATTAGCGCTGAATGGTCATAGTTTTTTTATCGTTGGCCCAGTGGGTACTGGAAAGTCGCATGTTATAAAGAGAATTGCCGAAAGTTTATCTCACAATGGGAAAAGAGTTAAAACTAGATTTCATTCGTTGATACGAATGATAGGACTTTCTGCAACATATTGAAATGTAAAGATTAATACCGTTAGAAAGAATATATATTATATTTCCTACCTTTTACTCTTTTTTTTTCGTATGGACTTCTCATGCATGAACTTTGTGAAGTAAGCCATATGTCGAAAATAAATAAATCTTTATTTTGATATCGCTTTCTTATAATTTGACCAATTTTAATTGTTGTTGTTGTTGTTGTTATATTGGGGTTTACCGTCGCTGTGATAGTATTTCAATCATATAGAGACGTTCAGCTAATTACAGGTGGAGGAAGACCCCGAGTACACAGAGATACGCGGATATAACCACCGACCTACCGCAAGCCAGCTGGAAGGCTTCCTCACATGAAAAATCCGAAGTCCCTACCGGAATTCGAACCCACAGCGGTGAGGGGCTGAGAGATTCCAAGTTTAGTATTCTAGCTACCAAAATAAATGTCCTGAAAATCCCTACAATTCAATTGTAGCATATTTGGGTCTAGTTTTATAGGTTTTCAAAATATAAGCAATTAAACTTAAACCTATTAATTCTGCATATCAAAATTCTTTTTTTTTTTTAATTTCGTGTACAGTCGCGGGAATAAAACCGTAAATGCTACCATGCAATAGATTCGTCGACGCGTGTAGCCTCGTGAGTTAAATTTCAATAATGCTTGTACATACGATGGAGACGATTGTATTCGTTATAGTTAGTGTTTATTAAGAGAGAATTTAACAGTTAAGAAGCCAGAACGAGCGTAGCAAGTGACGGCTTCTTAACTGTTAAATTCTGTCTTAGTGTTTGAAATTATATTTTGTCCAATGAAATCGTTCCATTTTTTCAAAATTTTGTCTCCATTTAAGTCATTTAATCGGCATCAACTTGTCACTAAACACTATTCCGCTAAATCAACTGATCAATTTAAAACCAGCTTCAAGCACCTTCACTGCGCATGTGCGTCAAGATGTGTCGAGAAGCGGAGCTTTATGTGTTCACCAAAATAGACTAAGACCACAATTACCCGCCCTTGGTTACCGGATGTGCCTACACAGAAAAAAGTGACCCTATTTAATGCTGAATTAAGGTGAGATATTGACTGAAAGACATGCAATAAACGATTGAATTCTATAGAACAGTTAAAATAGTCATAAAATGTCCAATTTGGAGGCCTTATTGCACAACAATCTTAATAGTTTAGCATTACTGAGGGGGGAATTTTTGAGAAAATTGGCGTGAAATGGCCGACCGGTGCACTAAATTCATTCGCATGTTATTTGGCCTTAAATAGGTCAAAAAGTGGCGGGTGACTCCATGTTTAAAATGTACAGAATTATTTCTCTTGAATAGATCTATCTAATGAGGGTAAGTTTGGATGCCAATGGAGCTGCAAAAAAGAGGAAACATACGGATTTACAATTGTTTGATAAAAGGATCAAACTTTGGACTGTGGTAATTTGATCAAATGAAGTCCGATCTTCAAAAACTAAACACCAATGGAAAGATCTCTTCACAGACTAAAACTTTTGTTCATATATTTTCTATAAAATATTTTTAGATTTGGAGCTATTTTATGCCGATAAAAATAATAATAATTGGTATATGACCTTGACCTTTGCATATTATGCTTGTTTTTTTTCTATGATTTTATTTGTTTGATAAAAATGCATAAACAGTGAAATAATGATGAAGATTGAACAAAAAATAAAATCAGGAGCAGTAAAAAAGAGAAAACATATAGATATACAATTGTTTGATAAAGGAAATTTGGACTGTGGTCATTTGATCAAATGAAGTCCGATCTTCAAAAAATAAACACCAATGGAAAGATCTCTTCGCAGACTAAAACTTTTGTTCATATACTTTCTATAAAATATTTTTAGATTTGGAGCTATTTTATGCCGATATAAATAATAATAATTGGTATATGACCTTGACCTTTGCATATTATATGTGATTTTTTTTCTATTATTTTATTTGTTTTATGAAAATGCATTAACAGTGAAAAAATGATGAAGATTGAATAAAAGAAAAAGTCAGGAACTGCAAATAACCGTAAAAGTCATGCTTTTAAAATGTTGATTTTTCGAAAATATTGGTAAAGTTTGACCGCATACTGTTGACAAACCATGCATTTCTCAAAATCGCCACACCATATATTTTGTGCGTATGTGTCTTGCGAATCATATGCAACAAACAAAATTCTCCTATCTCATCTCTGAAAAAAATGGGCACGTTTTTCGTAGACCTACCTTTATTTCATCGTTTTTTTCGAGATTTGAACTTTCAACCTCCTGTAGCACGAAAGTTTTATATACGCAAATAATTGAAACGTATCATATTTTATTAAGTTTCTGACAAGGAACACAATACAAAAAACCGCATTTGAATCGGACCTCAAATAACAGAGTTATTAGCCCTTAGTCATTTTTACAAAACGCCACCTAGCGGCAAAACTAAGACAAAAATGAAAAATTTCTCAACGTGAGGATCAAATTCAGATCTAAGGACAAAAGTGGTAAAAAAATCAGAAATGTGACTTTTTTCTATCATGGTGATATGCCGTTCACAAAAAAAGGTTAGAAAAATAATAATAAAAACTAGAACCGCAAAGCGGCATCTTGGTTTTCGCTTTTAATTTGACTAGTAAGAGTACTGGTTTCAACTGCAGACATAATTGATTGATATTAACTTCATTCGAATATTTTTGTAAATTGATCAAATGAAGTCAGATCTTCAAAAACATCATTAGAACGATCTCTTCACGAACTAAAACTTTTATTCATATACCTTCTTTAAAATATTTCTAGATTTGAAGCTATTTTGTGCCGATAAAAATAACAATAATCGGTATTATGACCTTGACCTTTGTATATTTTCATCGTTATTTACTATGAGTTTATTTGTATTATTTAAATACATAAACAGTGAAAAAATGATGAAGATTGAACAAAAATAAAGTCAGGAGCTGCAAAAAAGAAGCAACATATGGATTTACAATTGTTTGATAAAAGGATCAAACTTTGGACTGTGGTCATTTGATCAAATGAAGTCCGATCTTCAAAAACTAAACACCAATGGAAAGATCTCTTCACAAACGAAAACTTTTGTTCATATACTTTCTATAAAATATTTTTAGATTTGGAGCTATTTTATGCCGATTAAAATAACAATTATTGGTATATGACCTTGACCTTTGCATATAATGCTTGATTTTTTTTCTATGATTTTATTTGTTTTATAAAAATGCATAAACAGTGAAATAATGATGAAGATTGAACAAAAAATAAAGTCAGGAGCAGCAAATAACCGTAAAAGTCATGCTTTTAAAATGTTGATTTTTCGAAAATATTGGTAAAGTTTGACCGCATACTGTTGACAAACCATGCATTTCTCAAAATCGCCACACCATATATTTTGTGCGTAAGTGTCTTGCGAATCATATGCAACAAACAAAATTCTCCTATCTCATCTCTGAAAAAAATGGGCACGTTTTTCGTAGACCTACCTTTATTTCATCATTTTTTCGAGATTTGAACTTTCAACCTCCTGTAGCACGAAAGTTTTATATACGCAAATAATTGAAACGTATCATATTTTATTAAGTTTCTGACAAGGAACACAATACAAAAAACCGCATTTGAATCGGACCTCAAATAACAGAGTTATTAGCCCTTAGTCATTTTTACAAAACGCCACCTAGCGGCAAAACTAAGACAAAAATGAAAAATTTCTCAACGTGAGGATCAAATTCAGATCTTAGGACAAAACTGGTAAAAAAATCAGAAATGTGACTTTTTTCTATCATGGTGATATGCCGTTCACAAAAAAAGGTTAGAAAAATAATAATAAAAATAAAAAAAAAAATAAAACAGAAGAAGAACAATAGGTTTTCGCAAGCGATGCGAAAACCTAACTAGAATCGCAATTAGAATTGCGATATCATCGGTTTTCGCAATTCAATATCATTCTTTTCAAACATTGCAATTCACGAATTGTATTACAAAAGCAAATTCATAGACTAAAACTTTTGTTCATATACTTTCTATAAAATATTTTTAGATTTAGAGCTATTTTATGCCGATATAAATAATAATTATTGGTATATGACCTTGACCTTTGCAAATTATGCTTGATTTTTTTCTATGATTTTATTTGTTTTATAAAAATGCATAAATAGTGAAATAATGATGAAGATTGAACAAAAAATAAAGTCAGGAGCAGCAAAAAAAATAAACATGTGGATATACAATTGTTTGATAAGAGGATCAAACTTTGGACTGTGGTCATTTGATCAAATGAAGTCCAATCCTCAAAAACTAAATATTAATGGTAAGATCTCTTCACAGACTAAAACTTTTGTTCATATACTTTCTATAAAATATTTTTAGATTTGGAGCTATTTTATGCCGTATATGACCTTGACCTTTGCATATTATGCTTGATATTTTTTCTATGAATTTATTTGTTTTATAAAAATGCATAAACAGTGAAATAATGATGAAGATTGAATAAAAAATAAAGTCAGGAGCTGCAAATAACCGTAAAAGTCATGCTTTGAAAATGTTGATTTTTCGAAAATATTAGTAAAGTTTGACCGCATACTGTGGACAAACCATGCATTTCTCAAAATCGCCACACCATATATTTTGTGCGTATATGTCTTGCGAATCACATGCAACAAACCAAATTCTCCTATCTCATCTCTGAAAAAAATGGGGACTTTTTTCGTAGACCTACCTTTATTTCATCGTTTTTTCGAGATTCGAACTTTCAACCTCCTGTAGCACGAAAGTTTTATATACGCAAATAATTGAAACGTATTATATTTTATTAAGTTTCTGACAAGGAACACAATGCAAAAAAACGCATTTGAATCGGACCTCAAATAACAGAGTTATTAGCCCTTAGTCATTTTTACAAAACGCCACCTAGCGGCAAAACTAAGACAAAAATGAAAATTTTCTCAACGTTAGGATCAAATTCAGATCATAGGACAAAACTGGTAAAAAAATCAGAAATGTGACTTTTTTCTATCATAGTGATATGCCGTTCACAAAAAAAGGTTAGAAAAATAATAATAAAAAAAACTAGAATCGCTATCGCGATATCATCGGTTTTCGCAAAAGCAATTTCATTCAGTTCACGAGTTGCATAATTCGAAAACCATATTTCTTCGTTCACTCGCTTGTCAAATAGTACTAATAATGATATTTCAAACATTTTGTCGCAATGTTTAAACAGACTTTTTACCCAGTAGAAAATTTTTGAGTATTAACTGTAAGTTATGTAGTCGCAAACTTGAAAACCTTTTTAACCGAATTCAGTTAGTGCCGCGTTAGATGTGTGTGTTACTTTATGATGGCGACAAACGACATTTGTAATCAATAAACAACAATTGCAAACGACACACACGAGTATAGAATGACAAACGATAATGCCACTTGACACGCGACATTATTACGAACTAATGAAATATCACATGAAGTGTTGAGTGTCGTTTCAAATTGCTGTCACCAAGGAAGTGAATGCAAAAAAAAAAAAAAAAAAAAAAAAAAAAAAAATGGCACAAAATTCAGATTTCAATTTTTTTAGTTATAAAGAGTGATTTCAAGCCAAGCGCCCCATAGCGGCCAAATGAGAAACAAAATTTATTAAAATTATACTATAAGGTACCTAGCAATGCAGCAAATAGTTCAATCAAGTATACAAGTCGCACTAGTCAAACATTCTATTTCTTATAAATCACAATTTGAAGCATAAAAACTGATTTACAGTTATTCCAAAAAAGGATCAAAATTTTCCAAAAGACCAAATCAAGTCCGATCTTCAAAAATTAAACATCACTGGAAAGACCTCTTCAAGAACTAAAACCTTTGTCCATATACTCTTAATGAAATATTTTTAGTTTTGGACCTATTTGGGTCCGAATAAAAACACAATAATCGTAATATGACCTTGACCGCTTCATTTTTTTTAAAAGATTTTAATTGTGAGGTACTTTGAAACATAACAATACATAAGGTATGAATATATCAAGAACAATGGACAAAAAATAAGTCAAGAGCGACAAAAAACATGTTTTTGAAATTTTATATTTTCCTATATTTTAGTGAAGTTTGACCGTTTCTAGTGGACTTAACATCACTGGAAAGTGCTCTTTAAGAAATAAAACTTTTGTTAATATACTTTCAATGAAATATTTTTGTTTTGGAGCTATTTGGAGCCAAATAAAAACACAATAATCGTAATATGCCCTTGAACTTTGCAATTTCTTTTACCTTTTTAATTGTGAGGTCCTTTCAGACATAACAATACATAACTTGTGAAAATATCATAAAAAATGAACAAAAAATAAAGTCAGGAGCGACAAAAACATGTTTTAGAAAGTTTGATTTGTCCTAAAATTTAGTGAAGTTTGACGATTTCTAGAGGACAAACCATGCATTTCTTAAATTCGCCACCCCATATATTTTGTGCGTTTATGTCTTGCAAATCATTTGCAGCAAACAGAATTCTTCTATCTGATCTCTAACAAAAATGGATAGGTTTTTCGTAGACCTACCCTCATCTGCACAGTATTTTGCGAGGTTCGAACTTTCAACCTTCCGTTAGTAGCTCAAAAAGTTTTAGCCACTCATCCACTCATACCTAGAAACTATCATACTTTATTAGGCTATCAACAAGGAACACAATGCAACAAACCGCATATGGATCAGACTTCAACATTTTGAATTATAAGTAGAAAAGTGATTTCATGCGATGCGCCCCCTAGCAGTAAAATGAGAAAAAAAATTGATTAAAATTTTACCATTAGGTACCTAGCAATGTGGCAAATAGTTCAATTAAATATACAAATCGCACTAGTCGAACATTCTATTTATTATACATCACATTTTGAAGCATAAAACCTGATTTACAATTATTCCAAAAAAGGATCAAACTTTGGACTGCCGTAAAATGACCAAATCAAGTCCGATCTTCAAAATCTAAACATCATTAGAAAGAACTTTTCTGAAACTAAATCTTTTGTTCATATATTTTTTATGAATTGTTTTTTGATTTTGAGCTATTTCAAGCCGAATTGATATACAATTATCCTAATATGACCTTGACCTTTACAATAATTTTTTACTTTTTATATTGTGTGACACTTAAGAACATAGTTTTACATTAAATGTGAAAAATTCATAGAAATTGAACTAAAAATAAAGTCAGGAGCTGAAAAAAATCTTAACAGTCATGCTTTGAAAATGTTGATTTTTCGAAAATTTGGTTAAGTTTGACCGCGTACTGTGGACAAACCATGCATTTCCCGAATTCGCCACCCCATATATTTTGTGCGTATATGTCTTGCAAATCATATGCAACAAACAAAATTCTTTTATCTCAAGTCCAATAAAAATGGGCACTTTTTTTGTAGACCTACCCTCTTTTTCACTGTTTTTTGCGAAGTTCGAACTTTCAACCTTCCGTAGTCAAAAAGTTTTATATACGCAGATTTTTAAAACCTATCATATTTGATTAGGCTTTTGACAAGGAAAACACAATGCAAAAAACCACATCTGAATCGAACCTCAAATAACAGAGTTATTAGCATTTGTTAATTTTTTTCAAAGCGCCCCCTAGCGGCAAAAATAAGACAAAAATGAAAATTTTCTCAACGTTAGGATCAAGTTCAGATAAAACTGCATAAACAGTGAAATAATGATGAAGATTGAACAAAAAATAAAGTCAGGAGCAGCAAAAAAGAGGAAACATGTGGATATTCAATTGTTTTATAAGAGGATCAAACTTTGGACTGTGGTCATTTGATCAAATGAAGTCCGATCTTCAAAAACTAAACACCAATGGAAAGAACTCTTCACAAACTAAAACTTTTGTTCATATACTTTCTATAAAATATTTTTAGATTTGGAGCTTTTTTATGCCGATATAAATAATACTAATTGGTATATGACCTTGACCTTTGCATATTATGCTTGATTTTTTTTCTATGATTTTATTTGTTTTATAAAAATGCATAAACAGTGAAATAATGATGAAGATTGAACAAAAAATAAAGTCAGGAGAAGCAAAAAAGAGGAAACATATGGATATTCAATTGTTTGATAAGAGGATCAAACTTTGGACTGTGGTCATTTGATCAAATGAAGTCCGATCTTCAAAAACTAAACACCAATGGAAAGAACTCTTCACAGACTAAAACTTTTGTTCATATACTTTCTATAAAATATTTTTAGATTTGGAGCTATTTTATGCCGATATAAATAATACTAATTGGTATATGACCTTGACCTTTGCATATTATGCTTGATTTTTTTTCTATGATTTTATTTGTTTTATAAAAATGCATAAACAGTGAAATAATGATGAAGATTGAACAAAAAATAAAGTCAGGAGCAGCAAAAAAGAGGAAACATATGGATATACAATTGTTTGATAAGAGGATCAAACTTTGGACTGTGGTCATTTGATCAAATGAAGTCCGATCTTCAAAAACTAAACACCAATGGAAAGATCTCTTCACAGCCTAAAACTTTTGTTCATATACTTTCTATAAAATATTTTTAGATTTGGAGCTATATTATGCCGATATAAATAATACTAATTGGTATATGACCTTGACCTTTGCATATTATGGGTAATTTTTTTTCTATGGTTTTATTTTTTTTATAAAACTGCATTAACAGTGAAAAAATGATGAAGATTGAATAACAAATAAAGTCAGGAGCTGCAAATAACCTTAAAAGTCATGCTTTTAAAATGTTGATTTTTCGAAAATATTGGTTATGTTTGACCGCGTACTGTGGACAAACCATGCATTTTTCAAAATCGCCACACCATATATTTTGTGCGTATACGTCTTGCGAATCATATGCAACAAACAAAATTCTCCTATCTCATTCCTGAAAGACGTGGATAAATTTTTCGCAGACCTACCCTCATTTCACAGTTTTTTCGAGATTCGAACATTCAACCTCCTGTAGCACGAAAGTTTTATATACGCAACTTTTTGAAAACTATCATATTTTATTAAGTAACTGACAAGGAACGCAATGCAAAAAACCGCATTTCAATCGGACTTCAAATAACAGAGTTATTAGCCCTTAGTCACTTTTACAAAACGCCCCCTAGCGGCAAAATTAAGACAAAAATGAAAATTTTCTCGACGTTAGGATCAAATTCAGATCCTACGACAAAACTGGTAAAAAAATCAGAACTGTGACTGTTTCCTATCTTGTTGATATGCCGTTCACAAAAAAGAGACGGAAAAATAATAATAAAAAAAAAAAAAAAAAAAAAAAAATAAAACAGAAGAAGAACAATAGGTTTTCGCAAGCGATGCGAAAACCTAACTAGAACCGCAAGCGGTATCTCGGTTTTCGCTTTTAACCTAATCAACTTGAACACTTTATTTCAATTCAGCCACAATTTTCAATATGAAATAGAACGAAAAGTTTTTTGAAGACCTACTCTCATTTGCACAGTTTTTTTTTTTTTCAATGTTAGAACTCTTCTAGCGCAAATATTTTCCCATACCCTATCCCTTGAAATCCATCACATTCTGTGTTGCTGTCAACAAGAGGAACAAAATGCTGAAAACCGCATTTCAATCAGACTTTAACATTTTGAGTTATAAGCAAAAGAGTGATTTTAAGCAAAACGCCCTCTAGTGGCAAAATTAGAAACAAAATTGCAAAAACAGCAAATAGTTCAAACAAGTATATAAGTCGCACTAGTCGAACATTCTTTTTCTTATATATCACAACTTGAAGCATAAAAACTGATTAACAATTATTCCAAAAAAGGATCAAACTTTGGACTGCCGTAAAATGAACAAATCAAGTCCGATCTTCAAAAACTAAACATCACTGGAAAGTGCTCCTCAAGAACTAAAAGCTTTGTTTATATACTTTCAATGAAATATTTTTATATTTGGAGCACTTTGTGGCCGAATAAAAACACAATTATCGTAATATGACATTGACCTTTTCAATGTTTTTTTTTTAATTTTTAATTGTGAAAATCTTTCAAACTTTGGACTGCCGTAAAATGAACAAATCAAGTCCGATCTTCAAAAACTAAACATCACTGGAAAGTGCTCCTCAAGAACTAAAAGCTTTGTTTATATACTTTCAATGAAATATTTTTATATTTGGAGCACTTTGTGGCCGAATAAAAACACAATTATCGTAATATGACATTGACCTTTTCAATGGTTTTTTTTTAATTTTTAATTGTGAAAATCTTTCAAACTTAACAATACATAACGTGTGCAAATTTCATGACGAATAAACAAAAAATAAAGTCAGGAGCGACAAAAAACATGTTTTTGGAATTTTAATTTTTCCTAAATTTAAGTGAAGTTTGACCGTTTCTAGTGGACAAACTACACATTTCTTAAATTCGCCACCCCATATATTTTGTGTGTATACGTCTTTTAAATGGTATGCCAATGACGGAATTCTTCTATCTGATCTCTAACGAAAACGGATAGGTTTTTCGTAGACCTACCCTCATTTGCACAGTTTTTTTTTTGTTTTTTTTTTGCGAGGTTCGAACATTCAACCTTCCGTAGCTCAAAAGCTTCCAGCCACACAGACCCTCGAATCCTATCATATGTTATTAGGCTATCAACAGGGAACAGAATGCAAAAAACAGCATTCGAATCGGACTTCAACTTTTTGAATTATAAGCAAAAGAATGATTTCAAGAAAAGCGTCTCCTAGCGGCAAAATGAGAAAGAAGATTGATTAAAATTTTACTGTTAGGTACCTAGCAAAGCAGCAAATAGTTCAATCAAGTATACTAGTCGCACAAGTCAAACTTTTTATTCTTATGTATCAGAATTTGAAGCATAAAACCTGATTTACAATTATTCCAAAAAAGGATCAAAGTTTAGACTGCCGTATAATGACCAAATCAAGTCCGGTCTTCAAAAACTAAACATCACTGGAAAGAGCTCTTTAAGAACTAAAACTTTTGTTCATATACTCTCAATGAAATATTTTTAGTTTTGGAGCTTTTTGTGGCCGAATAAAAACACAATAATCGTAACATGACCTTGACTTTTTCAAATCTTTTTTATTTTTTGACTTGTGAGGCCCTTTCAAACATAACAATACATATCGTGTGAAAAATTCATGTAGAATGAACAGAAAATAAAGTCAGGAGCGACAAAAACATGTTTTTGAAATTTTAATATTTCCTAAAATTTAGTGAAGTTTGACCGTTTCTAGAGGCCAAACCACGCATTTCCTTAATTCGCCACCCCATATATTTTGTGTGTATACGTCTTTCAAATGGTATGCCAGAGACGGAATTCTTCTATCTGATCTCTAACAAAAACGGATAGGTTTTTCGTAGACCTACCCTCATTTGCACAGTTTTTTTTTTTTTTTGCAAGGTTCGAACATTCAACCTTCCGTAGCTCAAAAACTTTCAGCAACACGGACCCTCCAATCCTATCATATGTTATTAGGCTATAGACAGGGAACAGAATGCAAAAAACCGCATTCGAATCGGACTTCAACTTTTTGAGTTATAAGCAAAAGAATGATTTCAAGAAAAGCGCCCCCTAGCGGCAAAATGAGAAAGAAAATTGATTAAAATTTTACAGTTAGGTACCTAGCAAAGCAGCAAATAGTTCAATCAAGTATACTAGTTGCACAAGTCAAACTTTTTATTCTTATGTATCAGAATTTGAAGCATAAAACCTGATTTACAATTTTCCAAAAAAGGATCAAACTTTGGACTGCCGTATAATGACCAAATCAAGTCCGATCTTCAAAATCTAAACATCATTCGAAAGAACTTTTCTAAAACTAAATCTTTTGTTCATATATTGTTTATGAATTGTTTTTTGATTTTGAGCTATTTCAAGCCGAATTGATATACAATTATCCTAATATGACCTTGACCTTTACAATACATTTTTACTTTTTATATTATGTGACACTTAAGAACATAGTTTTACATTAAATGTAAAAATTTCATAGAATTTGAACTAAAAATAAAGTCAGGAGCTGCAAAAATCTTAACAGTCATGCTTTGAAAATGTTGAATTTTCGAAAATATTGGTTATGTTTGACCGCGTACTGTGGACAAACCATGCATTTCCCGAATTCGCCACCCCATATATTTTGTGCGTATATGTCTTGCGAATCATATGCAACAAACAAAATTCTTTTATCTCAATTCCAATAAAAATGGGCACTTTTTTTGTAGACCTACCCTCATTTTCACTGTTTTTTGCGAGGTTCGAACTTTCAACCTTCCGTAGTCAAAAAGTTTTATATACGCAAATTTTTGTTCCCTATCATATTTGATTAGGCTTTTGACAAGGAAGACAATGCAAAAAACCACATCTGAATCGGACCTCAAATAACAGAGTTATTAGCATTTGTTAATTTTTTTCAAAGCGCCCCCTAGCGGCAACAATCAGACAAAAATGAAAATTTTCTCAACGTTAGGATCAAGTTCAGATAAATATAAGGAACTGGTAAAAATTTCATAATTGTGGCTTTTTTCTATCATGGCGATATGCCGTTCACAAAAAAGGGTTAGAAAAATAATAATAAAAACTAGAATCGCTATCGCGATATCATCGGTTTTCGCAAAAGCAATTTCATTCAGTTCACGAGTTGCATAATTCGAAAACCATATTTCTTCGTTCACTCGCTTGTCAAATAGTACTAATAATGATATTTCAAACATTTTGTCGCAATGTTTAAACAGACTTTTTACCCAGTAGAAAATTTTTGAGTATTAACTGTAAGTTATGTAGTCGCAAACTTGAAAACCTTTTTAACCGAATTCAGTTAGTGCCGCGTTAGATGTGTGTGTTACTTTATGATGGCGACAAACGACATTTGTAATCGATAAACAACAATTGCAAACGACACACACGAGTATAGAATGACAAACGATAATGCCACTTGACACGCGACATTATTACGAACTAATGAAATATCACATGAAGTGTTGAGTGTCGTTTCAAATTGCTGTCTCCAAGGAAGTGAATGCAAAAAAAAAAAAAAAAAAAAAAAATGGCACAAAATTCAGATTTCAATTTTTTTAGTTATAAAGAGTGATTTCAAGCCAAGCGCCCCATAGCGGCCAAATGAGAAACAAAATTTATTAAAATTATACTATAAGGTACCTAGCAATGCAGCAAATAGTTCAATCAAGTATACAAGTCGCACTAGTCAAACATTCTATTTCTTATAAATCACAATTTGAAGCATAAAAACTGATTTACAGTTATTCCAAAAAAGGATCAAAATTTTGACTGCCGTAAAATGACCAAATCAAGTCCGATCTTCAAAAATTAAACATCACTGGAAAGACCTCTTCAAGAACTAAAACTTTTGTCCATATACTCTTAATGAAATATTTTTAGTTTTGGACCTATTTGGGTCCGAATAAAAACACAATAATCGTAATATGACCTTGACCGCTTCATTTTTTTAAAAGATTTTAATTGTGAGGTACTTTGAAACATAACAATACATAAGGTATGAATATATCAAGAACAATGGACAAAAAATAAGTCAAGAGCGACAAAAAACATGTTTTTGAAATTTTATATTTTCCTATATTTTAGTGAAGTTTGACCGTTTCTAGTGGACTTAACATCACTGGAAAGTGCTCTTTAAGAAATAAAACTTTTGTTAATATACTTTCAATGAAATATTTTTTGTTTTGGAGCTATTTGGAGCCAAATAAAAACACAATAATCGTAATATGCCCTTGAACTTTGCAATTTCTTTTACCTTTTTAATTGTGAGGTCCTTTCAGACATAACAATACATAACTTGTGAAAATATCATGAAGAATGAACAAAAAATAAAGTCAGGAGCGACAAAAACATGTTTTAGAAAGTTTGATTTGTCCTAAAATTTAGTGAAGTTTGACGATTTCTAGAGGACAAACCATGCATTTCTTAAATTCGCCACCCCATATATTTTGTGCGTTTATGTCTTGCAAATCATTTGCAGCAAACAGAATTCTTCTATCTGATCTCTAACAAAAATGGATAGGTTTTTCGTAGACCTACCCTCATCTGCACAGTATTTTGCGAGGTTCGAACTTTCAACCTTCCGTTAGTAGCTCAAAAAGCTTTAGCCACTCATCCACTCATACCTAGAAACTATCATACTTTATTAGGCTATCAACAAGGAACACAATGCAACAAACCGCATATGGATCAGACTTCAACATTTTGAATTATAAGTAGGTGCTTTCATGCGATGCGCCCCCTAGCAGCAAAATGAGAAAAAAAATGGATTAAAATTTTACCATTAGGTACCTAGCAATGTGGCAAATAGTTCAATTAAATATACAAATCGCACTAGTCGAACATTCTATTTCTTATACATCACATTTTGAAGCATAAAACCTGATTTACAATTATTCCAAAAAAGGATCAAACTTTGGACTGCCGTAAAATGACCAAATCAAGTCCGATCTTCAAAATCTAAACATCATTAGAAAGAACTTTTCTGAAACTAAATCTTTTGTTCATATATTTTTTATGAATTGTTTTTTGATTTTGAGCTATTTCAAGCCGAATTGATATACAATTATCCTAATATGACCTTGACCTTTACATTATTTTTTTTATTTTTTATATTGTGTGACACTTAAGAACATAGTTTTACATTAAATGTGAAAATTTCATAGAAATTGAACTAAAAATAAAGTCAGGAGCTGAAAAAAATCTTAACAGTCATGCTTTGAAAATGTTGATTTTTCGAAAATTTGGTTAAGTTTGACCGCGTACTGTGGACAAACCATGCATTTCCCGAATTCACCACCCCATATATTTTGTGCGTATATGTCTTGCAAATCATATGCAACAAACAAAATTCTTTTATCTCAATTCCAATAAAAATGGGCACTTTTTTTGTAGACCTACCCTCTTTTTCACTGTTTTTTGCGAAGTTCGAACTTTCAACCTTCCGTAGTCAAAAAGTTTTATATACGCAGATTTTTAATACCTATCATATTTGATTAGGCTTTTGACAAGGAACACAATGCAAAAAACCACATCTGAATCGAACCTCAAATAACAGAGTTATTACCATTTGTTAATTTTTTTTCAAAGCGCCCCCTAGCGGCAAAAATAAGACAAAAATGAAAATTTTCTCAACGTTAGGATCAAGCTCAGATAAAACTGCATAAACAGTGAAATAATGATGAAGATTGAACAAAAAATAAAGTCAGGAGAAGCAAAAAAGAGGAAACATATGGATATTCAATTGTTTGATAAGAGGATCAAACTTTGGACTGTGGTCATTTGATCAAATGAAGTCCGATCTTCAAAAACTAAACACCAATGGAAAGAACTCTTCACAGACTAAAACTTTTGTTCATATACTTTCTATAAAATATTTTTAGATTTGGAGCTATTTTATGCCGATATAAATAATACTAATTGGTATATGACCTTGACCTTTGCATATTATGGGTAATTTTTTTTCTATGGTTTTATTTTTTTTATAAAACTGCATTAACAGTGAAAAAATGATGAAGATTGAATAAAAAATAAAGTCAGGAGCTGCAAATAACCTTAAAAGTCATGCTTTTAAAATTTGATTTTTCGAAAATATTGGTTATGTTTGACCGCGTACTGTGGACAAACCATGCATTTCTCAAAATCGCCACACCATATATTTTGTGCGTATATGTCTTGCGAATCATATGCAACAAACAAAATTCTCCTATCTCATTCCTGAAAGACGTGGATAAATTTTTTCGCAGACCTACCCTCATTTCACAGTTTTTTCGAGATTCGAACATTCAACCTCCTGTAGCACGAAAGTTATATATACGCAACTTTTTGAAAACTATCATATTTTATTAAGTAACTGACAAGAAACGCAATGCAAAAAACCGCATTTCAATCGGACTTCAAATAACAGAGTTATTAGCCCTTAGTCACTTTTACAAAACGCCCCCTAGCGGCAAAATTAAGACAAAAATGAAAATTTTCTCGACGTTAGGATCAAATTCAGATCCTAGGACAAAACTGGTAAAAAAATCAGAACTGTGACTGTTTCCTATCTTGTTGATATGCCGTTCACAAAAAAGAGACGGAAAAATAATAATAAAAAAAAAAAAAAAAAAATAAAACAGAAGAAGAACAATAGGTTTTCGCAAGCGATGCGAAAACCTAATAAAACAGAAGAAGAACAATAGGTTTTCGCACTGCGATGCGAAAACCTAAAAAAAAAAAAAGAAACAGAAGAAGAACAATAGGTTTTCGCACTGCGATGCGAAAACCTAATAATTCTACTTGAGGCTGAAAGCCCTAATAAAAGTTTGAAGAAAGCCGTTATAACAAAGGCAATGTGCTTATCGGTCCTGGTGTACACCATTGCATCCTAAAATGCACCTCATTCTCTCAAATACGCATCGCAATTCACCTTTCAACACGGGCACCCTTTCCTGCGTAGGAACGTCCGGATCGTGGGTAACCAACCCAATAACCGCCTTCTTCTCTTACGTCAAATTGCTAGATTTTCGTATACAAGCCCTTATCCGAAAAACATGAATATCTGCCATGTTTGTTGACGGAATCACTTGAATTTTTCAGGACATTTTGCACATTGTAGTCTACGGCATTCTTGCAAATTTCAACTTCAAACATCAACTTGTCGATTTTATATGATTTTTTAAATAATTTCTGCTTAAATATGCATGAAATCATAATCACGTGACCAAACAAGTATTCCTTGCAGTATACATCACTTCACTTTTCAGTGTCTTAATGCTGAAGAAATCATAATTTTTGACTCAAAGTTCATGAAACTACAGCGTTTCAATTTCGTTAAAAGTACACTTTTCGCCTTTCTGTCATAACTCAACCAATTCAACCCCGATCTTCAAAAACTAAACACCAATGGAAAGATCTCTTCACAAACTAAAACGTTTGTTCATATACTTTCAAAATATTTTTTTTAATTTCCAAAAATAATATTTTTTTGTTTTAAAATAGATTTGAAGCTATTTCGTGCCGATAAAAATAACAATAATCGGTATTATGACCTTGACCTTTGCATATTTTCATCGTTTTTTTCTATGATTTTATTTGTTTTATAAAAATGCATTAACAGTGAAAAAATGATGAAGATTGAACAAAAAATAAAGTCAGGAGCTGCAAATAACCTTAAAAGTCATGCTTTTAAAATGTTGACTTTTCGAAAATATTGGTTATGTTTGACCTCGTACTGTGAACAAACCATGCATTTCTAAAAATCGCCACCCCATATATTTTGTGCGTATATGTCTTGCAAATCATATGCAACAAACAAAATTCTTCTATCTCAACTCTGAATAAAATGGGCACGTTTTTGGTAGACCTACCCTTATTTCACAGTTTTTGCGAGATTCGAACTTTCAACCTCCTGTAGCACGAAAGTTTTATATACGCAAATTTTTGGAACCTATCATATTTTATTGGGCTATTTACAAGGAACATTGTGCAAAAACCGCATTTGAATCGGACCTCAAATAATTGAGATATTGCTTATTAAACATTTTCATATAAAAACGCCCCCTGGCGGGAAAATCAAAACAAAGATGAAAATTTTCTCGACGTTAGGATCATCTTCAAATACGTGGTTATTACTGATAAAAGTTTCATAGATGTGGCTTTTCTCACCTCGGAGCTATGCCGTTCACAAAAAAGGGTTAGAAAAATAAAAAAAAAAAAAAAAAAAAGAAACAGAAGAAGAACAATAGGTTTTCGCACTGCGATGCGAAAACCTAATAATTCTACTTGAGGCTGAAAGCCCTAATAAAAGTTTGAAGAAAGCCGTTATAACAAAGGCAATGTGCTTATCGGTCCTGGTGTACACCATTGCATCCTAAAATGCACCTCATTCTCTCAAATACGCATCGCAATTCACCTTTCAACACGGGCACCCTTTCCTGCGTAGGAACGTCCGGATCGTGGGTAACCAACCCAATAACCGCCTTCTTCTCTTACGTCAAATTGCTAGATTTTCGTATACAAGCCCTTATCCGAAAAACATGAATATCTGCCATGTTTGTTGACGGAATCACTTGAATTTTTCAGGACATTTTGCACATTGTAGTCTACGGCATTCTTGCAAATTTCAACTTCAAACATCAACTTGTCGATTTTATATGATTTTTTAAATAATTTCTGCTTAAATATGCATGAAATCATAATCACGTGACCAAACAAGTATTCCTTGCAGTATACATCACTTCACTTTTCAGTGTCTTAATGCTGAAGAAATCATAATTTTTGACTCAAAGTTCATGAAACTACAGCGTTTCAATTTCGTTAAAAGTACACTTTTCGCCTTTCTGTCATAACTCAACCAATTCAACCCCGATCTTCAAAAACTAAACACCAATGGAAAGATCTCTTCACAAACTAAAACGTTTGTTCATATACTTTCTATAAAATATTTTTAGATTTGAAGCTATTTCGTGCCGATAAAAATAACAATAATCGGTATTATGACCTTGACCTTTGCATATTTTCATCGTTATTTACTACGATTTTATTTGCATTATATAAATGCATAAACAGTGAAAAAATGATGAAGATTGATCAAAAAATAAGGTCAGGAGCTGCAATAAAGAGGAAATATACGGATTTACACTTGTTTGATAAAAGGATCAAACTTTGGACTGTGGTAATTTGATCAAATGAAGTCCGATCTTCAAAAACTAAACACCAATGGAAAGATCTCTTCACAAACTAAAACTTTTGTTCATATACTTTCTATAAAATATTTTTTGATTTGGAGCTATTTTATGCCGATATAACTAATAATAATAGGTATATGACCTTGACCTTTGCATATTATGGGTGATTTTTTTTCTATGATTTTATTTGTTTTATAAAAATGCATTAACAGTGAAAAAATGATGAAGATTGAACAAAAAATAAAGTCAGGAGCTGCAAATAACCTTAAAAGTCATGCTTTTAAAATGTTGACTTTTCGAAAATATTGGTTATGTTTGACCTCGTACTGTGAACAAACCATGCATTTCTAAAAATCGCCACCCCATATATTTTGTGCGTATATGTCTTGCAAATCATATGCAACAAACAAAATTCTTCTATCTCAACTCTGAATAAAATGGGCACGTTTTTGGTAGACCTACCCTTATTTCACAGTTTTTGCGAGATTCGAACTTTCAACCTCCTGTAGCACGAAAGTTTTATATACGCAAATTTTTGGAACCTATCATATTTTATTGGGCTATTTACAAGGAACATTGTGCAAAAACCGCATTTGAATCGGACCTCAAATAATTGAGATATTGCTTATTAAACATTTTCATATAAAACGCCCCCTGGCGGGAAAATCAAAACAAAGATGAAAATTTTCTCGACGTTAGGATCATCTTCAAATACGTGGTTATTACTGATAAAAGTTTCATAGATGTGGCTTTTCTCACCTCGGAGCTATGCCGTTCACAAAAAAGGGTTAGAAAAATAAAAAAAAAAAAAAAAAAAGAAACAGAAGAAGAACAATAGGTTTTCGCACTGCGATGCGAAAACCTAAAAAATAAAACAGAAGAAGAACAATAGGTTTTCGCACTGCGAGGTGCGAAAACCTAAAAAAAACTAGAACCGCAAAGCGGCATCTTGGTTTTCGCTTTTAACTTGACTAGTAAGAGTACTGGTTTCAACTGCAGACATAATTGATTGATATTAACTTTATTCGAATATTTTGTTAATTGATCAAATTAAGTCCGATCTTCAAAAACTAAACATCATTAGAACGATCTCTTCACGAACTAGAACTTTTGTTCATATACTTTCTATAAAATATTTCTAGATTTGAAGCTATTTTGTGCCGATAAAAATAATCGGTATTATGACCTTGACCTTTGCATATTTTCATCGTTATTTACTATGAGTTTATTTGTATTATTTAAATGCATAAACAGTGAAAAAATGATGAAGATTGAACAAAAATAAAGTCAGGAGCAAAAAGAAGCAACATATGGATTTACAATTGTTTGATAAAAGGATCAAACTTTCGACTGTAGTAATTTTATCAAATGAAGTCCGATCTTCAAAAACTAAACAGCAATGGAAAGATCTCTTCACAAACTCAAACATTTGTTCATATACCTTCTTTAAAATATTTTTAGATTTGAAGCTATTTTGTGCCAATAAAAATAAAAATAATCGTTATTATGACCTTGACCTTTGCATATTTTCATCGTTATTTACTATGAGTTTGTTTGTATTATTTAAATGCATAAACAGTGAAAATATGATGAAGATTGAACAAAAAATAAAGTCAGGAGCAGCAAAAAAGAGGAAACATATGGATATACAATTGTTTGATAAGAGGATCAAACTTTGGACTGTGGTCATTTGATCAAATGAAGTCCGATCTTCAAAAACTAAACATTTATGGAAAGATCTCCTCACAACCTCAAACTTTTGTTCATATACTTTCTATAAAATATTTTTAGATTTGGAGCTATTTTATGCCGATATAAATAATAATAATTGGTATATGACCTTGACCTTTGCATATTATGGGTGATTTTTTTTCTATGATTTTATTTGATTGATAAAAATGCATTAACAGTGAAAAAATGATGAAGATTGAACAAAAAATAAAGTCAGGAGCTGCAAATAACCTTAAAAGTCATGCTTTTAAAATGTTGATTTTTCGAAAATATTGGTTATGTTTGACCGCGTACTGTGGACAAACCATGCATTTCTCAAAATCGCCACCCCATATATTTTGTGCGTATATGCCTTGCAAATCATATGCAACAAACAAAATTCTTCTATCTCATCTCTGAATAAAATGGGCACGTTTTTGGTAGACCTACCCTCATTTCACAGTTTTTTTCGAGATTCGAACTTTCAACTTCCTGTAGCACGAAAGTTTTATATACGCAAATTTTTGGAACCTATCATCTTTTATTGGGCTATTTACAAGGAACATTGTGCAAAAACCGCATTTGAATCGGACTTCAAATAATGGAGATATTGCTTATTAAACATTTTCATATAAAACGCCCCCTGGCGGGAAAATCAAAGCAAAAATGAAAATTATCGCGACGTTAGGATCATCTTCAAGTATGTGGTTATTACTGATAAAAGTTTCATAGATGTGGCTTTTCTCACCTCGGAGCTATGCCGTTCACAAAAAAGGGTTAGAAAAATAAAAAAAAACTAGAATCGCAATCGCGATATCATCGGTTTTCGCAAAAGCAATTCCATTCAATTCACGAGTCGCATGATTCGAAAAATATTTCTTCTTTCAATGGCTTGTTTATAATGTTAACAGCGATCTTTCAAACACTTTTGTCGCAATGTTTAAGAAGACTTTTTACCCAAAAGAAGATTTTTGAGTATTACCTGTCAGTTATGTAGTCGCGATATCATCGGTTTTCATGAAAGCAATTCAATTCAGTTCACGAGTCGCATGATTCGAAAAACATTTCTTCGTTCAATTGCTTGTTGATACTGTTAACAGTGATCTTTCAAACGTTTCTGTCGCAATGTTTAAGCAGACTTTTTACCCAAGAAAATATTGTTGAGTATTACATGTCAGTTATGAAATCGCGATATCATCAGTTTTCATGAAAGCAATTCCATTCAGTTCATGAAGTCGCATGATTCGAAAAACATATTTCTTCGTTCAATAGCTTGTTGAATACTGTAAACAGTGATCTTTCAAACATTTTTGTCGCAATGTATAATCAGACTTTTTACCAAGAAGAATACTTTTGAGTATTACCTGTCTGTTATGTAGTCGTAAACTTGAAAACTTTTTTTATGGACTTCGGGTACTGCAATGTTTTATGTGTGTTTTGCTTTATGATGGAGACAAATGACAATTGTATTCGATAAACAACAATTGCAAACGACAAACAACAGTATAAAATGACACACGACAATGCAATATGCCACTCAACACTATTACGAACAACTGTTGCATTGAATTACTATCATTTTCCTGAAATATCGCATTATCTTTTTTGTGTCATTTCAAATTGATGTCACCGAAGAACAGAATGCAAAAAAAATCGCATAAAAATCAGACTTCATTTTTTTTTTAATTATTAATTGTGATTTCAAGCTAATCGCCCCCAAGCGGCAAAATGAGAACCAAAACTAATTAAAATTTACTATTAGGTACCTAGCAATGCAGCAAATGGTTCAATCAAGTATACAAGTCGCACTAGTCAAACATTCTATTCCTTATATATTACAATTTGAAGAATAAAAACTGATTTACAATTGTTCCAAAAAAGGATCAAACTTTGGACTGCCGTAAAATGACCAAATCAAATCCGATCTTCAAAAACTTATCATCACTGGAAAGGGCTCTTTAAGAAATAAAACTTTTGTTAATATACTTTCAATGAAATATTTTTTGTTTTGGAGCTATTTGGAGCCAAAGAAAAACACAATTTTCGTAATATGCCCTTGAACTTTGCAATTTCTTTTTACCTTTTTAATTGTGAGGTCCTTTCAGACATAACAATACATAACTTGTGAAAATATCATGAAGAATGAACAAAAAATAAAGTCAGGAGCGACAAAAACATGTTTTCGAAATTTTGATTTTTCCTAAAATTTAATGAAGTTTGACCATTTCTAGATGACAAACCATGCATTTCTTAAATTCGCCACCCCATATATTTTGTGCGTTTATGTCTTGCAAATCATTTGCAGCAAACAGAATTCTTCTATCTGATCTTTAACAAAAATGGATAGGTTTTTCGTAGACCTACCCTCATCTGCACAGTTTTTTGCGAGGTTCGAACTTTCAACCTTCCGTTAGTAGCTCAAAAAGTTTTAGCCACTCATCCACTCATACCTCGAAACTATCATACTTTATTAGGCTATCAACAAGGAACACAATGCAACAAATCGCATATGGATCTGACTTCAACATTTTGAAATATAAGTAGAAAAGTGATTTCATGCTATGCGCCCCCTAGCGGCAAAATGAGAAACAAAATTGATTAAAATTTTACCATTAGGTACCTAGCAATGCAGCAAATAGTTCAATTAAGTATACAAATCGCACTAGTCGAACATTCTATTTCTTATACATCACATTTTGAAGCATAAAAACTGATTTACAATTATTCCAAAAAAGGATCAAACTTTAAAAAAACATCATTAAAAAAACTTTTCTAAAACTAAATCTTTTGTTCATATATTGTTTATGAATTGTTTTGTGATTTTGAGCTATTTAAAGCCGAATTGATATACAATTATCCTAATATGACCTTGACCTTTACAATACATTTTTACTTTTTATATTATGTGACACTTAAGAACATAGTTTTACATTAAATGTGAAAATTTCATAGAAATTGAACTAAAAATAAAGTCAGGAGCTGCAAAAATCTTAACAGTCATGCTTCGAAAATGTTGATTTTTCGAAAATATTGGTTAAGTTTGACCGCGTACTGTGGACAAACCATGCATTTCCCGAATTCGCCACCCCATATATTTTGTGCGTATATGTCTTGCAAATCATATGCAACAAACAAAATTCTTTTATCTCAATTCCAATAAAAATGGGCACTTTTTTTGTAGACCTACCCTCATTTTCACTGTTTTTTGCGAAGTTCGAACTTTCAACCTTTCGTAGTCAAAAAGTTTTATATACGCAGATTTTTGAAACCTATCATATTTGATTAGGCTTTCGACAAGGAACACAATGCAAAAAACCACATCTGAATCGGACCTCAAATAACAGAGTTATTAGCATTTGTTGATTTTTTTCAAAGCGCCCCCTAGCGGCAAAAATAAGACAAAAATGAAAATTT
>CM037777.1:11601457-11651457 GCA_021229015.1 Solen grandis | reverse complement strand
AGGTATGTCGTTTATAAAATATGTACCCTTAAACACCCAGAGGAGAAAAGTAAATTTATGCATTTTGCCTCATAAAATCTAATTACCATAAATCAGATTTATTATTACCCAAGTAATCCTGAGATGTGTCTTTGATAGGATTGGTGTAGCCATAATATATATAATTCATGTACTTTACAGAAACACTTTTATAGTATTGGTAATAATTTACGCATGTATGAATATTGCGTGCATGTGTATTCTGCAGTAAATGTCATTTCACTTTTGAGATAATATAGCTTGTGGTTTTGCCAATTTACTGAACTGGAAGACCAAACAAAAACATGTTTTTCCAACTCACTTGTTATTGAAAAACATAATTTTACGTTACATATAATCATAATGTTGTTTATAATAATTTGAAAACACTCCGATACCATAGCACAGATTCTTACTAATTGTTCGACCACAATTTTGCCTGTCCCGGCTGTTTTTATTTTTAATCTTTAAAAAAAAAAAAAAATGTGTAGGCATGTGCCTATAGGAAGCTACGCCAGTGTTTTTATGCAAATTCTCATTAAAAATGCAGTTTTATTTAAAAAAAGCAAACATAACTATGTTTTGCATTTAAGAATTTTCTTACATCAGTGGATTTCATCTGAAAAGATAAAAGAAAATATCTCCTGATAGAATACATGGCATTTTACAACATGACAGAACTGTAATTAGTAAAAAGTATTGCAAATGAATGGAAATCAACAGACACTGAGCAAGAAGAAAGAATTGAAACGAAAGTTGAATCATTTTTCTTCCCACCTGTTGCAAACTTTCCAAACTTTCTGTACTTCTTCAATGTTTCATACAAATTACCTGAATGTTCATTTTTAGCTCACTCAGGGTGAGCTTTTGTGATCCTTTAAATGTCCATCGTTCGTCTGTTCATCAACAATTTCAACAATCTTCTCCTCTGAAACTACTGGATGGATTTTCACTAAAATGATACTTATGTTAGCCTAAGGCTAATTCCTAATTTTTATTGAACTTCATGGAGAACTTTGGTTGCCATGGCAACCAGAAGGCATAACTTTAAAATGTATTTTCTCAGGAACATACAGACCTACAGATTTGATATTTGGTACATACATTTGTAGCATCAGCCCATGGTGCCTCAACACTATCACCAAAGAAGTGCATCAGGGTTTACATGAGGCCACTCCCGGGACCACACATAGATTTTGGAACTATATAAGGAAAGCAAAAAATCTTTACTTCTTTGGCAACCATTGGTTGGATCATGAAGAACTTTGGTTGCCATGGCAACCAGAAGGCATAACTTAAAATGCCTTTTCTCAGAAACATACAGATCTACAGCTTTGATATTTAGTATGTAGTATCTTCTCATGGTTCCATCCTTTCTACAAAAAAAAAAAATCACGTGAGCCAGTTCGGGCCATCTTGACCCTCTTGTTTTATTTTTTTTAATATTGCATCTATTGTTTTTGTATTTTCCTAGGTATGAAGAAAATAATTATCTACTCAGTTCAAGCTGTGGGAATGCATCATCATGGAAATAGGGCATTAACTGTGAGCGAATGTTATATTGCCATGCATGAACCCGAAAATGATTATTGACATTAATGCCATTGCTGTTGCTGAATATAATGAGAGACCACCAAGAACTGTTGCATACCTACGAAGATCTGCTATCATAGAAAACTTTCGCGCACATCTGGTGTATGATAAAATGTTGCTTACCGGTAAAAAGTGCGCCTAATCTGCCGGTGTATACGGTAAACTTTAGTCTGAACTTACTTACAAGTCGAGGACAGGACCCTCCCAATGATGTAATATTAGATTTTATTTTAAGACTGATAATTTACATGCAGTACAGGAAATCCTAAATGATTCTACATTGATGTTTAAAGTTATCTAAACTTGTGAAAATAACTTGCAAGAAACTTATTGTTTGTTGAGTCATCTAATGTGTGTGTTAAGATAATTGAGTTTTCTGAGTCAATGTTTTTATTATGTGTGTAATATTTCAAAACCAGTTTTTGAGGACTGCCAATAAAATCATAGTGAATGTCTCCATTAATGCCCGAGAAGGGGAGTTCGTGGGTTTGATCCCAGCCCTGACATACCTTAGTCGTTTAACCCTACAAAAACATAACATGTTTGCATTTTTTTAACTAAAACTGCGTTTTTATTGAGAATTTGGACCAAAAAAAAACAAACAAAAAAAAACTAGAATGTGAGTTTTTGCAACTTCAAAAGTTGGCAAATATACAAGTTTGTATATTGTCTAACACAAAGAAATCTTAAAATTTGGGCTGTCCCTTACCATCCAACATGAAAGAAATGAAAATCAGGAAAATGACCCAACTCTGTGTGGTCAATGCGTAACATTTCGGACTTATCCGAACAGTACATGTGCCGAATGAACCACTTAGGAGAGAACATCACAGCATACTACCTGTACATGTCAGCATATATATGAACAGGATGTAATACTAATCAACCCATCACAATGTCAAGTGGACATAACAGAAGGACAACTGCACAACCCAGCAAGTCAAGTTGACATCACGGAAGAACATCTGCACCACACAGCAATTTAAGTGGATGTAACAGAATGACAACTGCATCACACAGCAAGTCAAGTGGACATCACAGAAGGACAACTGCACCACACATTAAGTCAAGTGGATATCACAGAAGGATAGCATGACATTACAACTCCATATGATAATATTACAATCCCAATCCCACATGATGACATTACAACCTCACATGATGATATTACAACCTGACATGATGATATTACAACCCAACAAGATGACATTACAACCTCACATGATGATATTACAACCTGACATGATGATATTACAACCCAACAAGATGACATTACAACCTCACATGATGATATTACAACTGACATGATGATAGAACAACCCAACAAGATGACATTACAACCTCACATGATGATATTACAACCTGACATGATGATATTACAACCCAACAAGATGACATTACAACCTCACATGATGATATTACAACCTGACATGATGATAGAACAACCCAACAAGATGACATTACAACCTCACATGATGATATTACAACCTGACATGATGATCGAACAACCCAACAAGATGACATTACAACCTCACATGATGATATAACAACCCAACAAGATCGAACAACCCAACAAGATGACATTACAACCTCACATGATGCTATTACAACCTCACATGATGATATAACAACCCAACAAGATGGCATTACAACCTCACATGATGATATTACAACCTCACATGATGATATTATAACCCCACATTATGACATAACAACCCCACATGATAACACGATCCCTCAAAATGCTATATGGACCCTTCTAAACATCAATGCCAAACATAAGACAGCTGGGGTGTTTCAAAGATTTGACCTTGTGACCTACATTTTGACCTCACATGACCCAATTTCGAACTTGTCCATGATTTTATAATAAAGACAAACATTCTTACCAAGTTTCATGAAGATTGGGCTAAAAATATGACCACTAGAGTGTTAACAAGCAAAATTGTTGACAACGGACGTCGAACGAAGGGCATTCACAAAAGCTCACCTTGAGCACGTGCTCAGGTGAGCTAAAAAGACATTTTACCAGCTAAAAATCCCACAGTATATATGTAACAAAATATATACTTTGGGTTTTCGATGATGGATATACAGGACACCAATGAAGGGTTTGGTGTAAACTATTGTAACTTCTACTTCTTAAGAATAGTTACCATAGTCTTGTATTAAGCCCTCAAAACACATTTTTTTTTAACATTCAGATTTTCAAGTTAAGCATATTGATAAACTATATAACTTGATACCTGAAGCTATAGTGTACAAACCTTTAGGAAATGAGCTTTATTTTTTTATTTTTGGGCACTTGATTGTACTGAAAGCAAATACAAACATTAATGGAAAATTCAAATGACAGATTATGAAGACAGAGGCATGCTAGGTTTCTATCACAGATGAACATATTGCACATGAAAGCACTTCCATAGAATGTGTCTTGGATCTGTAATGGGTCCTTATCCTTGCAAAACAGCTAACTATATGGGTGTCTTAAACAGTCAAGTCTGGTTCCCTGTGCAGGAAATGTCGGCCATGTACTGGGTTCCTGCTTCCCCTGCCTGGCCACAGTAGAAGTCAATGGCTGCCTGGTAACCAGCAACCGTTAACAACTTTGCAAACTGCACATACACAAAGTCTGAAAAGATACAAAAAATATTTTTTAAAACCATTAACTTTTTTTTTTTTTTTTAGATCTTAGATCAAATAATTATGTCAATTATTCATCTAATCAAGATGTAAACTGTATGTGACAAAAAACCTAAAAGCTTGTCTTTGAGATATCTTGATAGGACTGATTTTTACAGGCTATTTATTCAGGTTCATGTCATAAGTATGAAGGCTGGGTGGCTTTGTTGGCGGATGTCAATTTTTCCTATCTTGAAAATAAGAGAATATCTCTGGCACAACATTAGGAAAAGAATCAGAATTTCATTTACGTCTTTCAAAAGTCTACCCTTTTTCTTAATTTTATTTAAATGTCAATAATTGTTGATATGCTATTTTGAAAAATAACAGCAAAATAAAAAAAAAAATGACCTCTTCATTATTTGATTATCATGTAACTTGCCTGTCAGCTGTGATAACTACATTGCAAGGCAAGAAACAAATGTAGGGAGTTAGCTTACCCGTATGTTTGTTTTTCTGCACGAGCTTGCGTTCAAGGCAAGACTGAACAAACAGTGCTGCAGTATCAAAGTGTCCCAGTTCACAAAGCATCCTGATGGCCACTACATACTGGCCCAGTGATATCATCACCAGTACGGCCAGGTCCTGAAATGTAAAACAATATGTAAGCTATCATGTTTGGTGCCTATGGTGCATTGAAAACTGATGTGGGATCACAGATGGGAATTCCATCCCCTATTGAAAGCAAGTATATTTTAAGCAAATTTAGCGCATGAATGGTCCAACTAGTAGTGCCAATACAGCAATTTTGTACTAAGTTAAGCATATGAATGGTTGGTAACAGAAGTTAAGATTTCTTTTTACCTTTTGATGCATGCAACATTTTGCATGCAAATCTTGAATCTTTACTACTATTTATCTTTCACACAAGTGATAAATACAGTCGGATCTCAGTTATTCAAAGAAAGTTGTTGGGACCGGCATTTCACTTGGAATAATGTATCTGTTTGAATAAGCCATTGTTGTCAAATGTAACTGCTTATATGCATGTTTTAATATTTGTAATTGATGGTATATTATGAGTGTATGTCCAAAACATGCTTAAAATATATCATTTCTTTTACACATTACACATTATTAACAGTAATGGAAATCTATTTTTAGTAACAGTTGCCTTGACTTTGACCTATCTTAACCCAACAGATTTTTAAAGCTTCACATAAAAAACTATGTACAAGGGCTGTCCCAAAATTCCATGACAATTTTATGCATTCTATTTTTAATGCATGTAATCCAGTACATTAAAATTCACATATATTATCTATAAATTTATTATTTTCCATTACATTAAGTCATTAATAAAATATTAACTCTAATTACTTTTAGATTCTCATTATAAAAAACAGGTCTGAATTCCTGATGCACATCAAATTATCCGTATATTGTACAGGTTTGAATAAATAACGTATATTTCAAATATGTGGCATTGTATTTGCCAAATATCACGTTGATGTCTTCTGCTGATATGATGACATCATCTCAGAAAATTTAAATTTAATAATGTCAGAAACAAATGAAAAATGGACAAATGGAAACACTTGACAGAAAATGAGAAAGTTATAACAGCGATGTCCAAAGAATGTGCAGCTCAGTGGACAGTTATCTAATTTTGTTCGGTATCAAATGACACCCCTAAAGACTACACAACAAACAAACAGAACAGTTTAGCAATGTAATGCAAGCACTTGTTTACAAATGGCATGGTCGGAAGCAAGAAGTCTGCAGTTCTTAAGACGAAAATAAGAAAAAACGAAGAGGAAGACTGATCTCCATCACTGAGGAATTGTGTGATCTGGTGAGAGATTGTGTAAAATGCTAATAGGAGACTTACAGTTCGAAAGATTTCATTGTCAACTGCCATGACCAAGTCTTTTTTTTTAAGACTGTTTTGAACGAATCATGGGTAAAGTGGCACCGTAAGTGCATGGAATGCCATGGAGAGTACTCTGAGAAAGGCATGTAATGAAGGTATAACATTGTCTTGGACGTTTGACGTGCCGCGTTTCACATAGTTGTCATGGTATTTATGTCCTTTTATTGTTTATTGTTGTTGATATTTTTCTTGAAAATTGGTAAAAATGTTTCAATTATATATTATGTAATTAACAATAATTTTATTTTCCCTTGTATGTTGCAAATTTGATTATAATATTACATGTACATACCAAACAAAAGTTATTTACTAAGAAAAATCCATTTTAAGGACAGACAGCAGTATCAAAGTCTATTTATAGTAACAATGACATTAACCTTGACCTTCAGATCTCCAACATCTTATCAAAGCTTTATCTTCACATAAGTTAAATATGTTCCAAACATAATTACTTAACTAAATTCAATTTTGAGGACGCTAAGCAGTAACGAAAGTTTATTTTTAGTGATCTTGACCTATCAGACCCAAACAGTACATCAAAGTATACATGTCTAAAATTTGGTCAAGATATGTTAAAAAGTCATTAAAGAAATTTTTTGGGGGAAAAGTCAGACCAAATGACAGTGATTCCAGTATACCCCCTCAAACAACTGACTATAGAAGCCTGTAACTTAAGAAAAGAACAACTTCTCTATTACGTATCAAAAGTCAAAATCACAGGATGTGTTCTTTAGAACAACATTTGAAAATTATACTTCACTCATAGACTTTGGTCTGAACGTTTTTATCTTCTTTTTTTTTTTACGGTACTTTGGGGTTTTTAATGGGCATATTTTCTGTGCAATCATACCCTCTGCTGGTTGTTCCATAAATGTTCAGTCCATTTACACATAATGTCCAGACAGTCACCATGTCGCAAGCTGGTCTGAAATAAAATGAATACCAAATGTAGCAAATAATTTAAATACATCATTTCCAAATAATAAAAAAACAAGAGCACATGCAGATGCCAACGCTTGTCTGTTAAAAGTGTTTGAGTGATGGGCTACATCAAAGTTTTTGCACAACGACAACAGCAACAATGACGATGACAACGATGACCCAGTGATGATAATAGCTTGACTTTTTCTTTGAAACAGACAAGCTAAAAATTAAGCAGTATAGAAATCATGAATATTGTCCCATTAGGTCCAATCCTTGACATTCCCTCTCGTTTATAAAAAGTTATCTTACTGAATTGTTGAATGAAAGTATATTTAAGAAAATTTGCACTTGAGCCCAAGTTTAGAATTGCCTAGAAGATTGACTAATTAATTGGACACTAGTTGTATAAAATGCTGAACCCAGGGCCGAACTCACCTTGGCAATCCAGACTGCCTCCTGCCAATGTCTGCTGGAAATCAGGTACTTACAGGCATCCAGGTGCTTGTTAATCAGACACAGCAGGTCTCTGCCCTCTGAAATCATTTCTAATATCTAATATTGTTGCACATTCCCTAAATTAATTGCTGATCTCAAACATTGCAATTTCACTGACCTAAATATTTCCCGCCATTTCATCCCCGTTTAAGAAAACAAAGTAGAGGCTATATAGGAATCAAATGTATCCTATTGATGAGTCAAAGCAGTGTATTTAGTGGGGTATTCGTCACTCCAGTTGTACAATACTGACCCTCTTTTTACATCAAAGTATGCTTTCATATTAGGTACTTACTGGAGCTTTATTGTGTACAGAAATGTCAACAAATATAGGAAGGGCTATTGCAAAACTGTTGGTGTTATTGAAATGTTACAATACTGCGGTTAGTCCTTGATAGAGTGGTCAGTTATCCTCAATGGGAAGCCATTACCTTGGAGAAGCCCAGCAGCAATCATGTGGGTCGCTGCCAGTTTCACAGTGCTGAGTGAGTTACTGTCCCTCTGGACACAGGCTGCCAAACTGGCCCTGCAGTCATACGTTGTCATGGTAACAAGCTCAGTAAGCACACAGATTAACACTTTCTCAAAAAAGCAAGAAACATTGATCAGCCAGAAAGCATTATTCAGTTTGATCAAGTGTCTTTATACTTGAAAAAAAGTTTACAATACTGTACAGCTCCATTACAAGAAAATTTTGGGGTCCAAATTTAGGTATCACATTATATTGGACTGCATAATAACTTGTGGAAATGCACTAATCGTCTACACAAAAAGTTTGTTTGTTGGGTTTAATGTACTACCAACAGTATTTCAGTCATTTGGAGACCATGTCTACTTGAGACGGATATAGTGCTGCCACGCTGCAGTATTACATCATAGACATGTTGCATGATACCAAACCAAGTCACATTATCCTGACACCGGGCCAACCAGTCCTGGAACTATCGTTTTATTCTGAATGCCAAGCAAGGGAGCTGTACCAGTACCATTTTTATGACATGTATTTTTGACCGTGATATAATGGTTTTCTTGCTATAATGGACCACCTTATAATGGATTGCATAATAATGGATCTACACAGTACACCCACCGTCCCCGGTGGCCGAGTGGTTAGAGCGCCCACCTCGGAAGTGGTGGGGGGGGGGGGGGAGTCATTGGTTTGATACTGGTACTGTTATAGCTCTTTTGCAGTTTAGCAGCACTATATCTCACAAGTAGACATTTTCTCCAAATTACTGAAATGCTGTCAGTGGGCCATTAAACCCAACAAACAAACACAGTACACCTGATTGGTATTATTACTGCACATTGCTATATGACAAAATACTGTCACTTACTTTCATTTCCCGTTTTCTCACTCTCACTTATGATAAAAATGCATTAAATTTTAATTATTTTAACATTATTCTAGTATTTTTGGCTCAGAATGAAACATTTACATCAGGAAGTCCAACTTGAAATCAGAGTTGTCAGCATCTGTCTCCATTAGCAACTGAACAGCCATATCCGTCTTCCTGAGGATAAGGTACCGGCTGGCACAGACCTGCTTTATCCTGTAGCTGGTTCCCCTCTTTCTGTTGTTAAGGGACAGGCGCTGGTTCTCATATTTCTGAGGTCAGATAAATATAATTCTAAATGCTTTCATCAGTTCAGAGTTTAGAATACTGTTTGTGTGTGTGTGTGTGTGTGTGTGTGTTTTAATTAAAACCATAGACATGTATACTAAATGAAGGGCTAGGTTTAAATTTAGGGTAACTACATATAAAATTAAAATAAAGAAGTTGTTTTGCATCAAGTCCTCAAAATCTCAATTCAAATTCTTAGTACCTCATCTGATCCATTACATTAAAATTGTAAAGATACTGAATTTAAGAACTAGAGCTAAGGAAATCTTAAGTTTAAAAATGTTAAAAAATCATGTTTTTAAATCAAATATTGAAATGTTTTATCTCAGGTGCATACCAAATTCTCTTCCTGCATGTATGAGAAAGCTTATTGCAATAAAAAGATTGCTATAGTATACAACTAACAAAAGCATCTAGCACTCAGTATTCCCAAGTGTCATTTTATTATACCTCTGGGCTCAATTCGGCAGGTAATTGGCCTTCATTCCATTAACATCTAAACCTGAGATTTTTCTCATTCAAAATTTTCAAAATCAGATTTAACACATTTCTGGTAGTTTTAGGAAATTAAACATTGTTTTCTTTAAAAGCAAGCTAAAGGTAACATGTTTGAAAAATATCTTCTTTATGTCAGTAAATAAGGGAGTTTAAATCTTTTTCTTTCTTTTTTAATTTTGAGTCAAGGAAAATCTCAAAATGAGATACAGGGCAATCCCATGTTCTCAAAAATACTGAGTTAAATCTCAGGCTCTAATTGAGTATTATACTCAAATCTTTACTGAAACTAATGGGCACAGTTTGAGTATTGAAAACATACTTAAGTACCATTTTTATTTTCAAGAACATTCTCTTGTTCCCTTTGACTGTTGTTTAAACCTTTCCCTCATTGAGGAAACCATGAAAAGACCTATGCGAACAGCATAAAACCTGATCAGCCTGCGAGTTTAACAGCATAAAACCAGATCAGCCTGCGAGTAACTCGCAGGCTGATCAGGTTTTATGCTGTTCGCTGCTCCTCAGTGGTCTGGAAATGAGGACTTTATAATTAAATTTGGTAAGGTTTAACTGTGGTTTTCTGCAGATCAGGCTTTATGTGGTACCTATTGAGTGCGTCAAAATGAGTCTATATGAGGGAAAGAGTTAAAGCAAAGTTTTGCATGTAATTTACTTTTGATTCATATATCTTTGATTATTGATTAAATTCTTATAAAAAAGGCACATGATTTGTACTAAATACAATTTTCAGTCCGTACAAGCCTTACAGTGCCCTCTCTGTAACTCCAAGGTACTGCGGAGTAAGAAACTCTATAAGACCTTGTGGCTGAACCAGTTTCAGACTGGTCTAAAATGGTAATTTCCTTGATAACTCTCAAACACTAGTAAAGAGGTAAGATTAACAAATGCTATCATGATTGTTTTGATCAAGTTATGAAAAATCCAATGAGTTTTAAATGAAAATTATGTTGTTGCATCAAAAATCTCAATGTTATTACTCTTATTTTTCTGTTATATAGTGTGTCAGTATACAAACAGAAAATATACATATGGAGTTTCAGATGAGTTGTTAAGATTTTCCAAAATAGAAAGTTTAAGTAACTTGTAAAGAACTGTCTGTCTGATTGGTTAGATATGTATGACTGGAATACACTACCTCATACTCTAGAGAGGTGAGTAGTATGTCAAGTCCCAGTGCCAGACTTGTGTCGATCTCAACATCAGCTGACCAGTCCTCATCCACACAACTGGGCTTGTCAGATGCTCTGTCTGTTGTATCAGAGAAGTCTATCAGGGAATCCCCCTCACTACATGTCTGGAGCAACGTGGAGAAAAGGGAACTCAGATCCAGGGGATCATCTAGTCCTGTCTGTAACAAGACAGTCATCTAATGACCACATGGAAAACATAGAAAAAGTTACCCCTGCATGAAGGTAATCGTATGTAAATCTTATTTAAATTACCAGATAATATTTTCTTGTCAGCTTTATTAAGTTCAAAGAGACACCGGTGAACATAAGTAAAGTTAAGGACTTTGTGGTTGAATGGTTATACTGCTGGTAGCACAGAGTGGAATGTTGTACTAGAAGAGCTTACCAGCTGGGAAAGGTCTTGCAAAGTACAGGAGAGTACTGCTGGTAACACAGACTAGGGTGGGTATTACACCAGAAGGGTCTTGTCTAGTCAAGGAGAGTACTGCGGGTATTATAGACTGGGGTGGGTGTTATACCAGAAGAGCTTACCAGCTGGGTCTTGTCTAGTTCTTGTCTAGTCAGGGAGAGTACTGCGGGTATTATAGACTGGGGTGGGTGTTATACCAGAAGAGCTTACCAGCTGGGTCTTGTCTAGTCAAGGAGAGTACTGCAGGTATTATAGACTGGGGTGGGTGTTATACCAGAAGAGCTTACCAGCTGAGTCTTGTCTAGTCAAGATGAGTACTGCAGGTATTATAGACTGGGGTGGGTGTTATACCAGAAGAGCTTACCAGCTGGGTCTTGTCTAGTCAAGGAGAGTACTGCGAGTATTATAGACTAGGGTGGGTGTTACACCAGAAGAGCTTACCAGCTGGGTCTTGTCTAGTCAAGGAGAGTACTGCGGGTATTATAGACTGGGGTGGGTGTTATACCAGAAGAGCTTACCAGCTGGGTCTTGTCTAGTCAAGGAGAGTACTGCGGGTATTATAGACTGGGGTGGGTGTTATACCAGAAGAGCTTACCAGCTGGGTCTTGTCTAGTCAAGGAGAGTACTGCGGGTGTTATAGACTTGGGTGAGTGTTATACCAGAAGAGCTTACCAGCTGTGTCTTATCTGGTTGGCCTGATTGTACGGAGTACTTCACTAGTCTCCAGAATGCCATATCAAACTCATCCCCAAATAATCTAAACAAAAGAGTGCTATATATCCCAGATCTATCACTTCATCTATACACAATAGTTTTCCATTTCTATATTAATAATGAACCAAGATAAACTAGGGCTGTCATGATAGGCTAACATTGTACAGTGAACATACATGTTAGACTTTTAAACGTCACTAGTTCATTTTAACAGCACATGGTTTCGTCCGGTCACATGCAAACCAAAACTGTACAGATGAACTAACCCCTGCACCTTCACGTGATGTCCTAAATGGATTTTGTGAAGAAACATCATTGAAGTTGAAGGCTCAAAGTGTACCATGATATATTACGATATATAAAGATTGAATAATATATTGTCATATTTGATCATACTTTAATCAAGAGCTATTTCCAACTATTTCTCAAGGGGTGAGAGCAAAACTAGGCTAAGTGCATATACTTAGCCTAGTTTCGCTCTCACCCCTCAATCTAGTTTCAATGAAATAATAAGCCAAATGAATAACAGGAGTTCCTTGGAACACATGTATCACCTGTCAGACGGACAGACAGACAGACAACAGAACCTCTGCTTACAGCAGGTGCTTCTAATCATTATGCCGTGTTTCTGAAGTCATTTAGAAATATTTCTCCTGATATGAATTTGACCCATGACTGCATTTTCAGTCATTTGTAGATGATTGCTTTTGATCCTATTGTGAATATTTGACTTTAACTAGCAGCAAGGAAACTGCAAAGAACATTGGTAAAAAACAGTATGTTCAATTTGTATTGCAATACAATATTGACTTTACTCAGTATTGTAATATACTGGTATACCATGACAACCCTAATATAAACTGAGATACGGAAAGTTAGGTAAACAAGTTAGAACAAGAAATTATCTTGCACAAATGTAACATGTTAGCATCCTTTCCAGCAAACCAATGCTTAAATCTGAGTTAAATTCAAGATGTTAATATGCATAATAAAGCATTACTTTAAGTGCTTAGTTTATAACACAAATGCTTTATAAAGAAATGAAGACAGAAGTAGAATTCTTAAAACAACAACATTTTGACCACTGACCTGGCGACAACATAACATCTGTCTGCCGTAGATGTGTTCTTCTGGACCAGATCCAGGATCTCTCTGTAACATAGTTTGTTTCATATTAATTGAATTAAGGTAATCCATCCATCATTAAATTGTGATCATGGTCTATTAAGTGACGTGAGAATTTTATAGAAAATGCAAGCCTTTACAGATTTTGAGCAAAAGAACCTAGTCAGTTGATATTTGCATCTACACTGAAGACTCGTTAAGCATTTGAAGGACCATGATTATAATTAAATGATGGATGGATGACCTTAATCATGTATTTTAACCCTTTCCCTCATATAGACTCATTTTGACGCACTCAATAGGTACCACATGAAGCCTGATCTACAGAAAACCACAGTTTAACCTTACCAAATTTAATTATAAAGTCCTCATTTCCAGACCACTGAGGAGCAGCGAACAGCATAAAACCTGATCAGCCTGCGAGTTACTCGCAGGCTGATCTGGTTTTATGTTGTTCGCATAGGTCTTTTCATGGTTTCCTCTATGAGGGAAAGGGTTAATGGATTATTGAGATATATACATACACATACTATCTTCAAACACTTCTATAAATCATTCCAATATAACTTGCCAGATTGGATAACTCAATATCTAGCAGTTATTTGTTCAAATCATGTGAGTCATTTTTCAAACCTTCAAGCAACAAACTGGTCATACAGAACAAAGTCATTACAAGTATGAATTCAAAAATTACTAAAACATTCTTTTTTAAATGCTTTACTTCATTAATAATTATGAATTTATCAGTTGATGAATAGCAATTAACTGAACTTAGACTGGTATATGGAATCATGAGGTTTTTTTTGCCACACAGACTATGTAGAAACTGAGCTACAATCTTGTATGAGCTTATAGAGGAGACTCTGATCAAACAGCTTCTATATAAACGGTCTGGGTCTCCTCTGCTTGCCGAAGCATCAAAACAAGTCTATGGGAAATAAAAACATATACTAATCCCTCTCAAATTTCTCTATTTCTGGCTTATACTAGTACATTCTGTCTCCTTGAAAAATCCTCACCCCCAGAGGGATATCAAATTCACAATCTTTAGCTTCATAGTAAATTAATACTAGCACTTCTAATTCACAAATAAAACACATGGTATCTCATGTCTATGGTAGAGACATAAGTATATGAACATACCTGTTGGCGACCTGCAAATATTTCGCCACCTCAGGACTGTAAGGCTGTATGTCACACTGGAGACTGTACTTGAGGAGAAATGCTTCCTTAGGGCCCAGAAAAGTGGGGCTAAATACACCTGCAACAATCGATAAAACACATATAGGTTTGTTCCAAAATTATATCAATGACAAACTCTGATGATATCTTGAAAACAGGATAAGTAGTTTTTCACATCATCATCATCATCATCATCATCATCATCATCTTCATAAAACCTTAAAGCAGCAATTTTAATACTTTTCCTCCAACCTTTCCTCAGACTGAGAGTATCATACTCATCATCTATATAAGGTATTTAGATGTATTAAACTGTATAAAACCTGATCAGTGAGCTACTTTTAGGCTGGTCTGTTTGATACTGTTACTAAATAAGTTATATATTGTTGCTGTTTTGAAATTTACCATGACTGTCAGAGTATTTCAGTCATAGAACTGTGTCAAGCTAATAACAGGATGAAGACACCAAAGTGCACCTAAACACCTTGGCAGAAACACTGACCTACAGCAAGCCAGCTCAAACGCTACCCTACGTGAGAGATCCACATGACCAGAATGGAACTTGACTCTATACAGCAATGAATGAAAAAGTTATATTAAGTCAATGACAATAACTACTTGCCCACTCAGGCCAATAACCTTTGTGTTGTAAAGGTTTTACTTACCTGCTGTGGACCAGGCACTGATGGCAGAGGAGGCATTTTTGATTGTGCTGTCTGGCACATTCATAAACCCATCTGTAGACAAACACCATAAGAAAGAGTTACATATATATATTTCTCAGCGTTCTTACAAACTCCTTACTTGGAGTCCTGGAGTAATCTTAGGAAAAGGACTCGTACTGTAAAATCAATAATGTTCGTTGACATCAAATTTCATGAAATTTTAAGTATAGTCAATTTTGTTGACACAGGATTCATGTTCTAGAAAACATAATGTCTATCAAATATAAAAATATTTTGCAGAGATTAAAACTTATGGATAAATTTGTCCATGAAATTGATGAAAATAAGTCCTCAACAACAATTAATGATTCTTCAGTAGCTCAACAATTTAAACTGTAATGTATCATGACACCTAGTCAATGATGCTCCAAACCCTTTCAATGTATGAATCTAGCATATCGTGTAAAATACCATTAACAAAATGCATTACTTCAGTTTAGGCCATGGAGCCTAAATTGTAAAGATCATTGTCAAATACATGTGGTTTTGTATGTTGATATTTTTTTAGTCCATCGGCCTTTATAGCCCCTGGGTGTAGGCAGTATGTGTGGACTGTTGATTTCAAATTTTATGGACCAAGTCAAAGATCTTTAATGATCAAAATATACCCAAGTGGCAAAAAAAAAAAAAAAAAAAAAAGAAGAAACCAAGGAGGTGCATTCATATAAAAATAATGTGATTAGTGAGGTCCAATATAATGTAGTTTCAAGGTTTTGACCTCAAATACAGTGATATAATGGATCTGCCCCACACTCACCATCAATATCCACAGGAGAGGCTGGTGCCTCGGCAGCAACATTCAAGATATGAAGACAAAATGTGTCTGTCACCATGGCAACTGATGTGGGACCAGTCCAGACTGCATCCACCACACTGGTCATACTTACAGGACTGGTCGTGAGGAAAACTGCCTGCAAAAAATAGTTTACCAATAAGGACCTTTAACAACCGGTGTTGGTAGTGACGTGCAAAATCTTTGAATTTGACCATAATCATTTTAACCCAGAATGGATTCACTTCATATTCAATTACAACATTCCTTATCTAAAGAATTTCACTTTGATATATAATGTATACACATGTTTACTTTTGATCTTGACACCAATGTAAGAACGTAGCATTTTCTTTTTTAATTGGTTCAGGCCAAAATCCTCATTAGCTGACTTCTAATCAGACAAACATATATGTACATGTATATACATTTGCACCTGCTTGCATTTTTTCTATTTTGTGTTTTTGTTTTGTTTTGTTTTTTCTTCAGTAAATTCAATCAAGTCTCAACCTGGTTATGTTGATATTTTTAGGGTTGCAAATCAATATCTATAGAGAGAAAGGGATAGTTTTGTATCCAATACACCAATCCGTTGTTTCTTGAAAAATAACAAACAGAAATGCAGTAAACCTCTCCTTCACTCATCATCTGAGTTTAAAAATACATTTTTGCAACACTAAGTTAGTAAGATTAATAACATTTTTATTAAATTCTTCCCTAAAGAAAATATGCATTGCATCTAATCAGAAATAAAATGACAGCTTTAAAATTACACAAACCTTGCCCTCAACAATATCCCAAACATGGATGCCTTGAGAAAAGAGAACAAAAAACTTCATGTTATCAGCCTGGGGGGCAAACCTTATTGCCTTTGCACGCCATCCACTTTGGGTAAATATCCGCCTGAAAAGCAACAGTTTTAGTACAAGATACTAGATATAGACAGTTCATTTACTGTGCTAATTCTTGTCCAACTACATTTCCTTCTCACTTTATATATAAAGTTTTATCTATTACACAAAACAAGGGTCAGGACTGATGCAAAAACCAGATTTTTCATGATTAATGTTTGCTTACATAAACATGCAATTGATTATGAAGACAAAGCAGGAATATTGGATCGGAAGCAAAAGGCATGCTGCTTTGATGGTTATCATGCCAGAAAGAATACAGAAACACACACACACACAATGGTAAGATGCAGGCATAGACTACTGATATAGCAGAGATAGAGCTTAACCCATTACCTGATACCAACACATTTTGACACATCTGAGAAACATGATTTTTGAAAACATTATGAAAAATGGAGCATTTGCTCCTAAAAAATGGAGCATTTGCTCTTAAGGTGCAAATGCTCCATTTTCCATTATGTTTTCAAAAGTATTCAAAATCAAAATTTTAGATTTTGAAAAAAATCACAAATTTGAATTAAAAATAGAAATTGATATCGTGATCAAGGTAATGGGTTAAAGACACACACTGCCATTTTTACAGAATACATAAAACACACATGCTACATTTTGTTAAACTCCTTTTTTGCTGAAATGTGTGTATTTGTCAAAGTGACCTTGACCTTGACCCAGCTGATTTCAAATACAATACAAAGCAAACTCTTAATATAAGCCAACTGAATATACAGTTTGGTATTGCTATGCCATCTCTGACTCAAGTTACCATCTGGAAACAAAAGTTTTCCCTGTATTTTCTATTTTACAAAGTTTACAAAGCAAACTCTTAATATAAGCTAGCTATACATAAAGTTTGATATTGATATGTCATCTCTGACTCAAGTTATCATCCGGAAACTTATTTTCTATTTTTAACCACAGTGACCTTCAAGCTCTTCATTTAAGCTAGCTATATATAAAGTTTGATATTGATACGTCTTCTCTGACTCCAGCTATGAAGTTTTCTTGTATTTTCTATTTTTAGACACAGTGACCTTTACCTTGACCAAGCTGACTTCAAATGCAATACTAAAAAAGCCCTTAATATAAGCTAGCTATACATAAAGTTTGGTATAAATATGTCACCTCTGACTCAATTTATCATCCGGAAACTTATTTCCTATTCTTGGTCACAGTGACCTTGACCATGACCTGGCTGACTTGAAAAACAATACCAAGCACGCTCTTCATATAAGCTACCTGAACAAAAAGTTTGGTATTGATATGTCATGTATGACACAAGTTTTCATCTGGAAACGAAAGTTTGACACTGCCTGCATTCGCCAATCTAATATCCAGAATTTTTCGTTGAAAAATCTGGTTAATAAAAGCCACATTCTACTCCAAAATGTTGTTATCTCAAAAGTATTCCACATCTTTGCATAATTAGGAAGCATTAAAAAGTGTATTAATTGGATACAATGCCAGAATTTGACCTACTCTTTTTTATTGATTTTTTTATATATTTGCCCTCTATTTAGTAATATACAGTGGGATCTAATATGCATTATTTATTTCTTCATTTTCTTTATTAAGATTTTTCTAAGGGGAATTTTCCTTGGAGGTGAAATTTTTTTTCTTACTGAGGACAATTATAGAAAGAATGAAAATCCCCACTTTTGAATAATAGGTGTTCAAGACGAATAGTCACCATGAGCGAGTGGACAACCGTAATTTTTTTCGTTGGTAAATAAATTAAGATTATCATATTTCTTACTTAGACAAGTTGCTGTGCTTAACATTGGAAAGGAACATTTGTCCACTTTTCTCTGCCATGATCAAAAATGTCTTCTTCCATGCGAAGCTCACCAGCTCCATCTTTGGGCTCTTGAATAAGAATAAGTCTTATGACATTACCAAACATACAATACAAAATTAAAAGATACCCAAGAATGCATGTAAAACTAAGAGTTATTGCTGAAAGTAATTAAAACCTCTGCTACACCAGTGATAAAACAATATAAAAAAAAAATTCAAATGTAAAAACCTAAGTATATATGGGCTCAAATTCCTAAAAAAAAAAGGGATCGTTTTTTACTGGTGATGTATGCAAATTTCCAATGATTTACCTCAACTTCTTCTGAAGGTAATGGGCGTTTAGTAAAATGCAATGTGAAATGACATGATGGGGAAAATTCATTTGATTCCTAAATAGCCTCAATTTCACTTGTCAGGATGAGTCAGGATGTTAAAAACACATTCTGAGGGAGCAAAAAGAAAAAAAAAGAAAAATTTTAAAAGATGGGGGTACAGTTCTGCATGTTATTCAGTATAGATTATGGGTGGAATTCAGAGGAAATTTCGAGATCATATGCTGGTTCAAAGATGATAAATGTTCATTTGTGACAGGTATTTCAAAAACACGTGAAAGGTGATTGTTCCCAAAAGTATAAAGACCTCTGCCTTCATTTGGCATAATAAAACTCAATTAAAAGACAACTGCAAACAAGAGGGCCAAGATGGCCCTGTGTCGCTCACCTGAGTAAGATGGCTGTGTTAGGCATAATGTCAAAAAAATCTGGCATCTAAAAGTGTTTTTCTAACATTTGACTAAGTGACCTACATATTGATCCTACCTGAATTTGCACTCAACTGGGAATTCATGCAGTCATCATTCATATTAAGTTTAATGAAGACTGGGACAAAAATGTAGGCCTCTAGAGTGTTCACAAGGTTTTTCTTAGATTTGACCTGGTGACCTAGTTTTTGATCCCACATGACCCAATTTCAAACTCATGCAAGATATCATGTAGACAAACAACCTGACCGAAACTTATGAAGATTAGGCCAAAACTGTGGCCTGTAGAGTGTTCACAAGGTTTTTCTAAGATTTGACCTGGTGACCTAGTTTTTGACCCCACATGACCCAATTTCGAACTCATACGAGATATCATGTAGACAAATATCCTGACCAAATTTTATGAAGATTGGGCTAAAACTGTGGCCTCTAGAGTGTTCACAAGGTTTTTCAAGGATTTGACCTAGTGACCTACTTTTTGACCCCACATGACCCAATTTCGAACTCATCCGAGATATCATGTAGACAAACATCCTGATTAAGTTTCATGAAGATTGGGCCAAATTTGTGGCCTCTAGAGTGTTCACAAGGTTTTTCTAAGATTTGACCTAGTGACCTAGTTTTTGACCCCACATGACCCAATTTCGAACTCATCCGAGATATCATGTAGACAAACATCCTGACCAAGTTTCATGAAGATTGGGCCAAAACTGTGGCCTCTAGAGTGTTCACAAGCAATTGTTGACGACGGACGACTGACGACGGACAACTGACGACGCACGACGGACAAAAGGCGATCATAAAAGCTCACCCGAGCACAAGTGCTCAGGTGAGCTAAAAACCAACCTGAGATCCAAATATGGTCTCCTCTTGGAAGATCCCTTTCTTTTCTTCTGGGACACCATTAGTGACCGTAATCTTCATGAAACAGGCATTGTCAAAGGCGCCACAAAGGAAGAGTTGCTCAATATACACAATGTCTGTCCCTCCTGCTATCTTTACTGTCCTGTTCGGGTAGAAGTCCTGGTTTTCAAAAGAGATACAGTATTTATAGTATCACAACAAGGGAAAACATTAACAATACTTTTTACTAAATAATTTATATACATTTCAATGCAATTTTAAAGCTATATTTGAGATCCAAATCTAGACATTGCAATATAGTAGATGGTATTACAAATGAGACAAGAGGGCCAAGATGGCCCTGAACTGCTCACCTTAGAAATATTGCTTTCATTGCCTTTTACAACAAAGTCATACTGATTACAAAATCCATGCAGAAGAACAGTAATATAATCTTAATTCCACACAAAAATTTACATGTGCTCAAAAAACCCTAGTGTGGGATCAAATTTGACCCCAGGGCCATGATTTGAAATTCATGATCTTGCGGTTTCTGACAAGGCTATCTTTTAAAAATCTTTCATATGTAAGTCTATGTTAAATCAAGTGACCCCCGAGGGGGGGGGGCAATTTTGACCCCAGGGCCGTGATTTGAACAAACTTTGAAGAGATCCACCAAATATAGCTATACACCAAATATCTAACCCCCAGGTCTTGTGGTTTCTAAGAAAAAGATTCTTCTAGGTTTTTTCCTATATAAGCCTATGTAAAATCAAGTGACCCCTGGGGCGGCGCCAATTTTGACCCCAGGGTCATGATTTGAACAAACCTGGTAGAGCTTCACTAGACAATGCAACACACCAAATATCTAAGCTCTAGGCCTTGCAGTTTGCAAGAAAATTTTCAAAGTTTGCATTTTTAAAATCTAATTTAGCTCCTCTGACCTACCTTTTCAACCAATCAAAACAAGAGCCATGTTGACATGGCCATCCCTCGCCGAATGCTTGTTCTTTAGAAGATGTGTTGGAGAATAGAATATTTCATTTTTAAAAGAAAATTTTTGGTAATGAAGACTGATGTTTGAAGTGATTATAGATATGAAACCCATGTGAAGACCTACTAATTCCCCTATTTTGAGGTCTACAGGTAAAATGTCAATGTCACTGTAACAAAAATTAAGCCTGAAAAATAACAAAGGGCAGTTACTCAAAATTATGAAAGGTAGAATCATCATTCTTGTGCACTGCACTCCTCCTCAAAAAAATATATCCACTTATGAAGTTCTAAGTTGATTCCTCAAATACTTTTTGACTTATGCTCCAAACAAAAATTAAGTCTAAAACATAACAAATGGCAATAACTCAAAAATTATGAAGGGTAGAGTTATCATTCTTGTGCACTGCACTCCTCCTCATAGATCTATTACCTGAATACAAGTTATACCTCAAATACTTTTCGAGTTATGCTCTGGACAAAAATTAAGTCTGAAAAATAACAAAGGGCAATAACTCAAAAATTATGATAGGTAGAGTTATCTTTCTTGTGCAATGCACTCCTCCTCAATAAGATCTATTCACCTATGAAATATCAAGTTTATACCTCAAATACTTTTTGAGTTATGCTCCGGACAAAAATTAAGTCTGAAAAATAACAAAGGGCAATAACTCAAAAATTATGAAGGGTAGAGTTATCATTCTTGTGCATTGCACTCCTCTTCAATAAGATCTAACGCCTATGAAGTATCAAGATGATACCTCAAATACTTTTAGAGTTAAGCTCCGGACAAAAATTAAGTCTGAAATATAACAAAGGGCAATAACTCAAAAATTATGAAAGGTAGAGTTATCATTCTTGTGACGCCTATGAAGTATCAAGATGATACCTCAAATACTTTTAGAGTTATGCTCCGGACAAAAATGTGGGACGGACAGATGGAGACTTTTACCATATCCCCCGCCGCCTTAATAATTTGAACAACTTTGATACAGGGCATCATAAGGATGATTCCTGTAAAGTTTCGTCAAAATCCATTTAGTGGTTTAGGAGGAGATGTTGTTTAAAGGAATTGTTGAAGCCGGACGCACGGATATCGGACGCCGGACAAAAGGTGATCACAATAGCTCACCATAAGCATGTTGTGCTCAGGTGAGCTAAAAATGCTCAAGGAGTCAAAAAACAAAATGTAGATTTGGGGTTCATTACTGGACCTTATTATATATTTTATTCTGTGTTTGTGTTATATTGGACCAAGTTATATTGGACTTATAATGAACCATGTTATATTGGATTTATAATGGACCATGTTATATTGGATTAATAATGGACCATGTTATATTGGATTTATAATGAACCATGTTATATTGGATTTATAATGAACTATGTTATATTGGATTTCTAATGGACCATGTGATATTGGATTTATAATGGACCAAGTTATATTGGATTTATAATGGACCAAGTTATATTGGATTTATAATGGACCATGTTATATTGGATTTATAATGGACCATGTTATATTGGATTTATAATGGACCATGTTATAATGGATTTATAATGAACCATGTGATATTGGATTTATAATGGACCAAGTTATATTGGATTTATAATGGACCAAGTTATATTGGATTTATAATGAACCATGTAATATTGGATTTATAATGGACCATGTTATATTGGATTAATAATGGACCAAGTTATATTGGATTTATAATGGACCAAGTTATATTGGATTTATAATGAACCATGTTATATTGGATTTATAATGGACCAAGTTATATTGGATTTATATTGGACCAAGTTATATTGGATTTATAATGGACCATATTATATTGGATTTATTATGGATCCTGTTATATTGGATTTTGTGTTATAATGGACAATGTTCTATTGGATTTTTTGTTATAACAGACCATGTTATATTGGATTTTGTGTTATAATGGCCCATGCTATATTAGATTTTGTGTTATAATAGACCATGTTATATTGGATTTTGTATAACTGATTTTAACAATAATGATCTATGTTATTTTGGATTCTGTGATAAAATGGACCATGTTAACATTTTATCAATTATTTCTATGAATTTATCTTGTTAAGTTTCACATTGCTTGTTATAAATTCTATAAAAATCTAAAATATAAACAATAACTAATACAGGGAGTGCCCCATTAATGAAAAAGTATCAGTATTATCTGTACTTACAGCAAAAATAGGTCTGTATCGCTCATCAAGTGTGACCTCCCTCAGCAGACGACAGGAGCGTGCCATTCCCCACAGTTGTAGCAGACGGTCCTTATACACAACCACCATAGTTGCCCTGCACAATGTTCATATTTTAACCATTTACTTCATGAATATTCATGTTAACAGTATAAAATCAATTTATTGAACTTAAATGGGTACATAAAACAAAGGATTGTTCTTTGCCATGTAGACTGTGTAGAAACAGAGCTACAATAATATGAGCAAACAGAGAAGACACTGATCAAACAACTCTGGGAGTCTGATCACTGATCAGATCATTGACCTGGGTCTGCTTTGTTTGCCTAGGTGTAAAAATCTGTTTATATGAAGTTATGGCTTAACATTTTAATCTAGAACATGTGGAGGGTGATGGAGAACTTTACTTGTGATACCAGCCTATGAATCTTAAATTTTAACAGAATTCCTTTAAGTCAATTGGGAAATTATGCTAATCCCTCTCTCAGTGGTTCCTTTATTGTACAAGACTTCGCAAATGGTCTTGAAATTTTCTCACCCACCAAATAAAAGTACAGAACAAGAGCTGTCAGGGAAACAGCACACTCGACATTTCTCAGTGCTTTATGGTATAAAAAAAGCCATGCTGAATCTTTCAAGGGATATATATCTGACAAAATACATGATAGTGCCTGCTTTTTTTCTACTCATTGCATTTATGTTGCTGAACAAGTATACAAGTATCAAAGCAAAAACATGACTTTGAAATATTTAAAGGTGTATTTTTATATGGTCACAAAGGGGAATAATTCCGCTATAATCCATGGGTCTTGGTCAGTGAGCTACAATTATTACCCTAAATACATTTGTAAAGTGAGTACATTTGGTGATTGTGGAGATTGAATTTGCAGTTCACAGTTCACAAAGAGGAATAAATCAGTAAAAATCCATGCTAGAGTTATGGGTCTTGGTCAGTGAGCTACGATTATGATCCAAAATACATTTGTAAAGTTTCAAGTGATTACCTAAGTGGTTGTGGAGATATAAGAAGATAGAAAAACTTGCATGCAAAACCTTAAAGGCATCTCTCAGACATGTACACAGGGATCAATTAACTGGGGTAACCCTTTTATTACCCCCTGATTGACCCCAAACAGGAAATTACATAATCATACCAAACCAAAAAGTTAATTCTTATCAGTAGATATGATAGGGATTTTATTCATTTAGAAAGATGGTCTTTGTGGAGACCCAACACAGATTTTAATGGAAATTAAGAGGGATTTTGATATTTTGATATGAATGTATGTAAAATGTTTATTAATGTTACTCATATTCAGGACCTTTATGTCAATAATATCAAATATTGTTTTTAGAACACATCCTGATATGACTTTTTTTTTTCATTATGCCCCCCCCCCCCACCCCAATCACTACTATTCAGTACATAAAGCAACCAGTTTTATAAAGTCCGAATGAAGAATATATCTTAATATTTTTTATAGGAATGTAAATTAATTAATTGAGCTACACATTTTCACCCTTATTCGTTCATTGTCATCTTGGTTTTAGCTTGAAATTAGTTACAGTAACTGTGAATTGTTCAATAAGATATATAGTGTTGGCAGAGTTTTGTCTATTGATGACGTCATAGCAAAGGGAGAAAAATCAGTCAAACTTTTCTCACCTGGGTCATTTTTTCAATTTTCAATAGCTGATTTCATACAAACTATAAATAATTTTAACATATTTTTTGTACAGAAGGTCTTACACTGATGTATTCTAACAGAAAATAATGAAAATGAAATCTTTGTGGTTGACCTTTAACCTTTAGTGTTACGCTAACGCCGGCGCTGACGTCGACACCAGGGTGAGTAGGATAGCTCTCACTATTCTTTGAATAGTCGAGCTAAAAAAATTGTGAACAAAGGCCATCCAAATGTTGTCTGTCATTCTCTATAAAGTCAGTACTGTAAATCCAGTAACTGGCCTTTGTTTACATGTAGGATGTTACTCAGGGTTCAGTTAACTACAAATTAAAGCTAGAAATCAAATACTGGCTTCTGTTCATAGACGGTATGTTTTTGAGAGGTTCAATTCACTATAAAGTCAAAGCTTGGAATCAAGTCATTGGCCTTTGTTTACTGGTTGGCTTTTACTGAGAGGTTCAATTCACTATAGCCCGGGGTTCTATGGTACCATATCAAATCAATAAACCTATACTGCAGGACCCTATTATCGGGTGGTACCTATTATCGTGGTAATCCAATGTTAGACGAGTTAAAGGCCTAAAATAGCTAAAACTTGCACCACAACTATGATCACTAAAAAATAGATAAATAGATCAGGTTTGTAAACTTGGGTTGGTGTGACAGACTTACTGGAATTATTTTTTAATATTTTGTAAATATGAACTTACCAGTTTGATACCCAGAATCAGAAAGTTTAAAAGCATTTAATATGTTGTATGGACTTAAATAGTATACCAATATAGATTTTTATTGCTTTATAATTCTATGTAGGAAAGGCAACTTGTTTTTTCATTTTCTTCTTTATCTTATGTTTGTATTACTTCTATTATATAATTTAAACTACCACTTTGTTAATAATTGACTCAAAGTTAAAAAATAAATATTGCATTAGGTATGATGTAATTTACATGTATGTTTATATGAACATAGTTCTATGCAGTTATATTGTACGGAGCAACGGGGATGGCCTCAACCCTTTTGCTTCTATGACGAGGAAAATAAAGTGGTTAAAAAAAAAAAAAAAAAAGCATTTAATATTTGGCAGAAGAAGGGTAACGTAGATAGAATTTTTTCTGAAAAATGTTTTGTCATTGCTTTCAAGAAAAAAATATGCTGTACTGCCAAAACAATAAAATGGCCGCATGCCCTATGTCTTCTAAGGACATTTTGAAAGGAGTTAAGATAATACAATCAATATTTTCTGCACTGATATACATTGAATGATCTTTATATAAAATTATCCTATATTCTTCCTTGATATAAAATATAGTTCAGCTCTTAATTTAGCTGTTGAAAGGCTTAGACCCATAATAATAGGTCCCCACAGGATATTTGACCTTTTTACAACTGCCACCATTTTTGGCAAATTCCAAGGTAGATTACTATGGTACTGTGGTAATCTCATAACTGAAAAATATGGTTGAATTGATGTTCCAAATATTGCAATAACATATGACAAATTGTGAAACTGTCCAATATACACTTGTATAAGTCTTGAAAAGTAATTCCAGTGGGTATTAAAATGCTGTTCAAGCATTACTGAGCATATATACTCATACAATATGGTAATAGCACTAAAATGTGATAATTTTGTAAATCAATAAAGTGTTTTATTTAACAAGAATATATTTATTTTTCACAGAATTAACTTAATCGGCAAATGTGATGCAATTTAGAGTGACAGTAATAAAAATACTATCACCTATAGGTGTTGCTTTTATGCGCAGTCGCAGAAAATGTAAACAACATGGTATCATAGAAACTGCGGTATCACAGGAAGGTTGTATAAATTCAAATCAAGTCACAGGTTGGCTGTTATTTAGAAGTGACTTCTAACATGGGTTTTATCTTTAGCATCATAATTATTTTGTCTAAACTATAATTTTTATAATTACTTGTACTGACTATAAGAAAGGTTTAATTTTATAAAACTGACTTACTTGGATCCACTGACCTTCAAGGACACAATCTGACCTACTTTGTTTTCTTCCAAGGTCGTGACCTCACCTGTGAAAAGTTGTGAAATAGATACATGTATGGTACGAAATTATATTATATTCCTGTAGATCAGTAAATTTTAGATATATATTGTATACAATGGTCAAGTATTTGCCAGTAAGTAAGTAAGTAAAAAAAGTAAGTCAGGAAGGAAGTAGGTAAATAAGTCTTTATTTATAGTGGATAACATATTTGGCAGAAACCCATCTTCCATATGGTCCACAAAAGTCCATAAAGAGAAGACTCCACTGTATATGAAACAAGTGTAATAATTATAATCCTAAGATTTAAATCACATACATTTAAGACATATTTTGACAGAATTTCTTCAGTGAAGTTTTCATAAAACAAGAGCACCACCTGGTCTTAACATCATCTTGTGTTTTAATCATACATGATTTTATTTTAAAAGATACCGCTCAAGTATCATTGAGAAAGATAATTTTGCAAATTGACATCACTCCTCAAACAAAAGATGACTTACCTGAATCTGTGTTCAGTACCAGGATGGAACTCTTGACAGCCCTGTTGCCATAGTTACTGGATTCAGGGTAGGTGTATGCGACAAGACGGTTGCTCCACGCCCATTCCATACCCCTTACCGGGGACGTAAACAGCTTGTACTCTCTCTCTACCTGACCACTCAAGGCACTCACAATTTGTACCGTGCCTGTCTCAGACCCTGTCCATATAGAGTTATTGTGATTAGAGAGCATAAACATTGACCCCTTATCACATATAGTCTTGTTTTGATGCATTTGCAAACAGACGAGACCCAGAACAGACAGTTCTTGGATTGAGCTATCAGAATAGGGTCTCCTCTGTTTGCTTAAACAGTATTGTAGCTCAGATTCCACACAGTTCAAACAATATTGTAGTACTGATTCCACACAGTTCAAACATTATTGAGTTTCACATAATTTTTCTAATACCATTTTAAGTTCCAGTGAATCAAAAGTTGTCAAAGCATAAATTTGTGCATGAATATTCATGAGGTAAAGGTTAAAATGAAATAAGTAGAATTAATCATTATTCTAGTGTAAACACTGGTAGGGGACTAATTATACCATAAGTTAATTAAAGACATGAAATACAGATTTGAATCCATCGTTGGACTGCATTGTATTGGCCATTGGAGCAAGTTATGAAGGATCAACACTGTATATCCTTTAAAGAAAATTGTGCGTTCTTGTTTTTTTACATTACCAACAGCCAGCATCTTTCCAGCCAGATGTTTCTTGTGTTGTAGAGACAATACTGCCAGACAAGTGACAGGAGAGGTAATTCCTGATATCAGCCCTGACACTGCCATATGCAGAGTTATCTCTTCTTGGTTGTTCTTCCTCCCATAAGGTATGATTCGAAGGCCTCTAGTCATGTCAGCTAAAGTAAAAGTAGAGACTTTTTTTGTTCTGGCATTCTGAAAAAGATTTATGTAATGAAGTGATAATTCCACCAAAAAAAAAATGAAGTGATCAGTTTAAGCAAAGAACACATTACAAGTTCTGTTCTGCTCTGTAATAATGTGTGTGAAATATATAGGTACCTAAGCTAAGTACTAAATCAATAAGCATAGCTGTTTTCTAAGATATATGCCCAATAGTAAATTGCATAAAAAAAATAATCAAAATTAACCAAATTTAGCCAAAATTTGTTAAGTTTTAAAGGGGCTATGATTTACAACTAATTCAGTCATGAATTCATGGACTAATGCTCTTGTATACATCTTTGAATTAATTTTTTTTTTTTTCAAGTTTCATTTGACTAAGTCTTAATTGTTTAATGCCTTAGTAAGTATTAAATTAATAACCATTGTTTGTTACTGAAATGTAAGCAATCAGTAAACTGCCTGAAAAACTTTGACCAGATTTAGCGCATACAAAACATTAACAAAAATTTCTTAGTCAAAAAAAGGCTGCAAATTTATATAAATCTTATCGAATAATTTATCATTCTTAATTTGGATAGTAAGTAATAGGACTGGAAACCTATGTGTGATGTTTCAATCTAATATAAGCCCTGGATGTTGAGAAACAGCCTTAATAGTAGCTTGCACACAAAACTTTAACAAAAATTCCAAAGTCAAAAAAGGATCGTAATTTTGATAAATTCAAACCAAATGTTATAATTCTTGTTTGGGATGATAGGTTAAAGGGTTGGGGCTTCAACAAGTAGGCACAGAGATTATTAAGATATAGCCTTTTATGCAAAATTTAAACCAATGCATTATAGCGATGCTGACGCTGGGGTAAGTAGAAAAACTCTCCTTAAACTTCATTAACCCTTTCCCTCATAGAGGAAACCATGAAAAGACCTATGCGAACAGCATAAAACCAGATCAGCCTGCGAGTAACTCGCAGGCTGATCAGGTTTTATGCTGTTCGCTGCTCCTCAGTGGTCTGGTAATGAGGATTTTAAAATTAAATTTGGTAAGGTTTGAGTTTGGCTTTCAGCAGATCAGGCTTTATGTGGTACCTATTGAGTGCGTCAAAAACTCATCAAACAAGAACATGCTGATTATATACATGTACTATTGAAACTAATAATGAAGTTTTTAAATGTTTAGAAAAGGTATGACAGGATTGACAGTGCTATATAAAATCTTAGTAGAAAAGTTGTTTTTCCCAGTATACTCACCAGGGTATGGTCAGTGGTCATTATGTCAATGAGGATGAACCGACTGTCACTGAGGACAATCCCAACCTGGTTCTCTGTGACCGGCTGGTGGACACATGTGTAGATCTTACAGTGTCGCAGCAATCGGATAGGGTCGGACTGGCAGCATAGGTCATAGTTCATCTCCAGTACGCCTGCAGTCATTACCATGATTATAATCATCATTATCAAAATCATTATAAACATCATCGACAGAGGCAGCATATGCATTTCCAATATCATCATTTGTTCTTCATATTTGTACAATTACCATAATCATTATGACTAAAACAGAAGTGATAACTACTCATGATTAACAACACAGCACTATCATCATCATCTTCTTCTTCTTTCTTCTCTTCTTCTTTCTGCTTTGGTGTGAGAGTTTTTGGTTTTATGTTGGAAATGCACCTGTATGTACAAAAAAACAATATGAATAAACTTATGAACAAACCAGCATTAGATGAGGTGTCTTTTCTCACTCTGACAGTTGAACTTCCATTGTCATGGAAAACAAAATAACATGTCTACACTGCAGCATGGAATCACCTGCAGGAAAAAAAATACAAATAAAAATAATAATAACTTCTATTAAAACCTAAATTTTTAATTTGAATATGAATTTAAATGGTTATAAAAATGAAGGTTGTGGTTGGAAACCCCCTTCGGGGCAAGGATTTTTATGGCCTTCCCAGGTGCAAAATAAATACTGGTTAACAGGTTAAGTATGAGTTTAAAGAATTTGTTTCCCCAGAATAAAATAAAAACAAAGTTGTTAGAAGACAACAAAACTCTACCAACAGACCACTTTCTTGATGAGCTTAAAAATCACTGAAATAAAACAGCTTATACTTCTTTAAGTTTCTTCTTTCCTAGAGTATTAAAGTTGATTTTCCAACTGAACCATTTCATCTTGACTGTCAAACCATTCTGAATGTTGGACAGCGTGTGTGTGTGTGCATATGAATGTATACAAACACACACACACTAAAAAATTGAAGAAACTGCCCAAACCATAAATTTTCAATCTTGTATATTTTATTTTCACATCTACAATGATCAAGTCACAAGGTAAAAGTTGGAATTTGGAAAATATTGTCTTTCCCAAGGTAGCACAAACAAGGTGTTTTTTGCAAATTTTAAGTTGAAAAGGGGCTAACTGTGCAAAATTCATGGATTGCCAAAAAAATGTGACCTTCATTTATTAGATAAATATGTGGACCAAACACTATCTAAAGATGTCAACCCTTCAGGAGTTATCTTGCAGAAAAGGTGTTTTGCAAATTCTAAGTCAAAAAGAATCCATAACCTTGTCAAAGATTTAAGGATTTTGACCAATGTCAAACTTGACCTTCATTTTCTTGGATGAATATGTGTACCAAAAATTATTAAAACCCCCTTTAAAATGTTTTTTGCAAATTCTAAGTTTAAAAGGGGCCATAACTGTGTCAAAAATTTATGGATTTTGCCCAAAGTTGAACTTGACCTTCATTTTATTGTGATTAACATGTATACACTATTCAAATATGCAACCGTTTCAGGAGTTATCACACAGACAAGGTTGTTTTTTTTCAAATTGAAAAAGGGGTCATAACTGTGTCAAAAAATCACGGATTATGCCCAAAATGGACCTTGACTTTTATTATATTAGGATAGACAAATGTCCTAAAAATTATTCAAATCGGTCAACCCGTTCGGGAGTTATCATGCGGAAACTCAAGTTTGATGCAGCCCACTCACCTGCCCACCAAACAACATACCCCTAGTAGCTTTCCAAGGACTTTGTCACGGCAAACAGATAAGTCTGATTTCTGTAATAGTTTTAGCGATTTGGTTTTCTTGTAATTTTCTAAAATTCAGCCAACCCCCTCCCCTCCACCCTCAAGTGATTCCCTGCATACAGATGGACCTTTAACAGACTGAAGTATATCTGACCTACTTTTGTAAAGCAAGCGGATGACCTGTCCAGACGTACTTCCCCAACGACAAGGTCAAGGTCAATGTCCAGCAGCTGGACCTCAGATGGGAAGACAAGAATCAGCATGTGGCGGTGGACAGGACTGAAGGTCACCTGCAGACAACTGGTCAATACTTCGGGGTACTCCTCTGATATGCTGAGCCTGCCATACATACAGTGGAATACATACAGTGCAATACATACAGTATGAAATATTTTCATATTATGAAAAGTAACAATGCAAAATCCACTGTTTACAATTAGTCTCAAGAAGAATTCATTTCTGTTCAATCACAATTATTCCATCAAAACGTACAATGGAGAGTAAAACTCATCACAGTACACCTACATACAAAACATAAGATTATTACATTATACAATGACAAGGCTTGAATATCAAGACTGTGATCCAAAGGCTAATCTGAGTTGCGCAGAACATCACATGGTAGTCATGGTTTCATATGTGATATATTTTAGCACTTTAAGAAATGATAGGTAAACAACCTCTTACTTTTTACACCAGAACTAATGGAATGGTTCTTCCTATTGCACAGGATGCAATTAATAAAGGTTGACAAACCTTTTCCCCACAGAGTCTGGTACACTGAGGATGTTGGTTGCTAGGGAAGTCATCTTGGACCAGGAGTTGGAGGGCTTCATGGGGGATTTCTCACTGCCACTGGAAGACTTGCGTTTTGTAGACTGGGCAGCTGGGAACACATTTTAATTTGTCAGTATGGTTAATAGTCATGCTAATTTAGTTATTTACTACCAGAAAAATACTTTGTAATTGGTAGAATGTGCTTTTTCCTTATCAGATATTTATTAGTATTAAGTAGTGTTGATCAATTTTAAGGCAGAATTATTAAGATTAGCATGCAATTCATTAAACATCTTAAATTAAGACTTTCCTTAACTCAAAATTCTCAATTCTGTATCTACCGTATATAAATACATGGGTAAAGTTTGAAATTAAAAAAAAAAAAAAACCCTGAAAATTGTGAATTTAGTAATTTTTATATAGTTTTATATAGAATAAAGTCATTTGGCAATCTGAAAATCCTGTAATTCAGGAAAATTCCTGAAAACTTTTACCAATGTAAATACGAAATTTCAAAGAAATTAAATACCATTTTCTGTAACAGAGTGCTTTTTCTAGAATGTACACATATATGATACATCTTTATTGTTCAGGTCAAACAAATAAGGGAGTTCTCTATCTTTGAAGTAATCTAAATTAGCGATGATTGGTGAACACAGTTCAGATACTGTACTATTAGCTATTCTTTAGAATCTTGGAGAGCAATTAGTCAAACTATAAAAGTAACAGTAGATAATAAATAAATAGTGTTGCACGCAACACATGAGTCCCCTACTGCTGAGGTGCCTAATTTTCCCATTACCATAGCAACCAGAATTTTGGTCTGAGAAAAAAAACAAAGTGCGTGCAGAATCTCCATATAGCCATCTTTTCATATACCAAGTTTCATATTATCTTATATGATTTTTAAGTTATTGTGGAATCCAGATTTTCAAACATCTGGATGGTCGGACGGATGGATGGACGGACGGACAGACAGACGGACACCGTTACGGGACTAAAAAGTGAACAGGGAGAAAATTGCTTCCGGTCTGATCCAAACTTACAATAGTTCAACATAGAATAAAATAGTATATCATAGTATATAAGGTCATGGTCTATATTATGACACCATTGGTATGGAAGGACATAATTACCTGGTATTACCGGACATGGGTCATTGAATGGAACACAATGGCTCACTTCTGGCTCTTTGGACACAGACAGGTTCTGTACCACCAACAGCTGAGTACGGTCTCTCAGTACTGTATGGAAGACCAACATTTTTTAATTTATATATAACAAAGCATATCCATCATAATACTCAAAATCTCTGGGGTCTTAATACTCATTAATACCAGTTATTTACAGACAGCAAAATCCATAATTGTTATTAAAAATAGCATATATTACATCTGGCATGTGCACTTATTTTCGTATTCATACTCTCACAATGCAATAGAAAATGATCAATTGTTTACTCCAATTAAGTCATTTTGGCACATTGAAATGTTCCATAATTATAGTTGTTTTTCTAAATTCTAGAGTTGTTTATATTAAGGAAAATAATCAATCACTGGATAAAAGTGGAAAATGAGAAATCCAAACCATTAGGTGTCCTGTTCAAGATGAAAGCTCACCAAGGCTTGCTCCCAACAGTTCAATGATAGATTCTATTAATATTGAACTATTAAACACAGACAGAGATCGAAACAACAACCCTCCTGTTACAGGACAGACACACTGGCCACCAGGAATGTTTATATCCTTTTGTGTGAACTGTTGATTGCATGGTACTGAAGAGTAGCTTTTAAATAATAAAAGAAATTCATCTAAATCTGTACACCTGAAGAGTCAATTACTACCACAACCAAAAGGGTACCTACAGACAAGCTGTTGAATATTAAATGGATCCAGTGTGAAAGACTGTAGTCCTCCACCAAAACTTTTCCGCCACAGCTGGTAACCAGAAAAACCATCCCATAATTCCAAAATGTCAGGTGACCTCAGCACCAGAAGTAGCTCATGGGATGCGTCATGACCCGTGTACCATTCCATTCCTAGTATAAAAAAGAAGTCCTAATATGATAAAAATAAATCTGATTTTTATAATAAATATTGTTTTTTTTAAAAGAAAAAAAAAACAACACTTGCTCAGATATATCATATAATTTGGAAAGCATTTATAAGACAATTTGCTTCTCATGAATGCGATTACATCATCTGACATCCACAATGACTCAATAATTAAGTTTCATTAAATCTGTCTGCAATATGTATGAAGAGTAAGAGAATAAATTGTGCATTGGTTTCCAACGATCAGGGTTCAATAGTCAAACACTGAGATTCACAGTTGAGGATTGATTGATTGATTGATTGATTGATTGATTGATTGATTGATTGATTCTTGAGTTTACCATTGCTGCAAAAGTATTTCAGTCATATATCAACGCCCAGCTAATTACAGGCGGAGGAAAACACTGAGGCATCCGGGTAGAACCACCGACCTACCGCAAGTCAGCTGGAAGGCTTCCTCACATGAAAATCCCGATGAACCTGCCGGGATTCGAACCCACGCAGTGAGTGGCGAAGTGAGTGTTTCCAGATTCATGGGTTATCTGTGATTACTGACAGGTTTCATTTGACAATAATGACCACACACTCCACCATCTTTTCTATCAAGAGTGAGTTTTGAATTTGATGCCATTTATATAAATTACCTATGATACTTCTGACAGGCAGTTTATTAGAGAATTCTGTCCGGACCAAGCCTGTCACAATATCCCATACCAAAACGCTGCCGCTGTCATCTGCAGCCGCCAGAAGGAGGCTGTATGTACTTCCTGTTGCAAATGCATGATGGTACTTTTCTCGACTCCAACGTATCTGTATTTATTTAAGTTGATAAATAAATGAAGAGGGACTTTAGTATATAACTTTGAGCCTGAGATTGTACTTAAGTATTTTTCAAGGACTTGGTGCCAGAGGGAAATAAACAGTAATGACGGGATCAGTACTAGGCTAATTAACAAGACCATTGACATCAATTAAATTATGATATGATGTATCTATACAGCTATTCAGTAGCACTGCTTTCAGACATTAATTCCTTAGAAATGATAACTAATGTTGAATATCTTTTAAATATTCATTTTTGAATTTGCATCATTCGACAAAGTTTCACCACAAGCAAGGATAAAATAATAGTCTGCATGTTTGATGGTACTGGTAAGTTCTATTGTAATGAGAATTAAAGATCACCATGACAACTCACATGTGTAACGTTCCCTGAGTGTGGTCCCACTGTTTGAATGGTCTGGAAAAGATGAGAGATATAGAGCTATAGTAACATGCTCCATTTATGACACAATTATTCAAATATAACACATTTATATTATGGAACTCAAATATAACACATTTATATTATGGAACTCAAATCCTGAAAGTGTTATGTATTGTCATAAAAATATATAGTTAGAACCTGGATCAATACAGGGGTGTAGCCAGATATTTTAAACTTGTAGGCCCATAGAAGGGATTCCAAGGGTCAGTATTTAAGGGGGTCTGGGGGTTTTGCCCCCTAGAGGCAGGAAAGAAGTAGAGATTAAAAAGAGCAAAATGCACATTCCAAAGCAATCTCATTAAAATCAGATTCAGTATCGGTAACTGAATCTGACAACATATTAAAGAGGGTCGTCTCAGATTGACCTTTGTATAAGCCAATCAAATCGGTGCCTACCAGTAACCACATCAATCTCACAATAGGGTGTAAGCAGCCAGGTATGTAGTTCATTTAGTAGAGCCTTTGCTCTTTAAGCAAAAGGCCCACGCTTCGACTCCTGGTCAAGCTTCACATTTTTCTCACCCTGTGACAAATGTTTTACCGAAGTCAGTTAGAAACGCTCTTTTTAACTGGTTTAAAATCGAGCACTTATGCATATAAGTTACTTAAAAGGTCAATCTGACATGACCCCTAATGCGACGTTGTCAGATCCTAATAGGGGATAGAAGAGGAGTGCAAATTAGGATATGATTTTAATGAGATTGTACTAAAATTGGACCCCAAATAAAGCGTTATGATAGAGCAACACTGTAATACACAACTCTTGTGCACCACTGTATGTCATGAAGGGAGAATGTTTGTCCAGGTATCATAGTGATTAACGCTCTTGATTTTCACCTGCGGTACTAGGGACTGAAATTGCATGTGATGTCTGTTCGGACAGATATTGTGACATGGGGTAATGGACGAAGCGTACCATTACCGAAGCGTACCACTTTTCAAAATAGGTAATTTAGCGCTAATATTTTATGTTTTGTTATTTAAATTGAATTGATTTAAAGGTGATATATGACAGAATGGAATAATATTTTGTCAAACATGCAATATTATAATAATAAAAGGCACGACATTGAGTGAAAAATCGAGTGATAAGTATGATAATGTCAGATTACATATGCAGATAATCTTCTTTTTTTTTTCGTGTTTATGACGTATTTTAGTCAATACGGGATCTTGTTGTTACTAGGAAAATGCATGCATGTAAGTACCTAGATCAATATCGGAATAGGATTAATATATTAAACATACCAGCACGATTTTGAAAAACTGCAATTTGGCATTAAGAAATCCATGTCTCTTATTCATTATGGATCCAAATGTAGTATCCGTATGCGATTGAAAGGGAACTGATGTCTTTAAAAGAAAAAAAATCAACAAACAAAAAGTCGTGCTTCCTCTAATGCCTACGTGAGATATTGCTGATTTAATTGTGTACTGTCTACTCGACACGCGCCAACCCCATGACCCTGTGACGTAATTTGATTCTGTGCAAAGTTAGGTGTTAACACGCGCTGTACATAGTGTAATCGGGTTGGATATGGTTAAAGGATCCGACATGAGGAGTGCATTCTATTTCTATGCGCACCATTTTATACGATGCGAATTGTTGTCTGAGTAATTCGTGTCGGTATGATTTAATTTATGTGTGAAAACCGATAAAGCAAACCGATGTCATTAACGATTCGCGGTTTTGGCAATACTGACACTAACCTATGATGATTGCTAATTAAAGCAATTAATCAATCATAATTGATTTGATAATAGTAATTAACAGTCTAAATGACATTCCCCGGTATATAGTTTATATCCTGTTGCCGTGTGAGGTTCCGCGTCTTATTTTTTTCTACAAAAATCGATGTCGCTGTTTTCAAATAAGTACATAAACATCAAATATGAAATAAATTCAAGTTATGGATGCTAAATGAACATCAGCAACATAAACTTATTCATATTTAAGCAATTTCCCGATATAATTTTTAAAGTGGTACGCTTCGACCGCATAAATGGTACGCTTCGTCCTGGTACGCTTCGGTAATGGTACGCTTCGGTAATGGTACGCTTCGTCTATAATCCGTGACATGCATGCAAATTATTGAAATACATGTATCCCTAATTGCTTAAGTTTTTAAACTCTTTAAAGTGAATGTAGAATTACAAATGTATCTTGAAGTATCTTACCTTTAAGGTCTTTGGATCAATGATAACAATGTAACCATGGCAGCCATATGCAACAAATCCTTGGTAACCCCTGAGATGAATGAATAAAATTATATTTCAAACATTAAATAAGCATAATTTTATATTAATGAAAATATGCAGGCATGCTAAAAATATGAAAAATGTTACCTCAATTCTACAATACTAGTGTGCCATATCTTAAATTTATGTGATATACCCAAATAAAATCCAAAGTTGGCACAAATGAATGGTAAACCTTCTGGCATCAAAAAATAAAAGGTTGATTGTGCCACACAATGAACCTTTCCAATGTTTTAAAGATATTCAAATTACTTTGAAAAATTGTCCAATAGCAATGCTGAGATATCATGGGTTTGTGATACTGTTTGTGGGCGGTTAATCCATCTACACAAGGAAAATAATCCCTTAACAACAGAGGTGTGTTTAGTCACACGAACGCTTGATTTAGTTCACAATCATTCAAATGCTTGTTGGTTTATTAGCCATTTCTCTGCATGAATGGTGCAAGCATCTAAATTATATAGACACGAACCTGATGGTCTCTCATGCTTGGCAAGTGCTCATGCTATTGATCATTTGTCTGGACTGTAAAGGCCAAGCCCAAACTTTTGTCTGGAAAAACTTGAATGGTCCAACACCCAAGATTTTGTTAGGTGGGTAATAAATGAATTAAGAGTTGTCATTCTAAGTGACTGCATAATTTCTACAAGATTGCAGCTTGACACATAAATGACAACTACACAGTAGTAGTGGCTTTATTTGAGTTAATAATAACAATAATAAAAACAAGAATCTTTACAATAAGAGACAAAGATAGCTCACCAATCACATGCTAACTTGTTTGATGGGTGTAGTGCACCTGTGATCACCTTAGGTGTGGGGTTCAATCTCTGTCCCTCGGTTGCTTTCATTTTCAATTCCAGTTTTGTATCTCCAACACTATTTGATACATCCCTTCCATATACATCTATATTAGAACTCACTACTTCTAATTTCTATTTGTACAAGAACACACCATTTAGAAAAGACCAGATATACTGTACATGCTACAATTAAAGAATTCAGAAAATTGTCAGATTTTTTTATCTGATCTTTTGTTGTACAGTATATGTTTTATGAAACTATAGGGTAATGCACTATCTAACACTTGGTTTGACTAGTATAGACTACATTAACTTTTCCATTATCTGTAGTCTGTAATTAAACAAGGTTAAAGGTACCTATGCTACATCTATGTTTGCAGTAGATCCATTGCAAGAGAACCACATTCGCATGCCAACGCTCATCTGGTTTTGAGGGAGATACGGTAAATTTGATAAAAAATGGCCCAAAGAGTTTTGGCCCTTGATGAAAATGTAGCACTTGTGAAAGTGAACAAATATGTGAAATTTGATGACAGAAGGTTTGATATTTTAGATTTATGGCCAAGGTTAAAGTTATTCACCATGACAACACCAAGAACAACGCCAGTGACAATGACGATGATGACACCAGTGATGAAACAAGAGGGCCAAGATGGCCCTAGATCGCTCACCTGAGAAAAGTATCATTCATTGCCTGTACAAAACAGATTGCTTAAGAATAAAGATGATGAGGTGAAACAATGTTCAGGAATTTTCTGACCCCATCCACAAAAGATATCATCATGACAAACATTCTGCCAAAGTTTGAGGATGATTGGACCAAAAATGTTGCCCTCAGAGTATAAACAAGATTTTTCTAAGATTTGACCTACTGACCTACTTTTCTGTCCAGCCCCACCCATTTTCAAACTGGTTCGAGATATTATCATGACAAACAATCTGACCAAGTTTGAGGAAGATTGGATCAAAATTGTGGCCTCTAGTGTGTAAACAAGATTTTTCTAAATTTACCTACCCCATTTGAAAGGGTTAAGACAAAATTGTGGCCTTTAGTGTAAACTAAGATTTGACCTACTGACCTACATTTTGATCCAACGTACCTGACCCATTTTCGAAAGGGTTCAAGATATTATCAAGACAAACATTCTGACCAAGTTTGAGGAAGATTGGATCAAAATTGTGGCCTCTGGTGTGTAAACATCAAAATTGTTGACAGACGACGGACGATGCACGACGGACAATCAAGTATCCCAAAAGCTCACCCTGAGCTATGCTCAGGTGAGCTAAAAACAGTGGAAATAATAATGGAATTTTCTAGCATTTAGAGGTGCATTTAAACTGATGTACAGGCTGTCCAAAACCTACACTGGGATAACAGTTAGTCAATGGTTGCCTCCATAATCAAGGACCATCAAAACTCCCCCATCAGTAAAAAACAAGAGGGTTTTCTAATATATCATATTCTTCCCAAAGGATCCTAGTATGATGCTTTGACCGAAAAACTGCCCTTTAAAAAAATGCATAAACAACAAAAAGAACACAATATTATATATAAGCTTATTATTTATGAGGTTGTTGTGTTGATTTTTTTTTTTTTTAAATGATGAGATTGAAACAGGATTTGACGGGATGAGATGAGACAAGCCTGATACCTATAATGCCCTCCCCTCTTTGAAGCTCAATGTTACCCGAAGTTGCCATAGTGACTGTGGAATTTGCATCAGTGCAATTTGTATCACTTTTGCTTTCAAATTAAGTTCAAAATATATTAAAGTATCACTTTCGAAAATTTCATGCTAATAACCATATCAATGAAAAAAAAATGTATGGATATTTTCTGGATACTTTTGAAACACCCCTCATAAGCTTAACCTTCACTTCTCAAATACCCCATTTCCCCAGCCTCCAGCTCCAGTGTTACACGCCACATTACCAGTAGTGGTACAGTGAGACATTAGCCATGTCCCCTTTTTGTCCCACTCTGTACCCTGCACATGATATACATGACTGTAGCCGTGTATGTGAGAGAGGGGGAGGGGTTTATCTGGATAGCAGATAGCCACACTGTACCTGCAGCCCTAGTGGTCTAGGTTGATAAGATTGGGTATACAACACTACGTGTATCAGACATACATGATTAAACAAGACAACTTGGCTTTCTTTCTCTCCAAAACAATTTTTACTTTGATACTCTCTCTCTCTCTTTCTCTCTTTTCTCTGAACTAATGTAATAATATTTTCAGTTTATGTTGGACAGAATTGAAAAGTCTCACAGAAAGCAATGATTAACAAACAATTTTAATCCTGACAATACAAATATACAAAATTTAATTCTGACAATAAAATTTGGTGACAGTAACTGTAACTATGCCATAACATTCCTATCATATCAATTATAAACAAATTGGTGTGTAATACAACATATTTTTTACCCTAAATTAACAAAAAAAATTACAAAATAATTATTTGAGGTCCAGTGTTTGTTCAATGGTTTTCTTGTTCAGTAATAAAGCAAAGAGCTGTAGTAATGGAGTACAAGGTTCTGCACTTGCTGAAAACAAAAAAGTGCTGGTGGGGAAATACCTGGCCCACTATTGTCGCATCTTCAAAAACAACTATCAGACTTAAGTAGTGCCACAAAAGGCATCAACACTCTTGCCAAGGCAGTAACAGTCATAAGGCAGGATAAATTTAAAGAGATAAAGAGGAGAAATAGAAACATGATCAGACGTTTCATCCCCAATAAAAAAGAGAAAACCTGATCAAGATCCTGCTCCACAAAATGCTTGCTCTTCAGGACTAGGTACTTGACACAAGACACCAACAGTGAGTCAGACATTGTTGATTTTTTTATCAATGACAGCACTTCAGATGCAGAAGAGAAGGTTGAGTTAGAATCCTTCTTCGATGAGCTAGTAGATTTCTTCTCAGAACAAAATGCTACAGAGATAAATTGAGTGACCAGCTTGTGTGAATAACAAATAAAGCATTTAAGAGGAACTGACACAGAAAAATTAAAGGAATTTCGTGACAAATACAAAAGACTGCAAAACGTTGACAACCTTCAGAAGCCAGTTATTGAAGAGTTAATATGGGGAAAACTTCAACTTCGCTTGAAGAGCATAGATTTCCTATTACAGAACGTGACAGGCAATTATGCATTAGTCCTTAACTCCACACCTGAGGGCACTGGACTAGATGAAAACAAAGGGCACCCACGAGGAAATAACAAATAACCTAATGGATACCTTCAAGATCCTGTCTTACATTTAAGGCAACAAACACAATGGATGACGGTCTTGCCTCATTTCCATCTGTTGATGAAGCAGTGGACTTAGTGAAAAGAACGCAAGAAGTTCTGAAAACAGAAGGTGGTCTTAGGTTACACAAAATAGCATCAAATCGAGAAGAAGTGATGCAGTCATTCGCACGTGAGGATTTAGCCAAAGACCTGAAAGATCTTCAGTTTGGAGATCAGTCTTTACCTGTTCAATGCAGTCTGGGTATAGTGTGGAGCTTAGAATTGGACACATTCTTGTTCCAAATGGCCAATAATGATCAGCCATCTCCAGAAGAAGAGTGCTATCTACCATCAACTCAATCTTTGATCCGTTAGGATTCTTGGCACCAGTTGTAATTGAAGGGAAGCAACTTTTATGTATGTTGATAAACACAACACGTGATTGGGATGAACCCTTACCTGAAGAATCTTACACAGACTGGAAACGTTGGACAACCTCATTACAGGATCTAAAAGATCTTCATATCCCTCGTACTTACCTTTCATTCTCGGTAAAGCCAAATTAGCTCCCCAGCAATGTCACACAATCCCGAGGCTTGAGTTGAGTCCATTTCAAATCAACTACATCTCGACATTGAACATTCCAGCTCTACACCGATAGTAAGGTTGTACTTGGTTAAATTCATAATTCAACCAGACGCTTTTACAATTATGTGGCAAATAGGGTAGCTAAAATACACTCAACCACATAGCCACAGCAGTGGTCCTATGTCTCGACTGACAAGAACCCAGCAGATGAAGCAACAAGGTCTATACCTGCATCTAAAATGCAGTGTTTAGCATGGTTAAAGGGTCCAGAGTTTCTCAAACAAGAGCATGACAAGTTTGTTGAATAGTTTGACATGATAGACATTGTAAATAATAAAGAAGTACGGTCAGAAACTGATGGCCATAAGAATAAGGTAACAAGCCAATTTGGAACATGGAGGTTTGAAAAATTTTCAGATTGAAAAAGACTAGTTAGAGCAGTTGCCAATTTAAAACATATTGTTCGGTCTTTTAACAAACACAGTGTAGTGAATGGCATTTGTGCTCAGACCCACAGTGTTGAAGCATCAGAAGATGCAGAGAAATTCATTCTCCTTGCAGTTCAAAAGGAGGCATACGACCAAGAAATCAAAAGCCTCCGCTCAGGAAATCAAGCTCAGTAGCGAATCTCTCGCCTTATTTAGGTACTGATGGGTTGCTTAGGGTTGGTGGACGACTGGAAAATTGTAACATCACTGAGGCTGAAAAACATCCAATTCTCATTCCTGGCAAGCATCATATTACTTCTCTCTTAGTTCACTACTTCCATGAGAAGGCACCAAGGTAGACATATAACTGAAGGTGCCATACGTTCATCAGGGTTGTGGATAACCGGTGCTAAATCTCTCATCTGTTCTGTTATAAATAAGTGTGTTAAGTGTTGAAAGTTACGAGGTTCCCTTGAAACTCAGAAAATGGCCAATCTTCCTTCTGATAGGTTGGAACCAGGACCACCTTTTACAATTGTTGGAGTGGATTGTTTCGGCCCTTGGCAAGTCGTATCTCCTCGTACAAGAGGGGGACAAGCTAACAGTAAGAGGTGGGCTGTAATGTTTACATGTTTAACAACAAGAGGCGTACACATAGAAATAGTAGAAGAGATGAGCTCTTCCTCCTTCATCATGGCCCTGAAGAGGTTTGTGGCTATTTGAGGACCAGTTAACCCTTTCCCTCATATAGACTCATTTTGACACACTCAATAGGTACCACATAAAACCTGATCTGCAGAAAACCAATTAAACCTTACCAATTTTAATTGTAAAATCCTCATTACCAGACCACTGAGGAGCAGCGAACAGCATAAAACCTGATCAGCCTGCGAGTTACTCGCAGGCTGATCTGGTTTTATGCTGTTCGCATAGGTCTTTTCATGGTATCCTCTATGAGGGAAAGGGTTAAACTTTTTCGGTCTGATCGAGGCACCAACTTTGTTGGTTCTGTAGAAGACATTGGTGCAGAAGCATTTAATGTAAACGATCAGAAAGTGAAAGAATTCCTGAAGGACAATAAGGCAACATGGCTGTTTAATCCTTCCCATGCCTCACACATGGTGGAGTTTGGGAGCGCGTAATTGGAATCACAAGGAGAATCTTAGACTCAATATTGATGAATGTACCTGGAAATGGTTTGACACATGAAGTGCTTGTGACATTCTTAGCAGAGGTATCGGCAATTGTGAATTCAAGACCTTTGGTTCCACTTACTACAGATCCAGACGACCCAGTTCCATTGACTCCATCGTTGCTGTTGACACAGAAACCGCAGTAAGTGAACATTGTACCTGAGTGTGGTGATAGTATGGATATATATTGGAAACAGTGGAAGAGAGTGCAGTTGTTGGCAGAAACATTCTGGCATAAGTGGAAAACCAGTATTTACAAACTTTACAAACTCGCCAAAAGTGAATGTATCTGCAGAGAAATGTTTCTGAAGGGGATTTTGTCCTTGTACGCGATAACGTATTCACGACCAGTGGCAGAACTTGTACTTTTGCTGTCAGATGAGCATAAACATGTACATCATATGACTAGGGAGTTAGTTAGTTTTCTGTCTCTTGTATATATTGTTGTTGTTTTTTATTAACATTAAATAGTGGGTAGTGATGACATGTCATCAGACGGGGAGTGTGCAGTTCAGATTTTTTTCTGTACTTTGATTTTTATGGTTTAAGCAGTGTTGTCGAACGTGTTTTGTTTTACTTCCGCAAGCATGGCCATGCATTCTGGGAATGCTTTTACAAGATGTTTTTGAATCTTTTAGCCAGCACAGGGTAAGGAGACATAATTGTTGTGTATAACATGATATATTCTTGTTCAAATAATGCAGAGTGCATGTGGTGCAAGAGATGAAGAAAGTATATGAGGCATTTATCATGTGTAATGTTCAGCAGGAAACAGTGTGCATCCTTTTGAATATTGTGTATGAGCAATGCATATATATATTGTTCTTGTTTTATAGATCATGCAACGCAGTTACACTAATATTACTTTAAGATAAATTACCGTATTTTACAGTGTTATGCAGTGATTTGCTTTATTGGATAATTAATTCATGTAGGTTTGGAGTTGCAGAAAAAACTATGGAAGCCCATTCGTGTCAGCATTTTATCACAAGTATAGATTATGTATTATTAACTATGGAAGCCCATATGTGTCAGCATCTTATAACAAGAGTGCCAGTGATGCCACAATATACGCCACCACAAAATATAAAGACCAAGAGGGGTCTTTTAATTATTGCTTTTAACATTTCTGTAAGCATAAGCTCATAATGAAGTCTGTAAGACCAATTAATTTAGCTGAACAGAGATAGAACCCTAAAAATGTTTCCAATATGACAGTAGGTCAAATAGCAGTATCAATATGAATCCTTTTTTCTTTCTCCGCATAACTCTTGCAAAAATCACTGTACCAGAAAATCCTTGCTTTATGCACTTTTACCTGTTTAGAAAGTTGAGTTGTGTTTTAAAGAGACCATGTTTAGAAAGGCATAACTATTGCAAATATTGATGAACATCAAAATCCCTGCTTTGTGCATATCTACCCAGAAGTAAACATTGCCCAAGTTTTGAAAAGATTAGGTCAGAAACATAAAATTTTCAAACTGAAAAAAAAAATTTAAGGGAAAACATGAAAGTTATAAAAAGATTTTATGTAGGAGGAGTTGTGTTCACAAGGCTGCAATATCAAACAGCTACAGAGACTAAGTTTCAAGGGACACAAATCATGTAAAAATCAATAAACTGGAAAATCACCACTTCATGCACATCTACCCATTATAGTAATGACATTGACCAAGTTTTGAAAAGATTCATTCAGAAATGTAGGAGGAGTTGCATTCACAAGGCTGCAATATCAAACAGCTACAGAGACTAAGTTTCAAGGGACACAAATCTTGTAAAAATCAATGAACTGGAAAATCACCACTTCATGCACATCTGCCCATTATAGTTATGATATTGACCAAGTTTTGAAAAGATTCATTCAGAAATGTAGGAGGAGTTGCGTTTTCAAGGCTGCAATATCATACAGCTACAGAGACTAAGTTTCAAAGGGACACAAATCTTGTAAAAATCAATGAACCGGAAAATCACCACTTCATGCACATCTACCCATTATAGTTATGATATTGACCAAGTTTTGAAAAGATTCATTCAGAAATGTAGGAGGAGTTGCGTTCACAAGGCTGCAATATCAAACAGCTACAGAGACTAAGTTTCAAGGGACACAAATCATGTAAAATTCAATGAACCAGAAAATCACCACTTCATGCACATCTACCCATTATAGTAATGACATTGACCAAGTTTTGAAAAGATTCATTCAGAAATGTAGGAGGAGTTGCGTTCACAAGGCTGCAATATCATTCAGCTACAGCGACTAAGTTTCAAAGGGACACAAATCTTGTAAAATTCGATGAACCGGAAAATCGCCACTTCATGCACATCTACCCATTATAGTTATGACATTGACCAAGTTTTGAAAAGATTCATTCAGAAACGTAGGAGGAGTTGCGTTCACAAGATATGGATGTACGGACGGACAGACAGACGGAGAAGATGAAGCCAATATACGACTGCCTCCGGCGGCGTATTAAAAGTATAGATTATGTATTATGATGTCATACAAACCTGTACATGTTCTTATGGTGCTTTGTTTTATTTTCAGTTTCTTACCACACACATCGGCAATAAAGTTTCGTTATCATTGATGTTCGACTGGTTATACTTTCTGCACCCCAGGGCAGAACAGTGACTATCTGCAGATAGTTCAAAACAACTTGATCCTAGACAACATAGTATTTGGGGTCAGTTCACAAAAGATCCGAGAAAAACTGATTATGGAAGGATCAGACTGGACTGTGCAAAAGTGCATGGACATTGTTCGTGAGTTAGGTCAAACACAAGCCCAAGCGATTGGCCTCATGGCACAGCCTACTGCTTCAAATGTTGATGCATTGACCAGCCGGGACCGAGGACAACATCGAGCTTGAGGAAAATGTAAACACAAGGACCTAACGACCGTGAGGACTGCACGAAACTGGAATTGTGCAGACAGTGTGGAAGCCACTAACACAGAGACATTTAGACTGCCCCACAATGGGTAAAAGTACAATAAAATCAACCATTTCCAGAAGATGTGCCATTCCAAGACAGTGGTTGAAATATATGACAGAGTAGGAGACATTGAGGAAAACAATGATGCTGACTTCTACATAGATATGGCGAGTGATGCCTGTACATTATCACACCCTGACTGAGTCCTTGTTAAAGTCAAAACTGGTTTTGTTGAGGTTAATTGCAAGATTGATAATGGATCTCAGATCAATTACATTCCTAAAACAGTATTTCACGTACAAGCTTAATTTACAGTGTCCACTACAGAAAACACATTAAGCTTACATCTTATACAGGCAACACACATCTTGTGATCAGGAAAGTTTGACTTAATTGCAGGTACAAGAATTGCACATCCTGTGACACAAAATTCTATATTGTGAAAACTAAAGCACCCCCTATCTTTGGCCTCAAAGCCTCTCTCAAGCTAAATTTGTTACAGCTAACTTACACCAATGGTTGATTGAGATCACAGAGCTCACCTGAGCACCCATACCTTGCCTTGGATTAACAAACTCCTTGCCTTAGATAAACAAACTGTCTTGCAGAAACACGAGTTATTCAATGGGATAGGTTCCCAGGAACTTGTTCGTTCCACTTAAAACACAAATGTGAATCAAATGTAAAAGTTACGTGGCTTCGCTACCAGGACCAGAGGACTAACAATCTTAGATGTTATAAAAACATCATTTATATTTGGAACTGAACTCTCCAAATAAGTTTTGTGTAAGAATTGATAAATAATTGGTTATTATAATAAATTAGTTAAGAATTGAATAAATGTTTTATCTTTGTAAAGTAAAAAGGTAGTTCAGTTTTATTTAATAGCAACATGTTACCGTATGGGGCAAAGAACCTCTTGTCACTTATCCTTAAAATTTATTTTACTCTGTGACAATTTATGCCATCTTGGCAGGACAAAGGTGTAAATCTTTGATTCCCTCAGATTGTCAACTGTTAAACATTTTATTAATAAAAGAATTTTGTTATTTTATTCTAATTTCTTATCACAAGATGGAAATAGAATCTCTGGATAATTCCGTAAAACTTTTAGGACTAGAGGGAGAGCAATTTAGGCTGTATGTAGAGAAAGAAAACAGTCTGCAATAGAAAGATGAACAGGCAAAAGTTAGGGAAATGAAAAAGATTGAAATGGAAATGAAGTTACGTGAAGAAGAACTTACGGCACTAATGCTTAAAAAAGAAGTAGAAATTGAAAAGTTAAAGAAGGCAAAAAGTCTGCCACTAGGTGGTGAGCACATGCGTAGTCAGGCCACTGTTCAAATGCCAAAACTACAAAATGTATAGATAATATAGATTCACAATGGGATTTGCGATACAGCTGTAGCAGCTATGAGGGATAAGACATTTGGGGCTACTACTCTATTCAAAAGATATAGCTTTGTCTGTCTTTAGTAGAATGACAGCTGAAGATGTGCTCAATTATGAGAAACTTGATTTCAAGTGTTTGAGGAAGGATTCCATAGTAAGTTTGGGAATTCAAAGACCATACAAAATAAAACAATTTCTCAGTTCACAGTCAGTTTAGATAACTACCTAGGCAGATGAATTGATCTTTCAAAAGCAGAGAAGAGGTTTTTTTTATGACCTGAGAGACCTGTTTCTTAGAGAGCAATTTCTTCAGCAGGTAAGCAGACCACTTTCTAATTATTAGAAAGGAAGAGATCCAAAATCAGTGAGGGAGATGGCAGAAATGGCTGACAAGTATAATGAGGCCCATGGACCCATGTCTAATCCAAACCATCAGGTAAGTCATGTTATATTTGTCATGACAGACAATCAGCTAAAGACTGTCCTTATTCAACTCAAAAGACAGCAGGGGTGTTTACTGACGGTTATAGTAAACATTAAGGAGACAACAGTGGAACTGTGACAAGTTTTCGTTATGATAAATTGAGAAAGTTCAGAGAAAAGAAGAGATGGGATTTATGAGAAGTCTAAGAGAGTCTTTGACAAAGGAAGATGGATAAAGAGTTGTTTAGCTGGTGAATGTATATGAAGACTCAGTGAATGCTGCATTGGCACAGAGGGTGAAGTTTTACTGACTGTGCAAACTGCTTAAGGGCTTACACACCCACCCTTCCAAACATGTTTCTTCATAACTAGATCATGGTGCTATACCCTTTCCTCTAAGGCAATAGCACCTTGACCTTATTTTTAAAGACTGGTAAGCCTGGCTGTACAACTACGTCTTTGCTCTGTGTTTGGAGTTTGCAGTCAATGAAATTTCAGCTAACTTCACCTTACTAGGCAAGTCTTGTTTAATTATAATGAGTCTACACTGTAGCTACCAATTCCAGTTTTCCATTTCTAGTAACAATGACTTCAACCTTCCCATCAAAAACACAATTTCTGATAGGAGTGCAGTGTATCAGTGTTTAGAGTATTACATGTCTTTATGATAACTTTGCAGGCACATTGCATGTGAGTTGTGGAGTAGCCAGCAACCCCTTATACTGGACAGACCTAAAAGTTTGGTGTCAAAGGTTAATATCAAATTCTATGATTTAGAACTTGGTGTAGATTGAATTCCATTTAAACAGTAATTTGGATTAAATTCTGTTTGACTGGATTAACTTCTGTTTAATTGTTTATATTCAATCATGATTAAAGCACTGACAGTGTAGAGCATTGAGCCTTTTTCACCTCAATGGGGAACAATTCAGGTCTCCCATCTTCAGGTAGATTGGACAGAAATCGATAAAATCATTTAAATATTTTGCAATAGATTCGGGTTTTATGGACGAAACACAGTAAAGGATGTTGTTATTTAATCTTTTCAGAAGTCCAACAAAAATTCTAAACACTCAACAGCATTGGGAATTCGGCACTGATAA
>CM037777.1:11551357-11601357 GCA_021229015.1 Solen grandis | reverse complement strand
GAGCTTTAACAGTATTTGAAAAAAAAGGTGAAACTATGGTGGCATATTTCTGCCAGACACTTATCCACTTATCTATTTTGAAACTTTTTGAAAAATTGTCACATATTCAGTTAGTATCTGGCAAGTAGAAATCTTTCTTGTTATCCTCTTAGGTATCTTAACAGGACAAAACTGCCTGTTAGTGCCCACTACTGCCAGCCATATATTCATTTAAGATAACTGGTATCTCGCCTTTTTCAGGTTAGGCAGTTAAATTATGTGGATACAAGCATTTTCTTCGACATCGCTAAGTGGATAAGTGGCTGGCAGAAATATGCCACCATATGAAACGAAAAAAAAAAAAAAAAAAAAAAAAAAAAAAAAAAAACACTTACATATTCTGTGACGAATTCAGAAGAAAAACGATGGATTGAATCTAATTTGTTGGTAATTTTGTGAACCAGTCTTGTGAGCGGTTCGTTCCTTTCGCTGTTCGTACCCTCTGACGTCACGTCACCGCCACAGATTGTTCGAGCCCGATGGATGGCAGATGAAAGTGCGGGGTTGAAACATAGGCAACTCAAGATCAGGACAACACCTATTTTGTAGAAAACCGGCAATTTTTTTATATATATATTTTGATATACTAGGAATATAAGTAAATTTTATATGCTTATAATTGCCTTAATCCTACCTACCAGCCGCTATCCAGAAAGCTCAAAACTACTGCTCTCCTAAATTTGATCAGTTCTATTTCTTTCAGACAAACTGTTTAAAAGAAACAAATAATAGATTATTTGCAAAATCAACTTATACAACAAAATCCTTAAAATAAGCTTAAACTAATTTTAAAAAAATCCTTACATGCTTTGAAATACATTTTCTCGTCAAAGTATATTTCGTTTTATCAAGTTGTACAAAGTTTGTTAGTATTCATTTGTAAATACGGGCCTTATATATATACCTTATGGCAGCAAAATTCTGGAAGTCCGGTTTCGTTGACCAACTCTGTCAGGAAAATCCTGTCGTCAGCAGGGTCTGTTTATTCCGTCCGTCCGGCAGAGGCGAAACTAACTTGACTCATGCTGTGAGCATTAGCGATCCTTTAATCTTGTGTGAGTAAGTGCTACAACTGTTTGTCTTGACGACTTTCATTCAATAGCAGAGACTGGAGCGGTTATTGGATCTGTTAAGCCAGCTTTTATTTCCTCAAGTGGTTTCAGTAAGTACAGTACACTGGAATATATTACTTATATTGACCACGCTCACAGATCACGTTTAGAAAAGTTCAACAGTTGACATTTAAAACACTATCTATAAAAAGGAGCCACTGGATAATTATACAGAGCGGGTTTAATAAATAACACGATTGTAAATATAATGTTGTTGTTAATAACGTGGTGAATGACCAATATTAAATTTGAGTAATAGGCTGACCTTGTTTTTATAAGTGTTGTATATGTATATTTTGTATTGTTCAAAGGCCCGTTATATTTCATAATGATTCAATTTTCACGAAAAAGAAAACATAAAATATCATTGATATATTGTAGGATATCGCAAATGGTACATTCGTTAATGTGCAAATACCTGTTGTAAAACAAAAACTAAAAGCATTAAAAATGTTGATCAAATTGCGCAGTTTAGTATTTTGGTTGGATGTCAAAATACTCTTATTGTTTACATTTTGCATTGGCGAGTATTTCCGAAGACGGAACTTGAATTTGAAAAACCCTCGTGTTTATCTGCTTCGTCATCAGTTTATGCACTTGTGATTTGTTAACGGAGACATACGGATGGTCATTTGAAAATGTCAGAAAATTGATAAAGATATGCAGAGTAAACAAATTACTTATTTTTGTAAACAATTGAATGATCTTAAGTAAATGATTACTTCTTATTTATGCACTGTAGTAACGTTGACGTTAACGGGTATGTACAGCTTGCATCTCGTAACAAATCTGTAACAGACACTTTGCTTTTCTGTCAGAAGAATAAACACTGCTTTTGGAAGAATAATGAGCCTTTAATGTAACAAAGAACATAACTATATTTTAAACATACATACGTCAAAACAGCCACATACTTTAACATATTTAGTTTTATTACAAATGTCAAATTATGAAATACTTCCGGTCGCTTTGTCTTTTTTTTTAAATTCAATTCGACATACATTATCGTATTAGGTTTTTTTTTAAACAAACTTAAAATATTAGTTGGGTCAATGAACAGCTACTATCGCCCAGTCACGCTACTAGTCGTTAACCTCAATAGACTGTTTTATTTGCACCTAATTATTTGTGCCTTTCTTATTTGGTATTTTTGAAATGTAATCTCGTTGATCTTCCGCATTCCAATACAAACACCCACGAGATACTTGAAATTTCAATATACGTTAAACCTTTATATAAAGACAATCTTAATATAAGGACCCTTTCACTATCAAGGCAACGGTTTTCGGACTCTTTTCCCGCCTATATTACTTGACTCGATAATCAGATCACCTCATTAATGCGACCAACTGACTGGGGTCCCAGGACGAGTCGTATTAATGAGTTCTTACAGTACATACTGCAATGATATATATATATGACGTTTCTTTATTTCAATATACCTAGACTCCACTGATACAATTACGTTATTTAAATTTTGTCTTGGATTTTATTAAAAGGAAAGCTAACATAAGGGTACAGCGTGCTGCTATTAACCAATACTAGTAACTGATATATTTTTACTTGGTAATTACAGGAAAATATTGCCGTCATGACGTAATCAATAAACCTGAGCGTTAATCCAACTATTTAAAATTAAAATTGATTTGACGCTCCAATCTCCGGACCTTCTATCTCTGACAACGTTTACAAAACGGCTATTCGCAGGGAATCTGAACAGGAACAGAAATAGATGTCATCTCGCAAAAAGGACGTCATCTTAAAAATATACTATAGATATGAACTAGAAAATATGTTCATGTAAGGTGGAAAAGGTGCACGTATCAAAATAACATTTTATGTGCATTATAACTGCATCGTTCTCGGTGAATAAAAATGCACCTGCCTGCAAATGGTAGCAGATATTCTGAGACACCCCGAAAAGAATTGAAAGTAGACAAGTATATGAATAAATTATATTTTAAACACGTTCTCGTTTCCTAAAACTATAGATTGCTTGTTTTCGTATACTAGAAGAACGATTTGATATAAGACGTGATTTACAGAGTCAACACAGATGTTTGTATTAATTTTGATGATCATGGGTTATTTTGACCTACATGTATTTCATATTTTATATGAATCTTTTACAATTTGTTTTATTCATAATGGGTCATTTTTATTTTTTATTTTATTTACACTGTCTAATAGTAATACATTCGGATATTGCGGGGTTAGGGCACTTTGAAATCTGGTTTAGGCACTCAGGTGGTCCCTTTGCAGACTGATCGTTGTCCAAGGCGGTAACAGTCGGTATTTCACTGTTCTGTTTCCGTGCGCTTCTTTTGCAATTTTTATCATTACTCCCACCCCACTTCTAGGGCTATTTCATTTTTGATATAAATATAACTTCTTGTGTTTTTTTCTTGTGTGTTTCCTTATTCCCTGATTCTATCCTTATGTCGACACAATAAAAACATACCCTGAATCAGTTTTATGAAATGAATTTAATACTTAAACTGAAAACCTTATTATTAAATGGGTGTAATCTTTCACTAAAAGCTAAAATAGCTTTTGTAATTAAATAAAAAATTAGTCAAGACATAAATAAAGAAAATTGAAATATTTTCCAGAAACACGCGTGTTTTCCTGGGCTTATATTTCTGGAACGACAAACGTTGCAAATTTTTTTCTGTTGATTTATCATTTCTTTAAAAAATATTGACTCTTTGTATTGAAATTTGTTTGCATAAAAATATATTTATTCCATCATTTCAAATTCATGTGCTACAAAAGAAAATATTGATTCTAAAAAAATATTCAACCTGAAGAAAAATATATTGACTCAGTTTATCTATCATTTCCATTAAAATATGTGTTGTAAAATTTAACATTTGTGTGAATGAAAATGTCTTCTTAAACATGTAAATGGTGTATAATTAGCTTTATGACATATGATGACGTATATGTAAACACGAATATCATTGGCTGAAGCAAATAGATATATCGGCCACGACCAAACATGCGATAAAGAACAGAAGGTTTCAACCCTTAGATTACATGCACCTGTTGCGACAATGTAACTAAATAAAAATATGTAATGAACATGTTTATATAAATCTAATTTTTTTTTTCAACTGTTATCATCAGTCAGAATAAATCACCAGCACAAAAACTGCCGTGTACAGTGTATACAACGACTGCGTATATTATTTCTTTCTCAAATAAAGTGATATATACTAAATATCTTCTATTTATTGATTGTGTGTTATTAAAATAATGCAGACCAAAGCGCGTGTAATAAAAATATTTATTTGTTATTAGTATCTGTTTTCTAAATAAATAATCCATTTCAATACAAAATTAATAGCCTTTCCCATTGTAATCTAGTGTGTATATATTGTTAATAATTATGTGTTTATTCGATAATGCTGCCCACATGCATGGTCATTATTGTGTCTATTGAAATAAAACTGAAAAACTGTAAAAACATTTTCAGTCGTCCATTATTTTTATTGCGCAAATATCACATCCCACACATTTACGTTCGTTGATGTGATATCCTGAACTAAATTCTGCAACGTTTGTCAGATCACAGATTTTACCTGTTTATGACATGAGTCAACTTATTCCGGGTGATTTACCTTTAACAACGTGCTGAGATACCATAATTATATTGAATCATACGACTAATTGCTGGCTTGCATGATCCGGTTTCATTGTTATAAATCTAGTACTTGTTTAAAGTATCACATATGAATGAATCATTGCTTTTTAAAATTTGCAAGCCGGTAACAGATGAGATACAGTTGTAATCGGATCGTAAACAAAATCCGGGTACCATGAATGAGAATGGACAACAAATTTGTTGTATTTGTAAATTCCACTCTAAACGTAATTATGTGCAGCCAAAGATTATTAACCCTTTCCCTCATAGAGGAATCCATGAAAAGACCTATGCGAACAACATAAAACCAGATCAGCCTGCGAGTAACTCGCAGGCTGATCAGGTTTTATGCTGTTAGCTGCTCCTCAATGGTCTGGAAATGAGGATTTTGTAATTAAATTTGTTAAGGTTTTACTGTGGTTTTCTGCAGATCAGGCTTTATGTGGTACCTATTGAGTGCGTCAAAATGAGTCTATATGAGGGAAAGGGTTAAAATGAGTCTATATGAGGGAAAGGGTTAAAATGAGTCTATATGAGGGAAAGGGTTAAAATGAGTCTATATGAGGGAAAGGGTTAAAATGAGTCTATATAAGGGAAAGGGTTAAACGTGCGGCAAGTCATGATCTGACCTAAGGATAAACGAAGGATATAGTTTATTATAACCCAGATTTATAACAAGCAACGACTGAGGATACCCCTAGCAAATTGCAACTGAAAACTTATCATATCGTTTTATGTAACATGATTAGATTTATTTTAAGGATATTAAAATTGCAGCTATACGCAATAAATTCGGTGTATGATTTTTTTGGTATCATTATTGTGATAAATCTGTTTTATTTTTTCCGTTGCAGATTATTAAACAACGGAGACGAAACGTGTGTGATTTAAATTAAGGTAAAGCCTCTGTAATGGTTCCGCTACATTTCGGACTTCATGGCTTTCACCTCGGAGATAACCAAAGTTTCCTAATGTTTCATTAGGATACCTTGGTTATCTTGGTAGAGGTTAAGTGGTTCAAGACAAAGCGGAGCCATACATGGACTTAACACTAAATTAACATTTTATATCTACCTGACTGGAAGAGATCGATTGAGAAATCACGCGCCATTTCTTAACCCTTTCCCTCATAGAGGACACCATGAAAAGACCTATGCGAACAGCATAAAACCAGATCAGCCTGCGAGTAACTCGCACGCTGATCGGGTTTTATTCTGTTCGCTGCTCCTCAGTGGTCTGGAAATGAGGATTTTGTAATTAAATTTGACAAGGTTTAACTGTGGTTTTCTGCAGATCAGACTTTATGTGATACCTATTGAGTGCGTCAAAATGAGTCTATATGAGGGAAAGGGTTAAATCGCTAAATGTGCCAGTCACAGATCACTTAAAAATCCTGGAAAATAGCGTGTGTGTGTGTGTGTGTGTGTGTGTGTTTTCAGGAAACATGAACTAAAACAGTAAAAAGGGCGCCAAAAGTATGCAGTTTTTTGCTCTTTACATTTTTACTCGGTCTGGTAGTCATTGTGGACCCGCTATATTTACACGGGATATGGAGAATTTGTGATACTGTCTCAGTTGTAGTTAAAACGACGTTCTTTAAACACGTAAATTCGGGACACAATCTACGTTTTGGCTACCATTCTTTTTTATGACGGTCACAACCATTTCTTTTTTCATCAGGGTGCATATCTTTCCACATGACTGTCAATTGGCAAATAACAACTTTACCTTACTATTTAAACATTTAAACCACCCAGCATTTTTGAGACGATCAAGGATGATGCGAGTGTTTATTTTTAGAAAGCGTTTTCCATTCTCTTAGAAGCCAAGTAAAATTATATAATTCATATGTTAAGCGCCGTACGACTAGGTCACGGGGTCGAAGGTTTGCGGCGTGCGTTATTTTCTTATATATTCTCGGTTCAAAAATAATGTATATTTTATGACGACATAACTATGAGTTCTAAAGTAAAGCGTTATAAAATAAACCGACATATTTATATCATTTTTAAAACGTTGCAATCTAGTAAATATGTTAGAATGGAAAGACAGTTTCGTTTTTTTGTGCTATATTGCAGAATAAGGCACGGTTTATGTTTTTATCTGATTTTATTGTTCTCTTTTGTAAAAATACAGCTGTTTCTAACTCTGATATATTTATTTCGTTATCTCTTTATCTGAAATTTATTACCATTGCTCATCATTAACATTTGTATAGTTTTCATTACTGTTAATAATATTATTGTTGTGATTGGTATCTGTATTATACAAATACCCAAACTGATCTTATAAATCCTGGATCCTCAAATTGTCTGAGGTGTCCTTTTTACTATACTGATGTTAAACCTTTGACCAAATCTTCTTTGGCTGAGATTTACTAAGACTTGGTAGAATATTTTTCTATTATGAACTTCTGAGTTAAACCTATGTTTTGGGAAACGTTTTGTTATACATTTATGTCCATTTGGCTTGTTTGTAATTCTTTCAAGGACTGCATCTGTTTTGTGTTTAACAAATAGAGCCCTAACTCTTTTAAAAGTACTGCGAGCATACAGACATTTTTTTTTCAAATGGTCTTTCAATAAGACGTTATATGTTGTATAAAACTGTATATAACCACATAGTACTAAGATAAATGTCGCAAGATAGGAGAACTTTTCAGTGACAGAGCCATAAATAAATATGAGATTATACAATTAAATGACACAAGTCAGTCGAGACCCCAGGAACTCGAAGTTGAATGGGGTGAATCGTATCGTATAATCGTAACATGTGAGGACACTTTTTTCGGCTTTTTTTTTGTGTGGAAAATATCGCATTTCCGTGAAAATTGTGATCTGTAATGTGGTTAATTTACGTTTGGAAATGAATTAAAATAAGAATCTGGACGGTTCCTGTGATGCTGCTTTTTTTTAAAACTCTTTTCAATGATAAAAATGTATTTTTAATGTTTCAACCAAGCTTGACAACTGCCGGGACAGGCCACTTCCGGTTTCATTTACAGTGAATAAAAGGTTCTCAGTGGTCAATACATTGAAATTGAATGTTATAACTTCCAAACCTGTATAAAAAATACAGATACATCATTATGGTTGACATCCTGTGTCATGGGAAATATTTCCTTTAAAATAGTTGTAAATCCTTTTCCCCGGGAAAAATGAGTTTTTGTTTATATTCTGATTGCCCTATAAAACATATTTTTATTTACAGCGAATGAAACCAGTTATAGCCAGTTCCGGCAGTTGTCAAACTCGACTGGGACATTAAAACGAAGATATTGTCATTTCAAGAGAAAGCCCATCATAATAACGATTTGGATTTTTTATTTCTTTAATTTTAAACACAATTTGGTTATTTACAATGACAAAGTTGTGTAAAACGCGCTTTACTACGTTTGGTCTCAAAACAGTGTCCTCTCATCACCATTATACGATATGATTCGCCCAATTTAACTTCGAGTCACTGTGGTCGTGACTACGTACGACCGAAGTTAGGTACCTGTCCAATTTTGACCCACTACTAATGACAATAGAGTTAAATGCACTGGAGGAAATATAGGCGGATTTGGAACAATGGTAAGGGGGTAAATGAACACGGTAAATCAAGGAAGTAGAATGGTAGACCATTGTCATGTTGAGGAAAGGTTGTAATACACTGATTTATGTAAACAATTACATAATGTTATAGAATGTTTTAAATGGTAACGCGATTTCGAAAAATTCACACAAAATAATTGAAATGTCTGTAATGGAATCGTTATGCAGGATGATTGTCTTGATCTAGCGAAGTTGAAAGGAAATAATTATATCTTCCAAATGTGTCTGTCTGTCCTGTTCGACAAAAGATATATATTGTGAAACGTTTGAAGGATATCACTTACGCCAGGAATTCTGATCGATTGGATTCAGGTGCGCCCGGGTTGCGAAATCTACTTGTATGGAGTTTTCTTTTACCTACTTTCGTTTTCAGGGTTATTTCCCGCTTCCCGCTGAGGTAAGAAAACGTACAGGTACATAGTATTATAAAATACTTACTAATGTATTCATACCTGACTACATTGTTATTTCAAATGGTGAACTTCGGGTTGAACTTTTTACCTTAAAAGTCTGGATTTCCTGATTTGCAATCAATCTGTGCAGATCAGTTCATAATTGTTAATACTATCAAAAATATTTGTAGACTGAAAAGTTGGTAATCCTGAATTTCCACTGATTAATATGGTCCACTTAATATTAAACGAGTAAATTTTAAGTTGGTCTTAGATAATGATGCCAGGTATAAATGAATATAAAAATGCACATGTGCACCTTCTTTATGCTTGCTCTGGATTCATTCTGCGTCATATGTCTGTGTGTGTGTGTTTTTTATTGTTTTTTTTTAATTTTTTTTTTTGGAAAGGCAGAAAAATACCCCTGTATGAGTTTAATTTTCAGCTTAATCATTCAAAATGAGTTTGTAAGGTCTTTAAGGTCATGTCAAAACTTTAGTTAAAACGTATTTATTGGTCACATAATAATTCAATTTTCACATACATATAATACAAACGCGAACGCTTAAAGTTTATTGAGATTTTCTCATTTACAACTTTGATATTGCAATAGTCACACCAGCCTACTGGCACTAGAACCGAGTGATTTGTTCGTGTCGGACCGAATATCATTAGTATATGCCAAAGTCATATAGTCCCCTTCCCTTCCCTATATATTGAAACCTAGTAATGAAAGGAATCTGACCTCACTCGATCACGGATTCCGTAACATTGTATAAAAATATGATACCATTTTATGATCTGATGTTCAATTAGCACCTGCTTTAATAAATATTTATCGATGCCGGGACAATATCACCGGGTGTGGTATCATTTATATAGAATCTGACATAAATTGTTATTTCACATCAAGTTTTACTAAACGAGTTCATGGAAATTTTATCGAGCCTCTGGCGAGCTAAATAACATTTCCATGAACGAGTACAATTCTTGTCAGATTCTTTTTATCATATGACCTTTACTGACAGTAAATCGCAATTATAACAATAAACAAACAAATTAAAACATGAATGAACAGACTGTGAGCAAACTACTATTTGTAATCAAACACCAAGGAAACAGTTTTAAATAATAACTGAAAATAACGATTTAACGTGTTTGTTTCTCATACATTTTCAACATTATATGAATAATGCGTCTTTTTTATCCATGTAACATCCAACACATTTAATCCAGCTGTTCGAGTTCAACACACTATGCATATATACAGAATACACGCGCGTGACGCGGAATGATGTAATTCGGCTTAAAAGTTAAATGTAACGTGTTAAATATAAGAAAATATGTAAAAGGTTATATACGTAAACGGAAACAGCTGTTTGAGTAAAATGTCATATGATAAAAAATGTCTACGGCGTGATACCTCAGAGGGCAATGTCCCCAAACTGCATATTGCTCTCGGTAATTCGTTTTTTACCAATAGGAACGCCTCTAAAACACCTTTTCGTAGAGTAGCATACACTCAGTTCCAAAATAATATATATATATACACGTGGCACGGAGAGATTTTGAGCTAGATTGACGACAAATACGCTCGAGAATATAGTGTGCGAAAATAGAAGCTAATATGTTTGCCAAATATTGGAATAATTAAAATTAAAAAGTGAACACTTTCTTTTGGAACTGAGTGTAGATGACAAAATAGTTCCGACTGACGTTAGATGACCATATCATTGTAAGAGGTTATTAAATTATACTTGATTGTAACACCGCCTATTCATATGTTTGTAAGACGATGAACATAGTACATGTTTTTGCCTAAGAAAGAATTGAAAATGTTCTTGGCAAAGTTCTCCAACAAGCTGAATGGTCTGCATACACAAAGAAGCAAACGTGTATAGTATAACTGTTTTAATGTGTTCACAATTAAAGCCACAAGTACAGCACGGCTGTTACAAATATCTGTTGTTAACTCAACAGGTTTATCATTACTACCAGTAATAAAATTATTTCTATTTATAAACACTATACATTTTATCATGTGTATATAATGATGCTCCACTATATACACACTAGACTTGATGCCCTCTTAGAAACATATATAACCTTTTTAAATGTAAATATAGGTCCTGTATGCTTACAACATAATAGGTGAATAATCTTAATTCATTCAACGGAAGTATTCTATGTAACTTGTCAGATATATTGAAATTTTGTTCTTGGAAAAAGTTCATATTAAATTTGATTTCCTCCTGTGTATCAGACGAAATTTCGTTACTGTGCGGATATACATGTACTTTAACATGTCATTCATAATCCTGGTAATGTTTTGAAATACTGATTTTTATTTTGATGTGAACTGGACAGATACTGAAAGACAAATATTGCGTTAAAAAGACATAATAAATTAAAACAGATAAGACACTGCGAACTTGACTATCTCGAGTCTACATGGTCCAGAAGTCAAAATCATGTAATTGATCTTCTGAAATCTGCATATCTGAAGAAAAGCGTGCTCGAGATATCTTTCATTTGACGAATCAGTTCCATATCACGCACGTACTGTCCGAAAATGCTGTTTACACCGCACGTGTCGTGCGTCTGCTGTAGTGACAAATGGCGGGGAACAATGACGTCACGAGAAATAAGCGCTTTGTACATCTGGCACAATAGGTCGTACAGGAGGTTTTCAATAACGGCATAGGAAGCCTGAAATTCCAATTCGTTGTCTCCGTTCTTGATAAACTGGATAACTGACACAAGTTTTGAAACGGCCTCATAATCGGACATAAGCAATTCCTCGAGCTGAAAAGGTACGAGAAATAATATTAAGTTTAAATTAGTCGGCATTTTTCTCACTCAATGTCATTCACATAGCAATCCTCACTCAAATAGTATGTGATAGGGCGTAAAAAAATCTTTGTTTCCACTAACATCTCCGAAAATATTGGGTCGGTAGGTTGGCTAAACTTTCTTTTTTAACTTTTTCAATTTTTACCTTATTATTTTTTAGAAGAATTGACGAAAAACAGCGTTTTACAACCGTAATAGCTACGGAAAAAAAAGTTTAGGGTCGGTACAAGAAAATAAGGTTAGTGGAAACAAATAACTTTTTTATTAGGCCTTATTTGATCAGTACTTCTGATCCATTTTCGTCTGACTGCTGTCAAAACATTTGTTTCTTGTATTCACGTGACTTCAATCAAGATAGAGACGTAAAATCAAGATTCATTCTCAGTGATTTAGTCCTGCTCTTATTAATTAATGAGGGGCACCAGGCCATTGAAATAGCTCTTGTCACAGGTGAAGGAAAGATACGTACATTAAAATGGATTCAAAATAAGTAAATTTAAATTAGTACTGAAAGTTGATGGATTCTAAATAAGATAAAAAAAAATTAAAATTGCTCTTTTTTTTAAATAAATAAATAAATAAATATATAAATAAATAAATAAAACGTTTACATTGGCATTTGTCAGTGAATCTGTGTTAATATTGGAAGCATCAGGCTAACACACACAGGTCCGCATTGTCGAGCAATGAACCCACTCTCAATCGACTCTGGCGCTGAAAATTTAGACAATTAATAATAATATTAATAATATAATAATAATAATAAATATGATCAGCATTCAGTTTTACTCTGCAAAAATTGTTCTTATAAGTTGTGCTTTTCGATCTTTGCAATTTATGTATTGAAATGCAGAAGGAATTATTTATACACCATTTTCATATGGCTAACCAAAGTTATGAAAAAATTCGTTGAATTGAGCTTTATAAAAAAGATTTAAACTTTTGTAAATATGGAAACGTTAGCAAAAATGTTTATAAATACCAAGATTATGGGAGGTACGTATTGTGAAGACTATATAACAAAATAGATTTAATTCACAAACTTAAAAAAAACTAATCTACCAATCTACTTCCATTAAATACTATGCACTTGCTGATTTTTTAAAGTAAAGACAATTGATATGTAACCGAGCGGAACCGAAAGATATCCGATTGTTGTTTCCAGATCTGTACAATAAACTGCACAAATTCTCCACAGTAGTTACCTCCCCTGTGAAGGCCAAGTCCAATTTTACAAATTAGGGGGGATTGTGGTATAAAAATAGACTCCTGCTACTTATTTAGATGTTTAAAATCATATTGCTAAAGCAGCATTCCTAAAATGATATTCCATTACTGTGTTACCTTTCATTTTTAAACTGAAAAAGAAACCTGTTATATCAAGTAGAAGCATATTTACAACTTGAAACTCTCATTTTAAATTGGAATATCCTAAAATAAATTACACAAGTCTACTAGTCAGAGATAGCATTGCATTTACTCTGGCTTCATTTTCATATCATCATTTGATTGGTTGAAAAAGTAGGTCAAAATCAATATTATACAGCTATGCCGAAATAGAGTGAAACGAAAAAAATCTTACATATCCTGTGACCAAAACAGAAGAAAGACGATGGATTGAATCTAATTTGTTGATACTTTTGTGAACCAGTCTTGTGAGCGGTTTGTTCCTTTCGCTGTTCGTACCCTGTGACGTCACGTCACCGCCACAGATTGTTCGAGCCCGATGGATGGCAGATGAAAGTGCGGGGTCGAGACATAGGCAACTGAAGACCAAGGCAAAGCCTGTTATGGAGAAAATCGGCAATTTTTAATATTTTGTGTTGATATCTAAGTTACTATATTTTTTCTATGCGTAAAGCTTTATGAATGACTTTACTACTAGCGTCTTCCCAAAAAGCTCGAAACGAAAATGTTCGTAAGAAAAATAATCGCCATATTTTGAAAAGTTGATTCTTCTACTGCCATTTATCAGTTGTATTACTTTAAGTCAAACTATTACAAATAAATACATAGACAAATGAATAAATAATACATTTTTTTGCAAAATCAACTTACATGCTTTGAAATGCATTTTCTCGTAAAAGTATATTTCGTTTTATCAAGGCTGCAGTTGTAAAAAGTTTGTATTCATTTGAAAATTCGGACCTTATATATACCTTATGGCAGCAAAATTCTAGAAGTCCGGTTTCATTGACCAACTCTGTCCGGGAAATTTTGTTATCAGCAGAGTCAGTTTATTCCGTCTGTCCGGCAGAAGCGAAACTAACTTGACTCATGCTGTAAGCATTAGCGATCCCTTAATCTTGTGTGAGTAAGTGCTACAACTGTTTATTTATTTTATACATACATCCGTAAGCAGATGTATAGTTCAGAAATATTTACGCCCGCTTTTTTTATTTTTTGAATTCCAGGTACCGTATAAGGTGTTATTTTTTAAACAAACGAATCAGAATATTAAGATTAGTTGGTTCAATAGACAGCAATCACGCTACTGACGCGGTCACGCTAAGTAGGTACTAACCCTGTTCAAACAATAGGCTTTATATTGTGATTGGTTTTATTGTATGATTCTTCTTTCTGGATTTGGAATGTAATCTCGTTGACTGTCCGGATTCCAAGACAAACACCCACTAGATACCTGAACTTTCATCATATGAATAAAAATTTGCAAACTGGTAACTGATGAAATATGAATGTAGGTGTACATGTAATAAACTATGTCCGGGTATGAGGAATGACACGTTAGTTGTATTTGTATTTTTTATACTAAACTTAATTTTGTGCATCGAAATTGAAGAAATGATAGAAAATGGTGTGGTATAAATCAGATATTCACCGTAATATCATATATTATAAAGTTTTAATTTAATTTTATTTACACTATTTGACAGAAAGGGTTTCTTTTCTTTGTTTGGACATATGTGGTATGGGTGAAAAGGCGATTTCATGTCGATGCAATTCGATCAGTTTTAGACATTGTGAAATTCTATTATATTGGTTGCTGTGATTTCGAAATGTCAGGAATGTAAAGGCTTCCTCCATTCTGGTCTCGCTGTTAGACAGAAAGTCCCACGTCCCACTGACAGTATTTCAGTTATTAGGAGACTATGTCTGCTTGAGACAGATATAGTGCTACCAAACTGCAGTATCACGTCGTAGACGTGTGTCATGATACCACACACACTGTCAAGTTATACTGACATCTCCAATGCAGGAGATTTTGCACAGATCTCTGACACAGTGAGTTGAAAAATAGATGAGTTTCAGCTAAATCACAGATACCTAATAGCGTGACTTTTGATACATACCATGGTCACGTGGTAACTCAGTGTAGCAGTGAATGATGCGGGGCCAATCCACTGTACCGGAACCAACCAGCCAAACTACCATGTATATATGCTGAGCGCCAATCAGAGAGCTGGTCTCTTTACAGAGCCACGAGTTTTTATAGCAATGACATTTTTGTCCGTAAAACAAACTCTAGTGCCTTCCTCGAATATATCGCATAATTATGGGCATTTTCATTGCCTGGCCTGTAACTCAAATTCTGTATCACAGCAATTTAGATTTTTTTAGAAAAAGTTCGGAAGCCGTTTTCAATGAGAGCAAGCTCATAGAAACATACATTCAACTTTTTTTTTTTACGCCGCCGGAGGCGGTCGTTATTGGCGCCATCTTCTCCGTCAACATTCCTTGAGAATGCAACTCCTCCTACGTTTCTGGCCCTATCTTTTCACAACTTAGTCAATGCCATGACTGTAATGGGTAGATTTCCATGAACCAGTTATATAATGACATTGATCAAGATCCATTCGGAAACTTAGGACTTGTGTTCTCAAGTTAATATGCCAAGTTTCGAACACAAGCCCTAAGTTCCGAATGGATCTTGTCAATGTCATTACTATAACAGGTAGAAGTGCATAAAACAGGGATTATCCGGTTTAGTAATTTTTGCAAGAGTTATGCTCCGGAGACAAAAAGAATACATATTGACACTGCTATTTGACCTAATTTCATATCGGGTTCTATCTCTGTCTATATGTATCATATTTACTTCCTGACTGAAATAATTTGTTGAACGGGACATTAAACTTCAACAATCCAATCCAATACTTTGTTTCTGTGTGGATAAACTGTTTTGCTCAAGGAAACACTCGGCTGATCGTGCAGGGATCGAACCTACTACTCAGGCAACCTCACGATCTCAGGCCCCTGTCTCTATCAGCTAAGCTAACTGGTCTCACAGACTTCACTTTGAGCTTATGTATATAAACATGTTAAATGATCAATCTTGATCTTTATATTTTGTGGCGGCGTATATTGTGGCGGCACTGGCATTCTTATGTTAATTTCTAGGTCAATAAATAATGGAACTAAAGACTTTCACAATTATGAAAGTAGGAAAAAATATCATTTAGGACAGTTTTGTGAGAGGCAGACCAGAAAGCCTTCTTGCGACGGGAATTGATAAAACGCCTTGGCTCCTAGGCGGTATTTAGACAACATTTTTTTTTACATCTTGTATAATTCGTCTAGGTGAGCTGGGGAAACAACAGTTGAAACAAAATGAACAGGCGCCTTACGTTTTGATTTAATGTTCGAATAATTAGGAACATGTAAGTTTGGTAATATATATGTAATAAAGGTAACAATATATCTATCTCAGAAGCAACGTTATTATGTGTTTTTTTTATTGATAATAGGACTCGGTTCGGTGACCTGTGGTTGAGATTCTGTCCGTAACTTGCAGGTCGTAGGTTCGATCCATGGCCACAACATTCCAGCGTATTCGAACAACATAGAACAGAACAGAATCTATCTGACTTAAGCACAAAACTCATCGTCACAAAAGCAACAAAATGCAAAATACAAAGCATGCAACATGGTGAACTATATTTATATATGAATAATTATGTGAGATAGCGTATGAAGTCCTCACATCTTTAACAAGTCAATCTCATTAGGTTTGTTGGCAGTGTATGTGATCATTATCATTGGCCGGTATCGATGTCTGCAATGGAATATTTGGTATTGAGGGATAAATCGGTTAATTATATCGAAATTCCGGGTACTGATGAGCAAATTCAATAATTAAACAATGTTGAGGAGATTAAGAGAATGAAAAGTCTGCAAAATTTATTTTAAAATTGTAATTGGTATTGTTATTGGTATTGTTATATACTACTATTGGCAGCAAAATGAATCAATTTTGTAGAATATAATCCAGCAATTTTGGGGAGGGGTGTGGATGACGACCCCACAATACTGAAGTCAAATGGTCAAATTAATCCGACTTTGGATCCGTGATCAGTTTTTGTAGCATAGCGCTGTGAATAAAATCGTCATACACTAGTACCATTTCAGCAACTTCGGTATGTCGTGGCCGGGACCAAACCGATTCTAGTAGATATATCTCTCTACCAAATGGACATCACTTCAATCCCTGACTGCGATCTGATCACGATACAAGCGGTAACAGCATACATCATTTGTAGTGTCGACGTGACTCAGCAGGTGATAAACATGGTATATATCATACCCATATATTATATTCAAAGTCCTATAGATCTAATTACCATATTTTTGTTCCTTTGATGGGGGTAACGAACAGTTTCAGTATTGTATAGCGACGTCCAGCTAACTGCAGGTGCAGCACAGAATCGACGCCCAGCTGATTGGCTGGCCATATTTTCAGTCTGAAAATCATAGTTAAGTACTCGAACACTAAAACCTGCGTACAGGGATAATTAAAGTAAAAGATCACTTCCCTTAAGTTAGCCACGAATAGTTCATTGAACCCGGATGACTTTGACTAACAGTTATTAACAAAATACAAAAGAAACGACAACAACAACGACAAAAACCCAACGCACATTCATTCTCATATTACCAGTGTTTAGTCAAAAACTACATAGGGAAATATATTAAACAAAAACTGTCGTTATAAAGCATTAAGTTGAAAGAATGTCGCACCTTTTTATTTGAAAATAGATGTCGACGTATCATGGGGAGAATGTCGGACATTGGCGAATTTCTCCGGAAATTTTCCGTGGTGAACTGACAATGAGTACATCCTAATGATTAAATTCATGAGACTTGGTAAGCTACCTTTACCATTATGATATTGCAATTTACTTTAAACAAATGCATTTTATATAAACACTTCCAAAGCGGGGGTCGAACTCGCGACTTTCGGACCTGAAAATACAATAGATAACACTAACACAGGACCACGGGGCGCTTAATATTGATATCGCTTGCCAGATATTAAATTTTATGTTTATCTTTTAGTTAAGGTTGTAAAAGACAGACTTTGAAAACCGAAAATCCGATAGTGTATATGTTGGTTGCTCAGCCAACGAGACTTCCGTCGTTTGGAGATGGTGCCTACTTGAGATAGATATAGTGTTATCACTCACAGTGTCGAGTCGTTAACCCTGATACCGGGCCATCTCCCCTATATCAGCGAAACAGTGGTCTTTTCTATTGACATGGACCAACCAATACCCCCCCCCCCCATTTCAAGCCTTTCGAGGGATTATAGGGACATATCTGTGGATTAAAAATAGTAATATTAATTGTTTGAAACCGTGAATATTGCCATTTATAATTTTCAGTTTTGTGGCAGGACTACTTTTTCTCCTCTTCATGGAGCCGCAAAATGGTTGAAAGTATTACATAAAAATAAAATAAAATGTTGGTTTCAGTGGAATATCACTTTTAAGTATAGTCATATCTTTTGGAAAATGGCAATTAATCTTGGCGTTCATGAAAATTCCATGGAAACCAACAATTATCCTCTATATGATTCGGTTAAAACAAATGAGAAAACTTCCTTGGCCAGTGAGAAATTCCTTTGTACATGTTGGTTGATATATTACGAGATTTTTTTTTTCATTTAACAAATTTCAATCTCATTCCTGGATAATTCCTGATGTATATAAATTACGAAAAGAAATAAATGTAAATGTTAAGTATTGGTAGAAGTGTAAGTATTCAAGTTTGATCCAATACGATAGAAATGTCAAGTTTTACCAGGTTAGGTTTAATACCCAGCTGTGTTTAGTTAAACGTTCCACAAATAGTTTTTATGTCATTTGGGATTTTGTCTAGATGGGGACAGATATAATTATGCCTCAATGTGATATCACACCGTAGACATGTGGCATGATACCACACCCAGTCACATTATCCCGACACCGGGCCAACCATTTCTGTAACTACCCTTTTCTGCTGAGCACCGAGCAAGATATACCAGTACCCTTTTAGCGACTTATAATATGTTGCTGCTGAGGACTGAACCTAAAAACCTTCATGTTAAAAAAATTGCACTACTAAATTACTAGACACCACTGGACCATTTAATACTTAATCCCTCCTTTAAAAATGGGTTCTAAAGAAACACAGTCTGTCGTTAATGTGATTTTAATCAGTGAATGCATGTAACAAGAGAAAAAAAGTGCACGAACTGCTACACTGGTGATATGATCAACATGGTCATATATCAATAATAAATATCATTCATTCCAGCACATATATATATCACCATACTCAACCGCATTATAATATATGCATCTGTAACAACTATCATTAAATACAGCAAGTCTAAGTTGTATAATATTATATTCATCTCTAATGATTTAAATGAACATAACAACAGCTATTCTCCCCACATACTGCAATTTGTAGTGTTAATTACGGTAAGCAATTAAGATAGATCCTGATTATATGGCAAATTGGAAGCTGCAGAAGTCAGATAATGTATTATTATGCATCTAATTCAGTTTGCTACGAATATATAGAATTAGAATCCAATTATTAGCCTATTATAAACTTCACATTTATTTAGCTGGAAATGTGATAAAAATATTGACATTCTAATGTATTTGCATGAGGTAAATATACAGGAAAATGATCATATCATAATAATCTCTTCATGACATTTTTTCTATGGTATTAGCATTAAAATAAACAATTTCACATATGATTGATACATGAATCTGATTACAGGGCAGTGAAATTATTAAATATATTTTAATGTTAATGCCTGCATAAACAAGTAACTGGTGTTGCACGCAACACATGAGGCCCCTACCAGTGTGGTGCATAATTTTTCCTTTACCATAGCAACCAGAATTTTGGTCCGAGAAAAAAAAGCAAAGTGACATGCAGAATCTCCATACTGCCATCAACCATTTTTCAAAATATTATCTTAAACAGTTTTTAAGTTATTTCGGGATACAGATTTCCGGACAGATGGATGGACGGACGGACAGACAGACGGAGGGCAAACCTATAGTCCCCTACCGATGTAAACACCGGTAGGGGACTAACAAATCAAAAAGTTATAGTTCAGGTAAGTTTATAGGATAACATATCAAAATCACTCATAATTGTTGAGGACTAAATTAGCACAGGCCCACAAGCATGAGACTGTTTGTGTGTGTTTATCAAAATAAGGTGGATCTGATTTTAAATAGTTGGGTCTTTGTTTCTAAATAATTACATATTCTAACATATAAGGATTCATACTGAGGAGTGAGAGGGAAACTAGGCTAAGTGCATATAAATATATAAGCACTTAGCCTAGTTTCGCTCTCACCCCTCGATACAGAAATGTGAATCAACGTCATAGCAATCAATGTTTTGAAAATAAAACAGAATAATTTTCAGAAGTTCCTCAACTTCACTACTTGTGAAAGCACCAATAGAAATGACCATGATATTGCTTTGTGAGCACACTTCTACAATTTTACCATAAGATCATCACCAAAATTACACATGACTGATGGTTGTTCTCCCCTCACCAAGTGGCTATATCATTTTATTAATCAACACCATAGTTAAAACAGATTTCAGTGTGAAAATTTTAAGTGTTTTTCTTTCTCATCTTAATGATACTGTTGAGTGGCCAACATTACTGAACCTGCTTGGGTTGTGACTTGTCAGAATATAGGGTTTAAGACTGGTTGCACCGGTCATTCAAGTGATGGCCTTTGTGTGATACAATTTCCTATCACTAAAATTTCCTTTATACTTTAGGAGTATTTTTTTTTTTTCTTTCAGACAAAATTCTATTAACAACTTGAATGTAATTCATAAAAAGAGGAGGAACTGCAAATGTAAAATATAACTTTTATAGTTCTTATCTCTCTAAAAAAGTATGTTTGTGTGTCTTTTTCAAATATAGGTCTACTTCATTTAAACTGCAGGTATGCTAATATACCATTAATAAGACAACATACAAACTATTCATTTGGGGAAAATATGTTACAGAGCACAATCTGTTTTGTTGTTGTTTGTTTGGATGGACACAGCTAAAATTTAAAATTAAAAAAAAAATCTAAAAAAAATTCAGAATTAAAAGACTTATTATTTTATTTCTTGAATAAGCCTCTGTAGAATACCACATCTCTACCAATAACAATGTATTGTGAAAATAAATGCAAGATGTATTTAAAGGGAAAATACCCACCAAAGACAATTCCCAAGAGAAAGAAAGTTGTCTCCCTTTGGAAAATGTGAATATGAGAGAAAACCTCATACGCTTATCAACATACTGTAATGTCTCGTTTCTTATCTTGTGTAAACAAAACACAGCAGATTTTCCAGAAACATAACTGGTATTTTATTTTAAAGTAATTGAAATAATCTAAAGCCTGGTGTTATCTGGTTATTGTCAATATCAGATAGATGAAGTTCTTTATCTTTTAAGTTAATGGCTCTTTTAATGCAGGTAATATAAACCTTTTTCCAGGAAAAATTATGCACAGCATACTGTAAAAACAGTTTAAGAAATATGTCACCACAGACTAAATGTATAATCCAATGATTGGCGTAAAAATTAAATGTGAATACATCCCATATTTTTATAGATGCAACAAACACTAATGTAGACAGGTGTGCAAGTGTGAATGACATCAAATATACACAAAAGTTGCTTAAATCTATTATTGATCCATGATAACTTTTGACCTTGCACCAGAACACCTTAAAATTAAGATAATAACTATCAAATCAAATAAATGTGTACATTACTTTTGACAAACGGTAAAACCAATGCACTCCAACCTTGCTTTCAATTACTGAATAGTGGTATGCTAAGTTTGACATAAGGTTAATTTTGAAGCATTAGGAATAATGGCATGTAGAAAATAAATCATAATAGGTTTAAAGCAAGTGATGTTTGAACAAATCAAGCTATAAAAAACAAAGTGTAAGACTCATTAAGGAAACCATACTATTTTGTAGAAACTTATTTTGCAAATCCAACAATGGCTTTTTATTGTTAATGATATTTATTTTTCTGAAGAAAGTATATTTTTATGACTTCATTAGAACAAACATTATTGGACAGAATTTGTAAAATGAAGCTTAAACTAAACTGGAATTGTTATCTTTTTTCCAATGCTTGACAGTAAAACGAAACTGAAATAAGAGAAAGTACTACCGTAAAATGCCATGTATTGTGCGCACCAATGTATAGTGCACAGCCCGAGTTTGAGGCTTGAAACCTTGGAAAAAAATGTATTTCCCTTTTATAATGCACATATCTTTTTCGTACGACGAGGAGGCAGCCATCTTGTTTACTTGTGGTTGTTTTGTGGATGTTAGACTGCACAACCGGTGGAAATGTTCTACTGCTTCCGCAAGTCAGGTGTAATGCAGCGATTATTTTCACACCTTTAATATCCATATGCATTTCCATTGTTACCTTGTTAAAAGAGGAGAGTCTGAGTAATAATCTGAAACTACCACACATTCTTGTTTGTTTTTCACAAGTCTCTTAACGAAGGGTATTGAAGTGTACAATTGTCATGAACCAAACAGCTCTGTCTAATATGAAACTAATTTGTCAAAATTTCGTAGGATTGAATGAAATTAATAAAATATTGTTTATTTATGCATGGTCACAGTAATGACGATGCAAACATCGCATCTGTTTGTATGTCGTCAATTAATTATAATTCAAAGCACAGAACGGGACTTCCGAATGAAGCGTAAGAAAATGTAAACTCCAATATGAAAAAGAGAACAATGATTTCGGAACATTTATATTGTACAAAACCATGATAGAAATCACAAATAGACAACACTGTACAGGCCAGTACACGCGATCAAGCTTTAATATCAATTTTGCGCATGAAATATACTTATAGGCTCTACCAATACGGCTTCCTAGTGGGAGGGGTAAAGTTTGGGAAAATACGAAAATATTGAGTTCTTTTGTATTGTGCGCACCCCCTCTTTCAGAAACGAAATATAAGTTAAAAAAAAATGCACAAAACATGGCATTTTACGGTATGTTGCTTGTCCAACAAACTGGAATTATTAAACAGAAAGTTTGATGATTTTCTTTTTTTTTTCTTTTGCTACATAGTTTAAGCAATAATTCAAACTGCAGACTTTGCTTACACACACACACACACACATATATATGTGCCTGACCATAATCAGAATGATTTTTAACATCATAATGTTCTCCTGAATTGTATTTGAAAATCACAGCTGAAAAATAAAATTAAACTTTTCATTTCAAGATATAAGTAATGGTTTAAAAATAATATTGCAAGTTTTAAGGACTGATTGCAATAGACTTTGTACAACTAAATTAAATATTAGCAATAAAAAAAGTCAGATAGAAAGTGTTGAACTGGCATATATTTTAGATAAAACATGAAAAATGTGACATTTTCCTTTGTTCATCAAAAACTTAACTTTGAGATATATAAGTCAGAAGATGTATGATAGATGTAAGATATATGGTCAAACCTGTCTTAAGCAGTTAGTCAAGGGAACAAGAGAAAGAGGTCGCTTAACAGAGGTGACCGCTAAAAGAAGCTTAAATATATAACAAAATGATACAGTTTGATATTAAAATTGTTGCTAAATGCAGGTTGACCCCTTAGTACAGGTGGCCATTTACACAGGTTCAACTGTACATAGATATGCACATCATAAGAAATATTTTGTCCAAACTTCAGTGAAAAAAGCCCCTGACGCATGCTTGAGAATAAGATAAATAAATAATTTTATAAATAAACACAAATTTTTATGAATAACACACAGAAGAAATGTAACTTCCAAGAAACCACTGAAATAAATTTTACAAATACACCCTAATGAAATAATTCTAGGAAAGAACTTCACAGTAGATTTGGAATGCCAAGCTAACTTGTAGTTGAATATATTTTTGATCCGTTTTCCCTTTTAATTTACATAATTGACTTTATATACAATATCTCTACTGGTAAAATGCTTGTATCTACATTATATAGAAAGCTATTCAGTTTAAAGATGAAAGTCACAAAATATGATGCACAAGATTTCAGTATCACAGAAAAAAAATACCAATAATCTGCATGGAAATGTGAGACTTATCAATTTTTCCAGCTAGTTGTTGGTGTAGAATAAATAATAATAATGTGAAATCATTAATTTTCGTGGGACACTAATATTAATCAATTTCATGGAGGGTTTTATCGACAAATATTAAACCCATGAAAACTTGTCTCTTATATAGACTTCAAGTTTTCTTAAACATAGATCCACAAATAAATGTACCCATGAAATTCCCTTAAACAACAGAATTTTATGTTAAAAAAATTAATGATTTTAAAGTAAATACATATACACAGAATTTTTGTAATCTGAGACAAACTGACAACTTAAAATGATATATAAATGTGTCCCCAATTCTTGGAGTAGTGAATAAATGAACGTGTCTGCCCCATGTACATGTGATGATGAATATAATATGACCTATTCAACGATGACCACATATGCGACAAAAAATGTTATTTGTGATAAGGAGGGAGGTTAATCAAATATTTACCCTTTTAATACAGTATGGGGGGTTTACAAATGTTCACTAGTATAAATACTGCTCTACTGTTATCAAGGGAAGATACATTAGCACATGGAACAAATGATCACCACACAGCACCAAGTATAATGAAAAATCCAGTTTTCTTTTACTGGTGTCTAGTGTACTTATAATTAAGACATGATAATAACTTTGTTGCACTTTATTCACATGAACAATGACAATTTATCACTAGAAATATGGTGTGAGGCAATTCTTATAAGAAACTGCCTCTTATTAACGTAACAGTCTCTTAAAACCAGAGCTGTTAATACCGATAGAATAAAAAAATATCAACTTATTATTTTTTAAGCTAAGATCGATATATTTTTATGACGTCTTTTATTTCTTGGCGACATATTGGGCACAGGGCATTTCGTTCATTTTTCACAGCCTGGGCACATTCGAAACACATACACATATGTCCGCACGTATAAAGCACTGCATTGACAGGTCTCTCATAGCAAACGTTACACTCATTGATCTCATTGTCCGCTATGGGATTTTCATTTATTGAGCTAGGCGTTGCTGGCATTGACATTGGTTGCTGAGGATTCAAAGTTTTTGGGGTTGAAGGGGAGGGCGGCACCATAGGAGCAGGTTGGCTGATACTTCGGGACATCATGTGGGGAGGGTTGTTGGCCAGGTGTAGCGATGTTGGCGTCATGGTGTGGCGCTGCAAGTGGGGTGGAGGCAGGCTCACTGTCAGCGAACTGGAGGTTGACCTTGACCTTGGGAAAGGTCGTGGGGGCTGTGCAGGATGTGGTATTGTTGCACCTGGAAATTTTGTAAAAGAATTAATACCAAAGGAAAAATCAGGGGAAACAACTAAGATTTTCATGGAAAAATCAAAACTGATATTACTTCGCTCTAATTACCCAGTCTCTGAATGATATTAATCAATCAATACTAAAAATGCTAAGGAAAAGGTGTTATAATGTTATTAAGCAAACACAGGATTTTGTTATTTTTAAAAGAGGAAAATTTATCAAAAGTCTTGAAAATTTAAATCCCAAAGGTTGAAAAATTCTGTCATCAACTTCATTGTTTTCATCTGTCTTAACAAGACCATTAAACAAGAGTGTTCTCTGGAAGACGTGTGTCACCTGCTGAAGCGTGACGGAAAAAGTGTTACAGACAGACAGATGGCTGGACGGACAGATGGACAACAGAAAAGTGATCCCTATGTGTCATCTCTGCTTACAACAGGTGACAGAAAAAAGGATGCCTATCTTTGAATTCATTTTTCTTCATATTTTAAAAAAACTTTTATATTTTGAACAGTATTACACCACTTATGTAAAGCAGCTGTATTGTCAGTGAAAAAAGGAACAGGTATAAGCATTACTAAAATACAAAGAATACATTTGTCATATCCTCATGAAAAGAAAAAAAAAAGAAAGAAAGAAAAGTAATTGTAACATCTTTACCAGAATGAAAATAAAATGAGCCCTCAATGAAGGTAATAAAGTCTTACAATGTCTTTATTCAACAAATTGGAAAGAAATTCAATATTTTGTAATAGGACAAAGGACAGACAGGACAATGTCACTGACCCCTACATAACAGCGCTTCACTTTGTGAAGCAGGGTTAGAATGACAAGAAATGATTGTAACACTACCGATCATCTTGATTTTCTGCACGTTTCCGTACACATCGAAGAAGGCCCACAGAGGGAGGGTACGATCGACATGCATCAAGGTGGATACTTTGTGATTGTTCCGTAGGTATTGCACTTCACCTGTAAATGGATAGGTTAACTTAATTACTTATCAATTCTAAAAACATGATGTTGATAAACATTTATCACTAAGGTAGTCTCCATTCTATCATAGGCCAAAACAAGAGGGCCATAATGGCCCTGGATCGCTCACCTGGTGAGCCAATTTTGACCCCAGGGTCAAGATTTGAACAAACTTGATAGAGATCCACTAGACAATGCTACACACCAAATATCTTAACTCCAGACCTTGTGGTTTTAGAGAAGAAGATTTTTTAAGTTTTTCCTATATTAGTCTATGTTAAATCAAGTGACCCCTGGGGCGGGGCCAATTTTGACCCCAGGGTCATGATTTGTACAAACTTGGTAGACATCCACTAGACAATGCTACACACCAAATATCTAAGCTCTAGGCCATGTGGTTTCAGAGAATAAGATTTTTTAAGATTTCACTTTTAAAATCTATTTTTAGCTCCTGTGACCTAATTATGCAACAAACCGGAATCATTTGAACATTTTTTTAGGGGATCACCTTAGGAACATCCTTGCAAAATTTTATCACTTTCCCATCAGTAGTTTTAAAGAAGAAGATTTTTAAGTAAATTGTTGACGACTCACAACAACAGACGCCGGACAAAGGCTGGTCCCAAAAGCCCACCTTGGCACTTCATGCCAGGTGAGCTAACAAAAAACAGTAAAATTCTTATAACAGTTTTCAGTCTGAATCCTTTATCTCGTACAGACTCATTTTGATGCATTGGCCAACAGAGCAGACCCAGATCTGACAGCTCCTTTTGGCATGAATATTCATGAAGTAAACAGATAACATCTCAACACAAGAATACTGATACACAGGGAACATCAAACCAGATCTGCCTACATCTAATATAGCCCCTGTTTTTCAAAGAAAAATAGAAGAAAAAAATAAATCATTGTACCCTTACCCTCATTTATCCTACCTAAATCTCTATATAAGCCCATGGCCATACTTGGGAGTTTGAGTTTTAAAAATCAAACTTAAGTACAGATAATGTTATCTGTATCAACAAGTATGCTTTTCTATTATTCTCATCGGTCACAGAATCAATTAAGAAGTCAGTCCATAGTTAAATGGGAGGAAACTCTATCATATGTAACCATCTGAAAATTGATTCACATAGCATTTAAAAACAATGTAATTGCTAATGTCATGTCTACGTGAAAAAATAAAACAAAAGAATCCAAAGGTCAGCCAAAGAGTAGGTCAATGACTTCCATCACTTGAGTGTGGGGTCAATAAAAAGGGTCAGAGACCTTGGATATTCCAAGGTAACCAACAGCCATATCTCCCAGGTCTCTCAACCCATCAGCAGCCTAAGTTATCTCATCAAGAGTTCTGCTAGTCCCCCCTCCCCTCCGCGAAGTCCTGACATTTTTATAAGGCTGCTGTTACTGATAACTGATGGATAATGGGAAAGATGAGTGAAACATGATCATGACAAGAGCAGGTAGAAGTAAAGGATCTCTTTCAATGGTTTTCTTTCAAAATCAGGATTCAATACTGATGCTTATGTGTGTAAGATTTCCTTTCCTTTTTAAAGATTAACATACATTCTGTCTTACATTTACTAGGTACTGAAGAATATAAGCTGCTTAAATTTAAAGAATACCGAGTATATATCCATTACTGAGTTTAAAATCATTGAATAAGTCAAACACAGCTTGCAATATGTTTTTTTTTATACTTGGCTGACCATGCAAAATCCGAAGAAAGGTAAAATTCAATAATGGGGCCCTTAAAATAAACTATATTTAAAATGAATTCCAGGAACATTCACACAGATAAGAAAACAAACAAAAAAACTGTCTATAGTTTTTGTTCAATCTTGATTTTCTAACACAAATTTATTGTGTAAGCAGACAGTCTTACACATGCACTTAAGAAACTAACAAATGACTTTGACAAAAAGACAAATATCTGACTGTTTCAAATTATTTTCCTAGATCTTCCTATCATGCATTAAGTAACTGTCTTTTAAAGCACAGCAAAGTTGATTTATCCTACCACTTTCTTTATACAATCCCACAGACACAAGCCAAATCTTGCTATATTTTTTATGCCCCCATCCCTATAAATCTTGCCTAAAAACTTCAAATGCAGTTACAATATCCATCTATTTCTGATAAACTGAACAAACATATCCTTATTTACACCTGTGTAGATGTAAAAGTAACACATTATCCAGGTATGTAAGACTATTGCTGGACTTGTTGAATTTTGCAATCTGTTTCTTCATGAAGAAACAGAACATTCTGAGATTCCACTCTCTTGCATACATGCTTTAAGAGTTTAACCATTTACCTCATGAATATTCATGAACAAATTTATGATTTGATGAATATTAGTTTACTGAAATTAAAATGGTGTATATCAGAAATAATGGATTTTTTTTGCTGCACAGACTGTGTAGAAACTGAACTACAATATTGTATGAACAAACAGAGCAGACCCTGATCAGACAACTCTTAGAAGAAGCTGTCTGATCAGGGTCTGCTGTGTGTGCCAATATGTCAAAATGAGTCTATATGAGGCTTAAACATATTGAAGTAATTAAAAAAAATACAGTTTCTTTGTCACACTCTAGATAGTTACAGAAGAAGATGGGAAATTTTCACTGACAGTCCTTGTAACAGTAGAGATTTTAGATCCCAAAAATACAGGATACACCTCTGAAATATAGGATTTTCCTATAGGACTAGATCATCTTTGACAAAGTGAAAACAACATGATTAAATCACCAAGTGATTAGCATGACTACGGCATAAAGAACTGATCCCAACCAGAGTTTCTTATGTGAAGAACAGACTGTGACAACAATCACCAACAAATATCCTTCATTAACTCACAGACTGAGAAACTAAATTCACCTACAATCTGAGGATAAAAAAGCTTCTAAGCTTATTGTTCAAAAAGCAACATACTGGTAATTATACTACTCACTGTCAGTATTTGTTCATAAGCACACATAAACTCAGAATCTCTCTCACAAAACTGACTTAACTGACAGTTGTATGATTGACTGAAGAACATGACTTAAACAGTCCCCATTACAGCAGAGTAATAGACAAGTGTTGATATAAACAATTAACATGTAATAATGCTCTAATTAATCATGACAAAGCTCAGTGAGCTGACAAATGGATCAAGGTTAGAGTTGCAACCATGCATAAGTCAATAACTGCTGGATTAATCACACTTCTTCTTTGAATCAAATGACATAGGCTTACTGATTTTCTCTTATTTGATGAAAACCAGCTCCTTTTTCTGTTTCTTTTTTACTACTGTCTCTGAAAATATTGATTGCTATCAGTCTTATGCAAGAAAGAAATGTGAATTTTGAAGAAAATTGTGCATATTTATAAACACACAGCCCATTATGTCTATAATATACATTATTTCAATTTACCTCAGAATCCAACATTTCTTGCTTACCCTAAAATATAGGGAATTTATAGGAAACTTGTCACCCTGCTACTGTTATATACTCACCATCATTTGTCAAATGAAAGCTCAATTCATCTTCGATCTCAGGACTCCGACAAACATCCTTATTGACAACCCAGTATTCCAGGCGGTCAAGAAGTAGGTCTGCATCATCTGGGAGATCATCAGCTGTCAACTGTGAAGGGTCACATGATGTAAAACCGAATGCTAGTCCGCCAATAAAAGAACGATCTACACCTTGTATTTGTATCACAATTTTTTCACCACAACGTAAAGGTCTTGAAGTGAACACATACGCGTTACAATATTCGTCCTTTGTTCTCATAGCAACAGTCTGATCGGACGAAACTCGAATATTTCTTCCACAAAGATTGTGGAATGGGAGAGGGGAGAAGTCCACATTGCCATGGTAACGACTACCTGGTACATTGGCTGTCATTTCTCGAACACTTCTGTTGTTATTTCGATTATCGGCAATTGTCAATGATGTGATATGAGATGCAACATTGTTTTGTTGCATTGACATAGAAGAACTTACCGACTGCTGGGCACTTGTTAACATATTATTAAGAGTTTGTGGTTGTGGGTTTGAAAATTCCACACAAGAAGTGTTCCCATATATGTCCAGTAAAGCCCATATTGGCCCGCCAGTATTAACACCGCTGAAAAACAAGCCTTTTTCTTCACCGTTTACTCCATAAAACACGTCTCCTGATCGAGTCACATAGAAAAATAGCTCATTGCCGACAACAGCGTATCTTTCTCCGAGTGCTTTCGCCCAGTTACCTGGCTTGTTAGTAAGGTCTGGGCAAGCATAGCGTGGAAGATCTGAACCCAGTAACGTGCCCGGGTCAGTGCTTGTAAATCCAAAACGTAAAACACCACTCCAGCTCCCTGAGGTATCAATAAACTTTATATAGACCCTCTCCCCTATTGCAATTGGTCGATTACTGAAGCATATCCCCTTGCAGAAGCTGTCTCCACGCTTGGCTCGGCGCTGGTTGTGGGTCAACTCGACATTGTCACCATGGACACTGTGGAACTGGAGTGGCCAATCAGGTCTTTGGGTCGGGTCACCGCTGGCCCCTACAACACACCGAAATAAACAACATATTAATAAAATATTTTATGCCTCATGAACACACAAGACATATGGAGGACACAAACAAGGAAGAATGAGATAGCCATGCTGATAAAGTAGTAGTAGGTTTTAAATAAATAAATAATACACTGTCATGTACCATCCACTTGAAATGTTACTTCATCTGACTTGATAGAGAATGCCATGGTCTAGATTTGAATCATCACCACCTCTCCAAAAGAACACTCAAGACATATGAAACACACCTCATCTCTGAAATCAAAATACTGGCCAAGTCAACTTCATCTATTTACTATTTAACCAAAAATAACCTCAACTATTTAACCAAAAATAACCTCAATTATCCTAAAAATAAAATGCATTTTGTCTACAAACCTTTTAAGTTCCTCAATTTTCAAAAACTAGAGTTTTGAATATTCACAATGCATGGTAGATTTTGATAACTTCCTGTTCAAAGAATTTTTTTAATTAATACCTGAAGGAAAAAAAACACCCACAATTTATCCTAAGCCCAGTAACTGAGGAATGCCAGCTAAGAGTGTTGCAAAATTGAGAAAGAAGATATGTTTAATGAAACCTATCCCTTATAAACTCCACGATTTCATCAAATCAGACCCTCATTCATAAGACGTGTGACAGCAATAAATTTTCTGTGGGATGTTTATACTGCTGTAACTAAGTATACCACATTTCATGAGATAACACACTTATGCCATGAACAGACAATTGTTTATTCTATGTGCATGCTTCAGTAGCCAAACAGAAGTTTTGACATATACTGCAGGGAACCAACTTATCTTATAACGACTATGCTAATGGTTCCCGGCCTCCTCAAGTACCATGCTTCTGATTGGTAAACATGTATTGTGTCAAATCAAGGGAAACTTATAAGGAGCCGTAGTTTACATGGCATTTGTTTACACAATTTTCAAATACTTACACAGAATATTTTTTGGTTAACTCTTTTAATCCTTTCCCTCATAGAGGACACCATGAAAAGACCTATGCGAACAGCATAAAACCAGATCAGCCTGAGAGTAACTTGCAGGCTGATCAGGTTTTATGCTGTTCGCTGCTCCTCAGTGGTCTGGAAATGAGGATTTTGTAATTAAATTTGGTAAGGTTTAACTGTGGTTTTCTGCAGATCAGGCTTTATGTGGTACCTATTGAGTGCGTCAAAATGAGTCTATATGAGGGAAAGGGTTAAATACATTAATATATTATCAACATTTATCCTGTGTCAGTACTTTGAAGATAATGTTCGTATATACATGTATAACAGTTTAGTCTTTAAGGAGAGCAGAAATATATGGAAATATTTCGAACTTTATATTCACACTCATAAATAAATATTCTTATTTATTGAAACATATAATATCCCTATGTGCCCCACAGTTTATCGTTACAGCTGTAAGTATTACATGTACATGTGTATTTAGAAAAACAACAACAACAACAACCCTTCAACAACTATATTACGGCATCAAAGCAAATGATTAAACAGCACACATATAAAAACTTAATTGTAAAACCCACCATTAAAAGCAGACATCAATTTTACTGCTACGGGTTTATAATTAGGTTGCAATGAATCACAGATGGTGTGAATATATAACAGGTTATGCCTCAAGATTAAAACTAAAAACCATCGCCAGTTAATTATCCTTCATGATACTTAAATGCATCATCCCTAATTATCAATTAATGAATTAACATGATGTTGTTACCGTTACTTTATACAAAAATTAAGAAATAGAGGAGGTTAGCCAAGCATATCAATCCTGTTAGGAAACTAAAACAGGATTTTATGTAATTCATTACACAACAAATAAGAAAGTTTGTGATTGTATGCTTTAAATGCAGTGCAGCTGCTTAGTAATTAAGTTTGAAGGGCTATAATTGTGGCATTAGTTGCATTTATTCTGAGAATGCACATGAGTGTGTGTGGGGAGGTCTTAAATTAAAGAAACTGCAAAATAAAACTGAATTAACTCTTACCATACTAATTTTCTTAATTGAACTTGTTTTTTCTTCATTTTGGACTTTACCATTAGTTGGGTATGGGGGTGTTTACTGAAAATTTATTGACTAAATAGCAAACAGTGCAGACCATGATCAGAATGCACAAATATACAGGCTGCAGGCTGATCTTGGTCTGCACTGGTTGCAAAGGCAGTCACAAGTGCCCATATGTAGCATTCATTGTAAGGGTCAAGCTTTTGACTTCTATGAAGATTATTTTTATTTTCTGTATTGCTACAAATCTTTTAATTGTCATTTGAGGACTTTGTCTACATGAGACAGGTACAGTTCTAGTTCACTTAGACATGCTGCAGGCAGCAGCATAATACCTTACTCAGTCACATTATCCTGACACTGGGCCAGAATTAATTCACTCCTTGAACATAACCCTTAACCCTTTCCCTCATATAAACTCATTTTGAGCACTCAATAGGTACCACATAAAGCTTGATCTGCAGAAAACCACAGTTAAACCTTACCAAATTTAATTATAAAATCCTCATTTCCAGACCACTGAGGAGCAGCGAACAGCATAAAATCTGTCACTCGCAGGCTGATCTGGTTTTTTGCTGTTCGCATAGGTCATTTCATGGTTTCCTCTATGAGGGAAAGGGTTAAATACTGAGTGCCAAGCAAGAGAGATATGTAAAACCTGCAATGTCACAAGGTCGTGCTCAAACCACTCAAGACACTGGGACTTGTTCAAATATCACTATAAGTATGAATATATAATAATTATGTTTATTGTAAAACCAGTATAATCAGTCTGATTCAGCAAAAATCATTCATTACCTGCATTATGCAAATGGTTTATATACTTAACTTCATAGAATATCTTGTTCTGGACAAAAAACTTGTCAGGCTTTTAATTACCTAGTAGCTTTCATTAAACACACACAGCACTACCTAGGTCATTAACATATGTTATCATCTATGATTTAGTAAAGTTATTGATCTTTCCTGCAACCAAATGTTCATTTGAGTATCCTAGAAAGCAGGGTCCTCTACCCCAGGACAAATCAGTGTAAAATAGGTCACAGCTGTTGTCATGGAAATGCCCATTTTCAAGGATTGATGACAGTTGAATCTACAATGCCATCTGTCCTTCTGTTTTGTTTTCATTGATAGCCATAAATGAAGTCTGAAAATAGGTCAATGGTGTGTTTAGATCATGTCCAATTTTACACATGCGTTAATTCTGTATCTGTTATGTCTATATCCATGGCCTCTTCAACATCTCAACCATTTCCTCAACAAAAAACATGAAAGGAACAGCATCCTATAGCAAAAAAGCTCAATATGTGTAACCTTGTAAAAGTCATTAAAATCTAATTAACACTGGGTGAACAGTGAAAGAAAAGAAACACCAAGATATCAACATCTTAGAAACAAAAAAGAAACATTAAATCTTGCATGAGATCTTGAAATATTCCTTACCACACTTGTTACAGAATCAGGATGAGGGTACATTCTTCAACCTGGATCAGAATCAAATGCCTTTCTATCCTTGCCAGCTTTACTGGTGCTCTAATGAATGGGAATAATGGAGAAAGCCAGGCAACGCCCATGTACCCATGTACAGGTAAAGGAATATGCCAAGAAAATGTGTTGATGAAGGTAGATCAATACCAGATTCTGCTGCACTGTGGCTGGATTCTGAACAGGTAAAGTGGTAAGTGTCTTATCAAGGTACTGATGAACCGACTGCATACCAAGCTATCATTGCAACTCCTGTTTCAGGTACTAAATATTTGACAAGTCCAAGGTAAGTCATTGATGTCATGAGTATCCAACAACATTGTTTTAATGTCCTAGGTTTCCGCAACAAACTCCCATCTAGCCATGATGTGACAATTTAATTTAAACTTTTTACATATTCCACAATAAGTTTTCCTCAAGACAAACTATAATACTTAAATTCCATCAGAAATTATAATCTTCCCAAAAAGTCAATCAAGAAGCAAGTGATCCTTGGGACACATGTGTCACCTGCTGAAAGAGGAGTGACAGAAAAAGTATGACAGACAGAGGGACAGACAGACACAGACAGACAGACAGAAGAATGCCTGAGAAATTATCCATATGTGTCACCTCTGCTTACAGCAGGTGACACAAATACTAGCGATTAAAGTGATTAATCTACTGTCCATTTCATACACGAAAACTCTCATCCTGCTTTCAAGTCTAATTTTTCTATCTATAGTAAAAATGACCTTGACCCAGATTCCATCCATTCCAAATTCAACCTAACATCTTGCTTTAGAGATACTGCATACTAGCAGTTGTTCCAATCTTTTACAAGCACATGAGATCTTAATCCTTTATTTCATATAGATTCATTTTGAAGCATCAGCAAAAATAGTAGTCCCAGATCAGTCAGCTTTTTCCAGGAGCTGTCTGATTATAAGGGACTCCTCTGTATGCTTATATGATATCTGGTCCAACAGTCTGCAGAGTGAAGAAAAAAAATCATTGTTTTATATATCCTTAAAGTTCTGTTAAGTCATAAATTTGTGTAGTTACTAGTAAAAGATAAGAGTCATGTGACATGACATGACAAGATGACACTTGACATGTCTGGTTCCAGTATAGCGCTAAGGAAAAGTTATTAGGAATCCATACTTATGAATAAAGATATACCCTGAAATATTTATGCACAATTAAACTTTTCTCTCTTTATTTCATGAAAAGCATCCGATTTCCTCTAATTAACTCAAAGTGCAGAAATCACCTCTTTTAAAGAAAAACATAAACAAAGCCTGCACAATATGTTTCTTACATTAAGTTCTCCATGACCTGAACATGCAATCAAAGGGCTGTGAGTTTATACCTGGTTTTTATCTAAGAGCGCAAGTGTGTTTATTTCCAGGGTAACCAGGTATAAACAACCTGGCAGCTAAGGCAACAGTCTCTAGGATTCTGGAGTTGACATGTCATCCTATGACAGGCCTATTAACCCTTTCCCTCATATAGACTCATTTTGACGCACTCAATAGGTACCACATAAAGCCTGATCTGCAGAAAACCACAGTTAAACCTTACCAAATTTAATTATAAAATCCTCATTTCCAGACCACTGAGGAGCAGCGAACAGCATAAAACCTGATCAGCCTGCGAGTTACTCGCAGGCTGATCTGGTTTTATGTTGTTCGCATAGGTCTTTTCATGGTTTCCTCTATGAGGGAAAGGGTTAACTCACCAGGTTCCAATCATGACATTTTATTGCAATTCTTAAACCCTCATGAGGCTTATGTTGTAACATTTACATCTCATGAGCAAATACTTTCTTGGTGTTTATGTTGACATTAGTCTGCCTTACTGTTGACATTAGTCTTTGTTTATAGTTTAAACTAGATATGTTGACACTATAGAGGAAGGGTTTCTGTTGACATTACTTTGGCTTTACACTAGGAAGGGTTTCTGTTGACATTACTTTGGCTTTACACTAGGAAGGGTTTATGTTGACATTACTTTGGCTTTACACTAGGAAGGGTTTATGTTGACATTACTTTGGCTTTACACTAGGAAGGGTTTATGTTGACATTACTTTGGCTTTACACTAGGAAGGGTTTCTGTTGACATTACTTTGGCTTTACACTAGGAAGGGTTTCTGTTGACATTACTTTGGCTTTACACTAGGAAGGGTTTATGTTGACATTACTTTGGCTTTACACTAGGAAGGGTTTCTGTTGACATTACTTTGGCTTTACACTAGGAAGGGTTTATGTTGACATTACTTTGGCTTTACACTAGGAAGGGTTTCTGTTGACATTACTTTGGCTTTACACTAGGAAGGGTTTATGTTGACATTACTTTGGCTTTACACTAGGAAGGGTTTCTGTTGACATTACTTTGGCTTTACACTAGGAAGGGTTTATGTTGACATTACTTTGGCTTTACACTAGGAAGGGTTTATGTTGACATTACTTTGGCTTTACACTAGGAAGGGTCTATGTTGACATTACTCATGGTAAATGTTGACATGGTATATTTTAAACTAGTTAATAACTTTTGTGACACTTGATCATTTATCTTGGTTTATGGCAACATCAGGAAGCTTGACACTTAACAAACTTCAATTTAATATTTGACTTAGTTTAACCTAACTCCCAGCATCGAATACCAATGACTATCTATTACATCTGTCAGCTCTGGGAAACTTGGCTAAAAGGATATTCATAAACGGTATGTCGACCAATCAAAATGCTGCTTACACAAAGGAGTACTTTTCCGTTGGAGATCTAAAATCTGTAAGTCAGTAACACACTCCTCACAGTAATTACGTCACGCTGCACTAACATAAGTATGAGAGTTTCTATTGGTCAAATATCATCACTACCTAGTCGAGCTGCGAAAAGTGGCGTGTCTTTTCAAATAATCGATAACAAGCAAATGCTAACTAATAAACCCACAGGGGATGATTGAAGTTTGTTTGTTTGTTGGGTTTAAGTCCCACCGACAATATTCCAGTCATTTGGAGACAATGTCTACTTGAGACAGATATAGTGCTGCCACACTGCATTATCATGCTGTAGACATGTGGTATGATACCACACCCAGTCACATTATCCTGACATCGGGCCAACCAGTCCTGCAACTACCCTTATATGCTGAATGCCAAGCAAGGGAGCTATAACAGTACCATTTTTTTCAACTTTGGTATGTCACGGCCGGGGATCGAACCCATGACCTCTCGCTCCCAAGGCGGAAGCTCTAACCACTCGGCCACTGGAGACGGTGATGACAGAAGTAACAGAATGAGCGCTTATGGGTTTCAGACGCTGCTGACACCAGGTTGTGCTTATAAAATAATTGTGAGGTTGTAATATTTATAATTGCAAAGCTGTTTCCATGTTTGTGCTTAAGTTTAAACCGATGCTCATGATTACTCTGTGAGAGTTTGTAATCTATTTTTCATTATACCTTCTGCATGAAAAGTATGGTTTTCCTAGTGATGACAATATAGTTATTTGATAATAACTCAGAGACTTTGTTTGTTTATTTGGTTTAACGTCCCGCTGACAGTATTTCAGTTATTTGGAGACAATGTCTACTTGAGACAGATACAGTGCTGCCACACTGCAGTATCACGCCATAGACATGTGGCATGATACCACACCCAGTCACATTATCCTGACATCGGGCCAACCAGTCCTGGAATTCTCCTTTTATGCTGAGCAACATGCAAGTAAGGGAGCTATATAATACCAGTACTATTTTTACGACTTGGGTACTTCATGGCCAGAGATCATTAAAACCACAACCTCTCATTCCTTGTTTGTTTGGCTTTGTTTTGATAATCAGGGTCCATAATATTTTGGCCATCCATAACTTTTTTAAGCAAAACAGCTTGCAGACTAGTGGGGTGTGTGCTACTGTTATACACCCACATTAATTTTTTTCCATGAACATGTATTCTTCTCAGGAATCTGAGATATGCGGTTGGGTCGAGGGAGGTATTCGGTCACAACAGCTGTGTCTAAATCAGCAGGTGCTTCATTAAGTCGAGCCCATGTAATCAATTAGCCAAGATGAAATGTGTTTATCGAAAACTGTAAAGCTAACAGGTTTATTACTGGTGCATGAAATGGGAGTGTTGAACACTTATATATTCCTAATATCTAGATGAGATTTTGTAATGAGAAATGACAGGCATTCATATATTTATGACCAGTCTGAAAATGTTAGGCATTAGTTCATTAACACACATTTCAGTTTGAGAAATCAAATTCATACCCCCTAGGAAATAATTCATTATGTTAATGTCAGTTGAGACAAAAAATCTCAATATAACGCCATAAGCATTATTTTTCATCTACATCTCATCAGTAGACATTATATCCTATTATCATATTGATTATAGTACAGCTAGCTAGCATTATTGATATTCCAGTATCACATCATAGGCATAAACTGTGCTGGAAAAAACAACAACAAACAAACAAAGAAAAATGCCATCTGAAAAGAGAGAGAAAAAAGTTTGGTTAATCTAATATGCCATCCAAAAAATGAAGAACAAAAAAATTTGGTTAATCTATGCCATCTGAAAAAGGAGAACAAAAAAGTTTGGTCACTCTAATCTAGTATCTGCTTTTTGACAATTCCTACATGGTTTTATTTATGATATGGTTATGTCATCAGAACATGAATATGGACTGTAACATATTGTGGGGAAATCCAGACATTAAAGTGGTCAACATTATACAAGTGAGCTACCTACTGCCCTACATTCTCAAGCAGTTTATGCGGCAATCCTTTGTTTGATATGTGCCACATATGTTTTTAGTTCCCTATATTGCTCAAGTGGATATACTCTAGCTTACGACTGTTCTTGATCATACCATATGAATAAAATACAAAATAATAATTATGTCAGCAGCTGAAAGGACTTTGATCTGAGTCATATTGACATTTCTTAATTTAGCGATATTTTGTTAACATCTTAAAAAGTCTGCAGCACCCGTAATTAACATACGATTCTTTAATATGATGATTTTTGTGTCAAGCTCTCTAATTGGACAATGTGAAACAGAAGTGGTCGTTTGTTTGTAGCTATGTTTTATACTATCCAATAGGAACGGTTGACACAAATCACCGAAAAGAATCCTATGTTGAAAAAATTGCAGACTTTCTTAAAGATGAACTAGCTGTTGATAATTAGTGTTATTTCTGCAACAATTCTGCCTGGAGGATGCCTTCTGGTAATGATTCAGTATAGCATATATTAATTGAATACCATGCATTGAATTCAATGGTAACAAATTCTGTACACAGGTACGAACCTCATAGTAACAACCCTCAATATGTAATCAAGCGGTCAGATTCCATTTCTTTACAATGTTTCAATATAAAGGCAAAAGAAAATGTAAATATCTTTAATAATAAGGCATCAAATGCAATTGGCATCACACATTTTCTGCCATTCTATGGTGCCAGTAACTTTTAACATCAAAATTCTTTGTCACCTCTGTTTTAGTCAAATTAAGGATACTAAATGGCAAGTTCAGTGCTACATTGTTGCATTTTCAATTTATATATAGTTGATATAAAATCACCGATGAAAAAATCATTTTCTGAGCATATTCTTCAAATTAAGACGACATTTAAACCAGGGATGGAGTTCCTTATACAGGTCTTGCCCATAGAAAAATAACCAATAAGGAACAATTGGTAACTGCATATACATAATATTTTAATGCAAAATGTATAAGTCAAGGCATTAAAGAAAAAAAAAAAAGCAAAAAACAAAGAAGTAGATGAAAAAATCATCTAAAATAAAAACAAAAGTCATTATGAGATTCCTTTACCCCATGATTCATAACTAATATGTATGTTTGTAGGCCAGTCTTATTTAACACTCATTATTTCAGAGGGCAATAAAACCATTACATCTTAAGTCATGTCTGTTTACAATAATTTTATGAGTCTCTTTCCTTAGGAAAATTATGAGGGGAGTTAACATCGTTCATGTCAGAATGTCAAGCTACCGTAATCACCTCTATCTGCCTGAATCCTTATATATCTGCCTGTGGTTTTATAATGTACATTGTTTTTTTTTTTTTATTTCACGCAGGTATATGTCTTATGAAAAATGAATTTCAACCTTACTAACATTAGTGTTTGAGATATATCTATTTTAATGTGTGCTTTTGATTTGTAATTAACAACTTCAGTTGAATGGTCACGTTTTGTTTGCAGCTGAATACATAACTGATCTAAACTTAATGTAATATCTACTTAAGATTGGCCTGAACTTATATTTCAACTTTTTTTTATATATTTGTTTACCATTGATTGGATACATATACTATGTTTACCATTGACTGGATACATATATTATGTTTACCATTCATTGGATACATATATTATGTTTACCAGTGATTGGATACATATATTATGTTTACCATTGACTGGATACATATATTATGTTTACCATTGATTGGATACATATATTATGTTTACCATTGACTGGATACATATATTATGTTTACCATTGACTGGTTACATATATTATGTTTACCATTGACTGGATACATATATTATGTTTACCATTGACTGGATACATATATTATGTTTACCATTGATTGGATACATATACTATGTTTACCATTGACTGGATACATATATTATGTTTACCATTGATTGGATACAGATACTATGTTTACCATTGACTGGATATATATATTATGTTTACCATTGACTGGATATATATATTATGTTTACCATTGACTGGATACATATATTATGTTTACCATTGACTTGTTTCATATATTATGTTTACCATTGATTGGATACATATATGATGTTTACCATTGACTGGATATATATATTATGTTTACAATTTACTCAAATATATATTATTTTTATCATTTACTCGATACATATATTATGTTTACCTTTTACTTGATACATAATATTCCGTTTCCCACACAGGACCAACCACCCTTGTATGCTGAGTGCCAAGCAGGGGAGCTATACCAGTACCATTTTTTACAAATCTGATACGTCGCAGCCGTGGTTCGAACCCACCATCTCCCTATTCCAGGACGAATGCTCTAACCATTCGGCCATCGAAACCTGTAATATTTGTTACTGATCAAATTGACCCAAACTGATGACTACATAATTATATTGTTCTAAGACTCTGTGAGTGTGCCATTCCATCAGATCTGGACTCCAGGTACGATGAACCACAGCGAGTTGATATCTGGGGGCCCCAGGTTTCCTGAGCTTCCTTGACAGGCTGCCAATTTGTTACTATTGAAACATTCAAACACCCTCATAACAGTTTGTTATGATGAAATAAACATAAGCAGTGTTAGCTCGGTGAGCCTGGCAACTACTGCATGGTGTCTTTGTCTGTGGCACTAGATGCTAAATCGTCTAGCAAGAAGCACTGTTGCTAGCCGATGTAAGCCTCCCGGGGTGTGTATATCTACTTTGTTCAAAATGTAAACATTGCCAAACAGATTGAAGCTTTCATTGCCATCCAGACAATGTTCAGAATGTACAAAAAGGCTCTGGGTAGAGCATTTCTTTGTGTCATGTAAACATTCTTTGTTGCAGGAAGAAGTTATAATGCCAACAGGGGTGTGAATTGTGAGAGCATTTTATAGCCAGAATCCGATAGCTTGCATTGCAGACTTTAATGATGAGTTCTAAGGTTACCTTAAATCCCTTTATTTTAATGATCTCTTACAGGTATTAGGAATATCTCAAACTTTCACTGCGACTCCAGGGACTGGAAAATTAGGAGACGTACAATGACAAACCTTTTGTTCAGGAATATTTTATGTGTACAGTACAACTTACCATAAAACTTAGTGGCCAGCTGTCAGAGACAGTGATAATAAATGCTTCACAAGGGTGGTTGTTTAGAAGAGGTCCAACAAAGAATAAAATGTCTTAAGATTCAAAGTGTGTAAAATTCCACTCACCCTGGTAAATGAGAATTAATGCAGGGCGAGTGAAAAATAAAAAGAATTCTTTGTAATTTTCCTGAGTTTACTTTCTCAAATTTTGAAAGGGCTATAAGGCAGGGGGAGTGATAATTTTAGGAATTTTACACCCCTGGGACCTAACTGAAAATCTAAAAACGGTTAGGCTGCTTATAAACAATGGGATTCTCTGGGTTTTCTTATGTCAATAAAATATGTATTTAATACATTTAAAAAATATTATGTAAAATATAGTGCTATAAAGAGTAAAAATTATGAGGACTAAGATAAGTATTCACAATGAATTATTTTGCTTAGAAAATCTGTGAAAATAAATTTAATTGTCCAACAGAATTGATTTACTGAATAAATCATTAATCTCTCTTGGATGCACATCTTCAAATAAAATATGGCATAAGCATGTTTATGTTTGTCAGTCTGTCTGTCTGTCTGTCATGAGTTATGGCTCAGGAGTAGTACTGGCCATATGTACATGTATACACCATGACAATGATGTTTCACCATGTCATTTAACATTGAACAGGGAACTTAAATCACCCTTGAATTACACAATACACTGTAATACAGCATGATGTATGAACAAAAACATGTAATGGAAAAACTTATAAATCATTAACACGTGAGGTAGAAAATATTGAAGGATAATATTAGTTTGAGTTTCATAATCTGTAAAATAACTAAAAGTAAAGTCTTTGTAAGTAAGTATTAGTAAAGTATTTATTTAAAGTGGATAACATATTTGGCATCAACCAATCTTCTATATGGTCCTCATAAATGAACAATATTGACAACATTTTTATACAACAAAATAATGACAATACATCAAATAAAAAACAACAAATAAACAAACAAAGACCACTGAGGAGCAGCGAACAGCATAAAACCTGATCAGCCTGCGAGTTACTCGCAGGCTGATCTGGTTTTATGTTGTTTGCATAGGTCTTTTCATGGTTTCCTCTATGAGGGAAAGGGTTAAATAAATTCTTATGTATGTTGCTGAAAGTAATTTTGATAATAAATATTTCATTTTTAAAGAGACTCAATTTTAAGTAATTTTAAACATTTATTACATATTTATACAACAAAACAATATGATCCAATTGCAAGTTAAATTTGCCATATAAAACTCTTTAAGTTTTTACCTGTACAGACAATTAGGGTACTCACAGTTACCATGCATGTAAAGGTCAGTGATCTCATGTTTGACCAGTGAGCGAGGGAAGAAATGAAAGCCAGGTAAGATTAGTCTTAAAGCAGCAGATATTATGTCAGTCTGCATCAAAAATATATTCATATCTGTGAAACAAAAGGTATACAAAATTTGACAGATGATTGTGGACCTTGCCTTCTATTAGCCCCTTGTTGCTCAACACCTTAATTTAATGATTTTTGCCGATTTTGGCTTAAGGTCAATTTTCTTTATTGTTCCTTAGGATTTACAAATTCAGATCTAAAATTAAGCAATCAGAATGAAACCTGATCAGCTAGCAAGTACTCACATGCTGATCAGATTTTAATCTGGCTGTATATTGGTAACTTCCTCAATGCCATTTGTGAAGCAATACAAAATTAATATAAGATACAAATTCAATGAAACCTGACTGATTATGTCTTGCAATTGATCTTGTCTCATGACGTATCAGATGGGAATGAAAAGTTATCTACCAATTGTGGCTGTTTTTATATATCTTATTCCTAAATCTCTATTCCTATAGATGAACCTGTGCTAGAGACAGTCTCAGCTTCTCCAAGTCCCTGACAGTAAATAATTTTAGTCAGAGATGAAGAATTTGAAGGAAAACAAAACCAAGAAAAAAAATAAATAAAAAGGTATCTCAGATTGTCTCGAACAAAGAACCATAAAATGGTTAACATGGCACCTGGGCTAACTGTACTGCCATATTAAGTGTATGTACATGTAATAAAGAGTAAATAAACTGATTATAGCATTTATACATCATGCTTTAACATTATTTTCACTCTCCCTCTTAGAGATTGGCATTTACATCTTTTCTGGCACCTCGGTCTTCAAATTCTCTGTGGTTTATCTTTTAATGCCTTCACAACCTTTTCTATCCAAACAGCATAAAAGATAATCTCCCTAGCTGAACAGAGAACAAAAAATCTACAGGCAATAATGCCAGCATTATACAGAAGGAAGAATATTTCATATAAATCTTGGCTCAACTTATCAGTGATCCTTATCGCCAGCACAGCTGTTGCTGCAGCCTTTCTCTTCTTCAGGCTGCCCTCCCACTCATTTACCATAAAACTCTGTTTAAATGACACCCCCCATGGCACCTATAATGTACCCTGACACTAAACTGATATTGCAAAACAAACCTGAGGCCTAATTTTAATTATTATTTATCCACTTGCACTCAAGTGATAAATCTTAAAAAAAGTTTGTTTATTTGATTGTTTGTTTGTTTATTGGGCTTAATGCCCACAGTATTTCAGTCATTTGGAGATGACTGATGCTATTTGCAAGGGTGAAATATGAATACCAGTGATATTTTTTAAAATAAATTTTGAGTACATAATTTTATTGTGTTTTGGATATCATACATAATCATTTAAGGACTAAAGGTAAAGTCTGTCTTCAGGTAGTACAAATAATATTGGATGCCGTTATGTACACATATCACCTGGAATGGTTAACTGATTAATATTCTCTATACAAAACTGATAGTATTATGGACAATTTTTTTTGTGTGGCTATTTTCAACAAGGAGGTTAAAGGTCAAGGACAAAGTCCAAGTATTAAAGCAACTGTCCAAGTATAAAAGCAACCTCTGATGAAGCACATATAAGTTATAGCAGATTAACCAAAAGGTAAACCTGCTTTTTTCATAAAAAATAGGTCAATGGTCAAGGTCACAAGGTCAGCAACTACATAATGTAAAGGTCCATCCACTAAGCAACTGTCCAAATATTAAAGCAATTCAATGAAGGACACAGAAAATATAGTATTTAAAATAAAAAAAAAAAAAAAAAAAAAAGGTCAACCTAAGCTGACGCCCACCAGGACAGAAAACCCGGCCATCCAAAAATGGGGTGTGGGTGAGGGCTTTATTAAATGCTGTTGTGGTGGAGGAGCATTTAAATACAGCTATATGGTATACACCTTACACAGATCTAGCTGCATTTTGTATTCCTACAATACAGCTCTCAGTTTGTAAAATCAGGCTCAGAGGAACACCGAGTTACCATGTGTGAGTTTCATTACTAAGTTACCACAGGTATACAGTGCTGTATGTCATTGAGACATTGCTATATTTACAAACAGCATATGGCAATATCAGAGTGTAAATTAAGCCATCAGGTGTTGCTCTGGTTCATTTCTCAATTTTTATCTCCTCATTTCAGAAACACTGAGGATTCAGTTATTTTAACCCTTTCCCTCATAGAGGACACCATGAAAAGACCTATGCGAACAGCATAAAACCAGATCAGCCTGCGAGTTACTCGCAGGCTGATCAGGTTTTATGCTGTTTGCTGTTCCTCAGTGGTCTGGAAATGAGGATTTTGTAATTAAATTTGGTAAGGTTTAACTGTGGTTTTCTGCAGATCAGGTTTTATGTGATACCTATTGAGTGCATCAAAATGAGTCTATATGAGGGAAAGGGTTAATTTTATTCTTTAAAATTAAAGCCAAAAATATCAATAACCAAGACAAGAATAATTAGAACTAAACAAATGCAGTAATATATAAATGCAGACCCTTGCTACAGTAATCATTATGGTACCTTCATGGCACCTTATTCAATCCCCCCCAAAAAAGGGAAAAAAACTTCATAAAGAATGTTCATGACCAGACTTGCCACAATTATGATAGTATAATAATATGAGTATGCAGTTTCAAACTTATTACTATAATATATACATGTATAGTCAGCCTCGTGTTTCTGCAGTTTTACTACTAATTTTTGCCTCAAAAATACAGTGGAATAGCTAACAGTGTAAGAACCTGATCAACCAGACCCTCAATCACTTACTTAATCACTCTGGCCCTGCAACTCATATGAACTCATTTTGACGCACTGGCAAACAGAGCTGACATAGATCAGACAGCTCCTTACTATAGACTCATTTTGACGCACTTAATAGGTACCACATAAAGCCTGATCTGCAGAAAACCACAGTTAAACCTTACCAAATTTAATTACAAAATCCTCATTTTCAGACCACTGAGGAGCAGCGAACAGCATAAAACCTGATCAGCCTGCGAGTTACTTGCAGGCTGATCTGGTTTTATGCTGTTCGCATAGGTCTTTTTATGGTGTCCTCTATGAGGGAAAGGGTTAAGACACACAGTCTCCATAGCAAAGAAAAATTCATCATGTAATAGACAATTTCAAGTTCAATAAATCAAATTATTCATCATGTCATGACTTCTACATGAATATTCATGAGGTGAAGAATTACTGTTATCCTGACCTGTTTATATACCTTGATTGCTTTCAATCATGTACAGCGTGTAAAACCTCATTCTCTTGACAATAAAACAACTGAATGAGTTGGAGCCTAAAGGCATTATATGGGGCAAACATCCGCTATAAAATAATTACAAAAAGGTGGTAAGTATACTTTGTATATTACAACTATAGCTTCAAACATTTTGCACAAATATATTGAATTAGCAGCTCCTGAAAGGAAAGGATACAGCAATATTTGTAGATGGAAAATAGATAAATAATGTTTAACTTTGGATTTATAAAAAATTCAAAACAGACCTGCAGTTTTCCAGCAGGAATCAATTACAGGTTCATCAATATTGATATGGAAAGCTTATATTTACAATGCTGTGTGCATTTGTGACTGCCTTTGTGATGAGTATAGACCTAGATCAGCCTGCACATCTGCATCTGATCATGGTCTGCAATGTTTGCTCTTAAGTCAATAAATTTTCAACAAGCACCCCCATAACCAACTAATAGTACAGTCCAAAAAGAAGAAAGGACAGTCCAATTAAGAAATTTAGCAAGTGGATTAAAAAGTCTTTCTCAAACTTAATTAGTATGTACATGATTTTTATATCTTGCTTAATATTGTTAAACAAATGATCTTTGCAGCATAAACATAGGTCACACAACAGACAAGCAAGAGACTTACAGTCAGTATTACATGAACTACATTGTCACATACTGATGTATTAATTGCCTACTTGGCTCCACAGTGCACTTTACCCTCATCCTTAGGTGCATTCACTTGTCTGTTCAAATCAGAGCTGCACTTGATCACACAGACCTACTTCAAAAAGTACTTGATTTTCTTTGTTATCAGATTCCTTGCCATTCCTGCCGTACCTTCAAACCATCGTCTCACCACCATTATCACCAGAGCTGGACCGCAGAACCTGGTTCTGTAGTCACATGGCCTTCTACAAGCGAACTCACCTGAATCTCTAATTGACCGAAGTAGATATGGCCCAGATACCAAGTTTGATAAGGATCAACCAATTAAGGGCAACACCAGGACTTGGGGCCATCTTAATTACCCATTAGCAGGTGATTTGAAAATAAGGGCCAAGGTTTTATCAGTGCAAGAGTTGTAAAAACATAAATCTTCAATGATGGAGGTTCTGATTTCAGATATTGACCTAATTTTCACATATTCTGTAAACATCAGGTGACTTCAAAAATATCTGATACATCAAATGACATTAAATTGCATTTTATAAGTGGATAATGGAAAAAACTGAATATTTTATTGGCCATGTTTCTTTAAACCAAAGTAGAAACATGGCTTATAATTGATTCTCGAATCATAATTTAACAACAATACACAATCAAACTGTCTAAAATCACAATTCATTTAAAAGTACCATATCTATAGTTCTGATAAACAAGTTCAGGATGATTCTTGAAATGATTTTTCTATTAACTTGTACTTCCTTTACAACCATGGGACCCATTTCCACTACTATGCTCATTAAATATGTGTGCCAAATGCTCAAAGGAACAATTAAATATAGGCTTGTCTACTTGTCTGATGAAGAAGAAAAAAACAATTTATCTCCTGGAAACTGGAACAATGCCCTAGTGCTACAGAAAAATGTGAGGTGAGGAATTCTCAGAGGTATGCATAATTATTGTGTGTTTTGTCCTTTCCTTATTATATTGTGTTTTACCCTTTCCTTTCTGAAGCTGCTAATTCAATATATTTGTGCAAAATAATGTCCCTGACATGGCTAACACAGAGTCACCAACATCCTTGTTGGAGTACCCTAGTAACATCAGCATAATACCCTACTTTATGCCACTCACAATAAGTTTTACCTTAACCCTTACCATGCTATTAAGTTTCCTTGCCCTTTTTAGACAATACCATCAGTTGTTTATAGAGGTGCTTGCTGAAAATTTAAATACTGAATATTAAACAGTGCAGACCATGATCAGATGGCACAGGTGAGCAGGCAGATCTTGGTCTGCATTGGTTGCAAAGGTACAACCTTCGTTGTGGGGGGTATAATGAGTCTGTCCTTCTGTTATTTCAAATTATTCCATATGAATAAATTAGAGAGCATAAATCCAATATCAGAGCTATATGCTGTTTTTGCTCCTTATTTTGATGCCAAATTTTCAGTTTTCTTATTCTCAAGGCAATCAATTAAAAAATTAGACAAAGGAAAGAAACTTCATTTGAACTGCCAAGAGAACTTCAGCCAAAAAAAGAATAAAACACAAACGTCACCTCAGTACAGCTCAATTTATATCATAAAGCACACCGAGAGATGCCAGCACAGCTACAATGTTTCACTGTCATGAGAGACATTCTGTAAATTCTAGCAGGTGATATTGTATGGTAAAATATTCTGTACATAAAAACAAGTACTTGCATATATCACACAGGTATGCGATATACACCCAAGATGACATTCTCTTTTTTCTGGCACTTTATTCTTGGGAAACTACCATTAGTCAGAATAGCCATGCTGGCTGACATAGGTATTGTCAACAGGAGTGATCCTTGGAACACATGTGTCACCTACTGAAGAGTGATGGAAAAAGTGTGCTCTAACTAAAACAAAATAAATGCTAGAGTTATGGACCTTGTTCAGGACCATATCATGTGTCAAGCTCTGTCAATAAATAAAATTACATTTAAATAGCATGATTAGGAGTTTTTGCAGAATAAAGAAGTGTGACGGAAAAAGTGTGACAGCAGTCAGATGGATGGACAGACAGATGACAGAAAAGAGATCCCTTATAACCCTGTAAGTCCCTGGTTTCAGACAGACTATATGGTTTAAAGACATTAAGTTGTTTTTTTTTGGTTTTTAACATTCAACAGCTTCTTCAAGCTTTCATTACCAAGGGTGTAAAATTCCATTCAACCATTAACTCTGGCCGATAGAAATAAGTGCATGGGAAGTGAAATAGGAACAGTGCTTTGTATTTGTAAGATTCTTGATTTTACTATCTCAAATTTTGGAAGGGCTTGGCAGGGTGAGTGATAATTTTAGGAAATTTACACCCCTAAGTATATTGATTCAAAAGAAGACTACATAACATAAACAATCAAATAAAAAAAAGCCCCATGATTTAAAAAGTACTTAGCACCTAGACGGTCAAGAGGAATTTGAACCTCCTAATGCTTAATCCCACAATTTTCAATCCAAGGTCATTCTAACCTATCACTTAGCTACAGTGTCCTTGCATATAAATATCTTTAAATATCAACAAAATTTATAACAAATGTAAT
>CM037777.1:11501257-11551257 GCA_021229015.1 Solen grandis | reverse complement strand
GGCCTAATGGATTCATAGAAGAAGATTTTTAAAGTTTTTTCTATATAACTCTATGTAAAACAAGTGACCCATGGTGCGGGGTCATTTATCACCATAGGGTCATGATTTGTACAATCTTGGTAATGAACCATAAGATGATGCTTCATACCAAATATCTAATCTCTAGGCCTTATGGATTCATAGAAGAAGATTTTTAAAATTTTCCTATATAACTCTATGTAAAACAAGTGACCCCTGGTGCGGGGTCATTTATCACCGTAGGGCTATGATTTGTACAATCTTGGTAATGAACCATAAGATGATGCTACATACCAAATATCTAATCTCTAGGCCTTATGGATTCATAGAAGAAGATTTTTAAAGATTTTCCTATATAACTCTATGTAAAACAAGTGACCCCTATTGCGGGGGCATTTATCACCGTTTGGCTATGATTTGAACAATCTTGGTAATGAACCATTAGATGATGCTACATATGAAATATCTAAGCTCTAGGCCTTATGGATTCATAGAAGAAGATTTTTAAAGTTTTTCCTATATAAATCTATGTTAAACAAGTGACCCCTGGTGCGGGGGCATTTATCACCATAGGGCTATGATTTGAACAATCTTGGTAATGAACCATAAGATGATGCTACATACCAAATATCTAAGCTCTAGGCCTAATGGATTCATAGAAGAAGATTTTTAAAGTTTTTCCTATATAACTTTATGTAAAACAAGTGACCCATGGTGCGGGGTCATTTATCACCATAGGGTCATGATTTGTACAATCTTGGTAATGAACCATAAGATGATGCTTCATACCAAATATCTAATCTCTAGGCCTTATGGATTCATAGAAGAAGATTTTTAAAGATTTTCCTATATAACTCTATGTAAAAAAGTGACCCCTAGTGCGGGGTCATTTATCACCATAGGGCTATGATTTGTACAATCTTGGTAATGAACCATAAGATGATGCTACATACCAAATATCTAAGCTCTAGGCCTTGCAGTTTTGCAGAAGAAGATTTTCAAAGTTTGCATTTTTAAAATCTATTTTTAGCTCCTGTGACCTACTTTTTTAACCAATCTGAATAATTTGTACAACTTTGATAGAGGGCATCATAAGGATGATTCCTGTGAAGTTTGGTCAAAATCCCTTCAGAGGTTCATGAGGAGATGTTGTTTAAAGCAAATTGTTGACGACGGACGCACGCACGCACGCACGCACGGACGACGGACGACGGACGACGGACAAAAGGCGATCACAATAGCTCACCATGAGCACGTTGTGCTCAGGTGAGCTAAAAAGTGGCCCTAATCTGCATTATATTTAATCAAAAAACTATCTGCCACTAAAGTATGATACCACTGAACATATTAAAGAAGTTTCAAATCAAAACTATGCCTGGTTACTGAAATATAAGCATGAAATTCCTTGCATGCAAAACTTTAACCAAAATTTCTAAGTTAAAAAGGGGCCATAATTTGTAATATATTCCATCAAATGTTATCTCCCTTGAAAGGATGATACCCCTAAACATATTATAGATGTTTCAAATCAATCCCATGCCTGGACTCGGAGATATAAGCATGAAAGTACCTTGCAAGCAAAATTTTAACCAAATTTTTTAAGTTAACAAGAGTGCCAGTGATGCCACAATATACGCCGCCACAAAATATAAAGACCAAGAGGGGTCTTTTAATTATTGCTTTTAACATTTCAGTAAGCATAACCTCATAATGAAGTCTGTAAGACCAATTAAATTAGCTGAACAGAGATAGAACCCTAAAAATGCTTCCAATATGACAGTAGGTCAAATAGCAGTATCAATTTGAATCCTTTTTTCTTTCTCCCCATAACTCTTGCAAAAATCACTGTACCAGAAAATCCTTGCCTTATGCACTTTTACCTGTTTAGAAACTTGAGTTGTGTTTTAAAGAGACCATGTTTAGAAAGGCATAACTATTGCAAATATTGATGAACATCAAAGCCCCTGCTTTGTGCATATCTACCCAGTATAGTAATGACATTGCCCAAGTTTTGAAAAGATTAGGTCAGAAACATACAAGAAATTGCATTCCCAAAGCTGAAATATCAATCAGCTAAAAAGACTAAGTTTCAGGGGACACAAATCTTGCAAAAATTAATGTACCGGAAAATCACCACTTCATGCACATCTACCCATTATAGTAATGACATTGACCAAGTTATAAAAAGATTCATTCAGAAATGTAGGAGGAGTTGCGTTCACAAGGCTGCAATATCATTCAGCTACAGAGACTAAGTTTCAAGGGACACAAACCTTGTAAAAATCAATGAACCGGAAAATCACCACTTCATGCACATCTACCCATTATAGTTATGATATTGACCAAGTTTTGAAAAGATTCATTCAGAAATGTAGGAGGAGTTGCGTTCACAAGGCTGCAATATCATTCAGCTACAGAGACTAAGTTTCAAGGGACACAAACCTTGTAAAAATCAATAAACCGGAAAACCACCACTTCATGCACATCTACCCATTATAGTAATGATATTGACCAAGTTTTGGAAGATTCATTCAGAAATGTAGGAGGAGTTGCGTTCACAAGGCTGCAATATAGAGACTAAGTTTCAAGGGACACAAATCATGTAAAAATCAATGAACCATAAAATCACCACTTCATGCACATCTACCCATTATAGTAATGATATTGACTAAGTTTTGAAAAGATTCATTCAGAAATGTAGGAGGAGTTGCGTTCACAAGGCTGCAATATCATTCAGCTACAGAGACTAAGTTTCAAAGGGACACAAATCTTGTAAAAATCAATGAACCGGAAAATCGCCACTTCATGCACATCTACCCATTATAGTAATGACATTGACCAAGTTTTGAAAAGATTCATTCAGAAACATAGGAGGAGTTGCGTTCACAAGATATGGACGTACGGACGTACGAACGTACGGACGGACGGACGGACAGACGGAGAAGATGACGCCAATATATGACCGCCTCCGGCGGCGTATAAAAAGGGGCCATAACTTGTAATATATTCCATCAAGGGTTATCTACCTTCGTTGTCTAATGCCCCTATTAAATATTCATAAACTTTCAAGTCAATACCATGAATGGTTATTGAGATACAAGTTGGATAGTGACTTGCATGCAAAACTTTAACCGAAAGCTCAATGCCAATGCTGATGACTAAAATAGCTCTTGTATTCTTCGAATAGTCAAGCTAAAATGAATCAATAAGGGGAGTTAATTAATATCCGATATTTATTACCAACAGAGTTTTGAGATAAATTATTGATTATTTTCCTTGGGAAACTATAAGAAAACTTAAACATAGGTTTGAGACCACATTTTCAAGAGATCAACTTCATTTTAGCAAATATTGTAGAGACAAATTAGTTGATCAGTTGTGCTAAATGAAATTAAATTCTGACAATTGGTTTCAGAGAAGATGATTTCTAAATTTTCTATAAAGAGTATATAAGGAAATTGGCCAACCCTGATTTTTTTAAAGGGATCAACTTCATTTTATCAATTTTGGTAGATGACAATGAGGCGACCATTTATACCTAAGGAAATTAAAATCTGAGCATCGGTTTTAGAAGAGATGATTTTTAAAGTTTTTTTAAAATAAGATGGTGTTGGTTGCCATGGCAAATAGAGTTCTGCATGGATCAAGTTTGTTTTTAGCAATTTTTGTGGAGGTTCACTCAAGGATCATTCATGCCAAGTTTCTTCAATTTCTACCAAGCAGTTTCTGAGGAGATGTCTTTTAAAGCAAATTGTTGATGAAGAACGGACGGCGGGTGATCCCAATAGCTCACCTTGAGCATGTTGTGCTCTGGTGAGCTAAAAAGGCCCGTTGTGAATTTCATAGAGCACAAACTATTATATACAAGTTTAAAAAATTAGAATACAAGAAACAATCTGAAAGAAGAAAGTAAGAAATATCAACAAACAATGAATAAACATTTAACAGAATTTAAAAATCTTAATATATTGAAAATTTGAAAATTAGGTAAAATCGATCCTAGGAAATACTGGAAAATATTGAGCGGAAAAAAGGCTAGTGTCATATCAGCAAGTGTAAACTACTTATATCTGCATATTAAGAAACTTAACGAAAGGGATAAAATTCCTGAACAAAATGATACAGATACAAGTTATACAGAAGAAAATATAAATGAAAAATAAATATGCCAATTACTGAACAAAAAATTGAAGTTGAAGCCAACAAATTGAAAAACAACAAGGCAAGCAGTTACGATAAAGTATTCAATGAACATATAAAGTTATCATACAATAAAATTAAAATTGGATAATAGGATGAAATATTATCTTGAAAAAAACAATCTTTTAAACAAATGCTAATCAGGTATCCGACCAGGATTTTCATCAACTGATAACATGTTTATTTTACAGTCTTTTACTGAAATTTAGAGAACTAGTAACAAAAAACTTTTCTTGCACATTTATGAATTTAATACAAGACGTATGGAGAGATGGTTTATGAAACAAGAGGGCCAAGATGGCCCTAGATCGCTCACCTGAGAAAAGTATCATTCATTGCCTGTACAAAACAGATTGCTTTAGAATTAAGATGATGAGGTGAAACAATGTTCAGGAATTTTCTGACCCCATCCACAAAAGATATCATCATGACAAACATTCTGCCAAAGTTTGAGGATGATTGGACCAAAAATGTTGCCCTCAGAGTATAAACAAGATTTGACCTACTGACCTACTTTTTGATCCAACCTGACCCATTTTCGAAAGGGTTCAAGATATCATCATGACAAACAATCTGACCAAGTTTGAGGAAGATTGATCAAAACTGTGGCCTTAGTGTGTAAACAAGATTTTTCTAAGATTTGACCTATGACCTACTTTTTATCCAACCTGACCCATTTTCAAAAGGGTCCAAGATATCATCAAGACAAACTTTCTGACCAAGTTTGAGGAAGATTGGATAAAATTGTGGCCTCTAGTGTGTAAACAACTTGACACCACTTTTTGAAAGGGTTCAAGATATCATCAAGACAAACATTCTGACCAAGTTTGAGGAAGTTGGATTAAACCTCTAGTGTGTAAACATCCAAATTGTTGACGGACGACGGACGACTGACGACGGACAATCAAGTATCCCAAAAGCTCACCCTGAGCTGTGCTCAGGTGAGCTAAAAAGCTATACAACACTAATTTTAATGGTAAATGCTTAAAGCTTATTAAAAATATGTATGCAAATATTAAATAATGTGTTGCATCAAGTCAAAGTTTTTTTGTAGTGATATCTGAGTCAAGCAAGGAGAAAATCTTTCGCCCATACTGTTTGTTGTTTTTCTTAATGATGTTGAGGATTTTTTTGTAGAAAACAATTTACTAAAAGGTATAGAGATAAACTAACATTTGTAACAAGAAGCTTAATTATCTAAAGATCCATGTATAACTATATACAAGTATGCCCCAATACTGTGATACGTGGAAGCTAACAATTAATTCTGAAAAATCTAAGATTGTTGGTTTTTGAAAGGGCGAAATTGGAGGTATGACTTTAAATATAAAACTCAAAGTATTCAGTGTGTCTCAGAATTCAAATATTTAGGTATATTATTTAGAAGAACTGGTTCATTTCTGAAAGCTAAAAAACATATTGCTGAGCAAGCAATGCGTGCCATGTACAGTTTAATAAGTAACTCAAATCAACTCTAATTGCCAACAGTCATGCAAAAAGATTTTTTTAATAAAACAATCAAATTAATTTTATTATATGGGGCAGAAATCATAGGATATGGAAATATAGGCTTTTTTTGAAAAGGTTCAGCTCAAATACCTCAAATATATACTTAAATTAAAAAAAGACAACATCTAATTACCGTAATCGTTTGAATATTAGCCGCAGTTTCATGCTAAATTTCATCAATTTAAACTGTGCATGCGGCTTATATATGGTATTACAACATAGTTTACTTTTTTCCGAACATAAATCTACCGAGAATCGGTCTTTTACAAGCGCCGCCATTTTGTGTACTATTCTGCGGATTCGTATTAATTAAAGGTTACGGCGCATCACGTAAAATAAGGAACAATTTAATGACATATTTTACTTTTATAATTAAACGATTTATATGAAATAATAATTTTTTTTTATTTGAAATTTGGTGTTTTTGTGTTGTTTTTCTTGATTTTTTAGTGTAGTATTTTTAGGTAAAATGTGTGAAAAAATCCAGCCAATCACAGGCCGATATTCAATGAGGGAGGTCGAACAGGGATGGCGTCAAGTGGGATGGGGTGTCACTTTGACACTGTGTACCACAGGTTAATCAATACTAACCTGGCACTTACCTGACATATTTGAGAATGTATTGAGATGACACATTCAGCTACGATTCGCTTTATAAGCAGAATCATTTTGACCAAATTTCATTCTTGCTTTCGAGCTTGCCTAGCAAACTTCGATTTTAAAACAGATCTTTTCAGATCTTCCTTCACATTGTCAAACAGATCTTTTCAGATCTTCCTTCACATTGTCAAACAATAACTGTCTGTTATGGGCTGAACACGAGTAAGCTATTCGGCTACGTGTTATGGGTACGGGTTATGACTACTTTAAATTACGCAGCGTGTAAAAATTATGGGATACCAAAATGGCCGATCCCGACAATTTGTCCGCGGCTTTTATACTGTATTAGGTGTTTTTTAACCGATTTGGGGACAATTTTCGGGATGCGGCTTATCCACAAATGCGGCTAATATTAGAACGATGACGGTATATAAATTACGGGGAAACTAATCACACTGGCCATTGACCAACTGATCCCAGTGCTTCCCCTTAATAAACACTGAAAAGCTTAACAAATTGGTCACCATGGTAATATTTCAAAAAATCTTATCTAATATTGGACCTGCAACAAATCTGTATAATGCCCCTTGTGGATGGCATTTTCGTTTAATATTGCTTACGCCCTGAAAAAGATATGGCATGAAGTGTACTAAACTTTTTCTTCCAGTAAGTTAATAATGTGTGTATAACCACCATATACCAGGAAAGAAATTATAAGTATTTAAAAGATAAAATAATCAAGACTTTCCTTACCATATAAAACTCTCACCCAATGGATTTGTCTGCCTTGAAGCCACTAACAAGCATGGCATGATATAGTGTTTAACACCACATAAAAGGAAAAAAAAAAGAAAAGAAAAGATTTTCTGATTTTTTCCTTCAGCATACAATTTCTTCTTCTTCTATAGTAATGGCTAGCAACTATTTACTGATTATAATGGCCATTTTTAGACCTTGCGGTCAAGAAATAACCCACAAGTTGCATAATTTACCAATGACAGTGTATCTTGACCTACCTATTAATTTTGTTTCTCATACTAACATACAAAACAACAAACAAAAGTACATACAGACAAACATAGGTAAAATAAATGGCGGAGGCATAAAATTGCTTAAACAATGAAGACCTCTTTAATATTGCGGCTACCAGGAGGTGTAGCTGGTCATATATGGTTAACAAACCTTCAGATAGTCAAATCCTGAATATGGCTTCTGAGGTTCTTACCCATTTAAAAACATTTCATATTTTTTATACCGTTTTTTACCCTTCAGTATATATACCATTTTTAATCCCTTAACTGCCTCAGCTCATACTATAAAACAAGTGCACGCTATACACTATATTCTGTGCACTGCTCCAGTTTATTACATAACAGGCTACGGTCTACGGTATGCAATTGTTACTAAATGTTACTTAATGTAAATCAAGCCAATATGTTCTGTTGTCTCGCTTCCATTCGTTAACACCCTACTTGGAGTCACGTGATGGAATCGACCAATCAGATGGTTTTATTTAGTAAACATTTGCCAAACATTCACCAGATGCTTTGATGATTTTCGTGACGAAGCCAGCATTCAACATGCAACATATCAAGGCAGTGAAGTGGTTAAAATGTTATATATGTTAAATTTTCCTTGAATTAGAATAACCACAAAAGTCATATAAAATTCAAATCCTATACACAAGAAAAAAACTTTGATTACTAACACAAGTATTTCATATTATACATGTATACATTATCTAACCTGTAAAAAGTTTAATACTCTGATTATCCACTATATAAAATTACATACAAGAGCTGGTAGAACCAGTGGATGCTCCCCGAACTGTGCTTTGTCGCTTGATGGGTACTTCATTATACTATATGAGCTCCGGACAAAATTCAAGTATGAAAAATAAACAAGAGGGCCATGATGGCCCTATATCGCTCACCTGAGTACCACTGCTCTAAAGGCAACCTTAAGTATTATGGACCATAACTCCCATACAAGGCATAATAATCCTTGGTTTATTAACATTATGTGTACATCTGATCAAGATTGCTTTATAAATGTGGATGCTAGAATGTGAACAAAGTTAAATATGACATTTTATTATACTTTAAGGGCCATAATTAGAGATAGTGGTCCAATACAAAGTCAGCCTTGATTGCAAGATATTAGTCATTAATATTACCATCAGGTTTGTGTTAGTTTACTTTCTCAATAATCCCTAGGAAGCTGAATTTTCAAGAGATCAGCTTTGTTTGAGCAGTTTAGGAAGAGGGTGTAATGATGTGATAATTTTTGTTACAAGATATTAAATTCTTACCAATGCATTTAGAGAAGAAGATTAATAAAAAAAAAAAAAAAAAAAAAATAAAAAAAAAAAAAAAAAAAAATAAAAAAAAACTGGTAATATTCATTTGGTTGCCATGGCAACCAACATTCAACGTGGAGAACCTGTCTCTATAGTTTTCACTTTATATATATATAATGCAAATTAGCCCTGCCCACGGAAGCCGTGTTTTTTAAGGGATCCAAATAATTTTAGCTATCTTGGTAGAGAGTTACCAAGGGATATCTGTACATTTTGAAATTAGGCTAATAGATTTGGAGGAGATGATTTTTAAAGTTTTCTTTTTTTTCTTCTTTCCATTGCCATGGCAACCAGAGTTCTACATGGATCAAGTTTATTTTAGCAACTTTTGTGAAGGTTCACCCAAGGATCATCCCATCCAAGTTTAATGAAATTCAGAGGAGATGTTGTTTAAAGCAATTTTTGATGATGCACAATTGACGATGCACAACAACTATTGCAGGTTGATCACAAAAGCTCACCTTGAGCACGCTGTGGTCAGGTGAGCTAAAAAGAAAAATCACGAAAAAATAAATCTCGTTTGGCAAAAATAAGTAAGAACTTTTCCATGTCAAATGAGATGTAAGTCTAAAGGTTGGTTTACATATTTACAAGATATTTCCTTCTCATTTAGCAAAACTGAAGGAAATTTGAAACCCCTCCTCAAAAAACAAGAGGGCCAAGATGGCCCTAAAGATGCTCACCTGAGATAAACTGCCTTCATTGCCTGTACAAGTTATTAAATTATAGCACAGTTGTACTGATTACATAAACAATGAGATCATTTATAATTCCACAAACTAAACCATGCCTGTGGTCAAAATTTGAAGTCAAACTTGACTGAGAAATTATGGCTTTAAACACACAAATTTAAACATTTAAAGGGGGATAACTCCTGACCTAATTGATAGATATCAGCCATAACCAAACTTGGCCAAAAGGTTATGCCTATAAACATTGTAATAGAGTTTGAAGATGATTGCTTACAAAATGAAGATGCTAGAGTGCAAACAAACTAAAATCTGGCATTTTCTAATATTAAAAGGGGCATAACTCCTGACCTTAATGGGCTGATATCAGCCATAATCGAACTTGGCCAAGATATTATAGTAATAATCATTGTCATAAAGTTTGAAGATGATTGCTTAAGAAATGAAGATGCTAGAGTGCAAAAAATGAAATATGGCATTTTTTAATATTAAAAGGAGCATAACTCATGACCCAATATGGCGATATCAGCCATAATCAAACTTGGCTGTGAGATTATGGTAATAAACATTGTCATAAAGTTAAAAGATGATTGCTTAAGAAATAAAGATGCTAGAGTGCAAACAAACTAAGTGTGGCCGACAGACGGACGGACGGGCATTCATCGCTCCTAATAGCTCATCCTGAAATATTCTACAAAAAAAAAATTCTTAGAATTATGTGGAAACATACTGACATGCTATATACTCAACTTTATCAAACAATGAAAAACCTTACTTATCAGACTCTTAGAATATCATTTAGCTGATTAAAGTCTAGCAGTTTCTTTGAAGTCCCTAATAAACACAGAATTGCATTTAAATGCATGATTTCTGCCAGGTCGGTGGTGTGCCTCCTGCCCTGTTGAGGAGGAAAGGTATCAGAGGGTAACCCTAAATGTGCCCCTGGCCAAATGTGTCTGTTTACATGTATGATCAACTGATTACCACAATTACACACCGCTGCCTGCCTGCCTCCTCCCTAGCTATGTCCACTACCAAAAGATTAGTCACCAAAAGGCTTACTAACATGTCCACCGGCCCATAGCAGCAATAATCTTTGACCTGTATTTATTTTTTTGTGTTAATTCTTAAGCAGAAGTTCTGAGGCAACCAAATGAGATACATAAACAAAAGATGCTTGTCAAATGTCATGCCACTGGACTTCAGACAAGTCAGAGATGACTTATAGCATGAATTTGATCTGCCTTTTTTTTTTTTTTTAAACATTAGTGATCAAACGTGCAAGTTATGTTGCTAAAAAATTATTTAAGTTATATGGCATATCCAGCCAATTACAGGTCCCATGTGTGCAGACACCTGGATAGATCCACTGATCGACTTCAAGCAAGCTTAAAGGTTTCTTTATTGAAAAATTCTAAGTGAACTAACAGGGGCTTTAACCTTCAGCTATTAGGAACCAAGTGATAGAAATGTGGTGACTTAACCACTCAGCTACAGTGGCCACCAAACAAACTTAATTGTGCAATAAATATACAAAGAGTAACAAATATCTGATGCGTTCATCACCCTAACATATCATATATTCTACTCATATTTATACATGTGTATATGTATCAAAAGATTGTAAGGTGACCTACAGATGGTTCCCCAACCTGTTGTCACCTATGATACGAGAAATAAAAATTTGAAACCCCTCCTCGAAAAACAAGAGGGCCAAGATGGCACTAAAGACGCTCACCTGAGAAAAACTGCCTTCATTGCCTGTACAAGTAACTTAATTATAGCATAGTTGTATTGAAAACATAATCCATAAGGTTACAGTGCAAACTAAACAGTGCAAACTAAACTAAACTTGACTGAGAAATTGTGCTTTAAACACAAATTTAAACATAAAAAGGGGCATAACTCCTGACCTAATTGGCCATTATCAGCCATAATCAAACTTGGCCAAAAGAATATGGATATAAACATTGTTCTGAAGTTTGAAGATGATTACTTTTGAAATGAAGATGCTAGAGTGCAAACAAACTGAAAATTAGCTCTTTTTTTAAAAAATTAAACGGGGCATTATTCCTGACATCAGCCATAATCAAACTTGGCTGTTAGATTATAGTAATAAATATTGTCATAAAGTTTTAAGATGATTGCTAAAGAAATGAAAATGCTAGAGTGCAAACAAAGTGAAATCCGGCATTTTTTTTTTTAATATTAAAAGGGGCATATAACTCCTGACCTAAAAATCCGTTATCAGCCATAATCAATATTGGCCAAGATATAATGGTAATAAACATTGTCATAAGGTTTGAAGAAGATTGCTTAAGAAATGAAGATGCTAGAGTGCAAGCAAACTGAAAATTGGCATTTTTTAATATTAAAAGGGGCATAACTCCTGACCTTATAGGTCGATATCCGCCATAATCAAACTTGGCTGAGATATGGTAATAAACATTGTCATAAAGTTTGAAGATTATTGCTTAAGAAATGAAGATGGTAGAGTGCAAACAAAACTAATTGTGGACGACAGACGGACGGACGGTACGGACATTCATCAATCCTAATAGCTCATCCTGAGCACATGTGCTCAGATGAGCTAACAACCAGAACTATTACTGAAGATGATGAATACTCTCTGCAGTGGCATAAAAAAATATTTTCATCCACAAGCTATTGAAGAGATGTACATGTATATTCTATGGAAATATGCAAAGCAGGTATCTCTTTATAAACTTTTTTTTTTATTATTATTAATCTCAAAGGGCATAAAATTTTCCCATCAATGAGCTGTGGTATTTGATCAATTTCAATATTTGATCTACATTTTACGCTAGCTATGGCCTTCCTAGACAGTGCATTTTCCCCAACTCCTGACCAAACCTGTACCCTGGATCCAAGACAGGCAGCAGTGTCTGGTCAACTACTGGTACACACAACATCCACACAAGCATGCTACATATAGACACAAGGGAGGTAATGCGTGAGGGGTGCTGGAGGGTGGCTGCATGCACTTGTATCTTGTTTCTTACCCATCATATCTGTGGCGGATTCATGAAACCAACTGCCTGAATGGGGGACAGACGGAGCAGATTAACATTTGTACACGGTTAGTGGTGGTTGTGGAGGAGGGGTCACTCACACACCAAGCGACCTCATACTTGACAGTCACGTTCAGTGATCATACAGTACCACTGTCCTGCCCAGTTGCCATACTTCATTTTGTCTCAGATTTGTTAGCAGAGGGATTCATATGACTAACAGCATGTTGGGGGCAGCATGTTTTCAATGCAAAATACCCAGCTCATACTCTTTTTTTTAAGTATAAAACATAACATTATGATCATAATCAGTATCTGTTAAATGGCTTCTTTAATTCTTATCAGTTTGGTGTGTAAAATTAAAACCTGAAACTGATTTCTTTTGAACCAATTTAGGATAAAAACTGAAATTGATCCCTTAATTCCTGTGATGTTCCAGAACTTTGCCTCTAGAGAGATACTGAAAAATTCTTGCCTCCCCCAGTGGTGGGGATTTAACTTACAACTTTCAGATTCAGTGGCAGGGAACATTACCATTGGACTATGATGCCTTCAAAAAAAATGGAAAAACTTTAAATGACAAAGGCACTTGTCACTGTTATTTATTTCACTATATGTGAAGATACCATCTTTCGCAGTGAAACTCATCTTGCCTCCATCAACTTCTCAGAAAAATCTAAATGTAAGCAATAAGAATTTCATAAGGAAAAGAAACTTGAAAGTTTAGCTAATAAAAAAAGAAGACAGAAATCTCACAGGAAAAGAAACACTGCAAATTTCAAAACAGACTTCACTGCTGGCGCCTTTGAAGTAAGTCTACCACCAATGTTCCATAAATATGTAGTGATAAGCTGCATATACAACATGTGAGGGTACAGGTATCTTTTACAATGACAAAAAATAATCATAATTCAAAAAAACAAATTAAGAACCAGCGTACCTATAAGAAATTAAAGATTACTGAACAAATACACATATTTCTTTAAACTGAAAGTTATTTCAACAAGAACTTACAAAACAGTTGCAAACAGGAATAAAAATCATATTCATATTCAATATCATAACTTAAATATTGAAATATATTTACACCAGTAAAACATATCTAAACACAGATTGCAGAAAAGTTTCACGCCTGACCTAACATTTAAACTTATGTCCTACACAAAGGGGTATAACTAAGTCTAAATTCTGGGAGTTTAAAAAGGGATACATCTAGTTAAAAGAAATACCATGCTGAGGAATCCATACCTCGTCAAGTTGTAAAGCAGATTTTCCAAAATGTAGTGCTCATTTTGTTCTTTGTATTTCTATTTTGCATGGATATTAAGACTGCTGATTTTATATGGATAACATATGTATGTCTATCAACATATGTGATACTTCTTTAAACAGGCTGTTAACTGTCACATCTGTTGGTGTTGATGTGACAAACAAAACCCAATATCTTATCAGGCAAACAGTGATTTATTCATCTTCAAGTCAGGAGTAATTTACCCTTGAACTCACGAATATTTGAAGAGTTTGACTTTCTACAGATACAGAATTCTGGAAACCAGTGTTAAGTTTCTTACATATGCTAACAGGACACTTGAAAATGTGTCCAGGTAATTCTCAAAGTTTAAAGGAAAAAACATTATTCAATTACCATACAGACTTCTTATACAAGCCATTATCATTATATAAATGATCTTATGAAAAAAAAAAATTTTTTTTTATTTATTTTACATCGATTACAAAACAAGTTACCACAACTTATATTAACCACTCTCGATGGCTCTGGTGGCAGCATATGTGGCCATTATTGTGGGAGGAAACCAAAACCCGGAGAAAACCCACTTTTTGACAGGCGACCACTTTACCCTCTAACGTTCATGATCCAGGAATCAAACCCTGGACACATCACAGAAGTGAAGCATGTTACCACAACGCTATCCAGGCATCCTACCGATGATTATGATCTCATAAATATGAAGTAATCACATAAAGCCATTTCCCTTATATGTGTCTAAAGGGGACTTTGTCTCAACACAGCATTAATCCATTATAACATGATTGTACATTTCTGACATCTTAGTCAGTCAGTGGGCCACACAACATACGGCTAAAAATATTCAATATTCCAATTATGTGTTCTTAAACCACATAGACCTGTTCCTGCAGGACTGATTATACAAGAGCTGTCAGAGGACAGCACGCTCGACTATTCAAAATGCTTGTTGGTAAATCCAATGAAATCTATTTCAATTCTTGCCCTTCACATACCTTGTATATAATAAGTAAAAAATGATATACCTTGATAGTCTGAAGTCTAAAATCAATCCCATGCCTAGTTGATAATACACTGTGCATGCAAAACTTTAACCAACAGATCCGAGTTAGAAAAGGGCCATAATATGTATTAAATTCAGACAAATAGTTATCCACCTTGGTTTTCTGATACTCCTGAACACACTCATAAACTTTCTAGTCAATACCATAAACGCTTTCTGAGATATAAGCTGGATAGTAGCTTGCATGCAAAACTTTGACCAAAACGTATAAGTCAAAAAGGCCATAACCTGCATTATATTCAGTTAAAAACTATCTGTCTAAATAGTATGATAACACTGAACATGTTAACGAAGTTTCAAATCAATCTCATGTCTGGTTATTGAGATATAAGCATGAAATTCCTTGCATGCAAAACTTTAACCAAAATATCTCAGTAAAAAAGGGGCCATAACTTGTAATATATCAAGAGTGATCTACTTTGATAGTTTGATATCCCTAAACATATTTAAGATGTTTCAAATCAAATCCCATACCTGGATACTGAGATGTAAGCATGAAAGTACCTTGCATGCAAAATTTTAACCAAAATTTCTAAGTTCAAAATGGGCCTAATTTGTATTAAATTCTATCAAGAGTTATCTACTTGGTTTTCTGATGCGCCCAAACATATTCGTAAACTTTCAAGTCAATACCATGAATGGTTAATGAGATACAAACTGGATAGTAGCTTGCATGTAAAACTTCAACCAAATTTTCTATTGCATGCAAAACTTTAACCAAAATTTCTAAGTTAAAAAGGGACCATAATTTGTATTAAATTCAATCAAGAGTTATGTACCTTGGTTGTCTGATGCCACTGAACATATCATAAACTTTCAAGTCAACTCCATGAACAGTTATTGAGATATGAGGTTGATAGAAACTTGCATGAAAAACTTTAACCAAAAGCTGCTGACGCAAGGGTGACTGCAATAGCTCTCATATTCTTTGAATAGTCAAGTTCAAAACAACAACTTAAAACCTCAATGATACTCCAAAGAAACATCATATGTTTATATGTAGCTCTTTGAAAAAACAATATCAAATGTCTATATGTAGGGTAATGTTTCTTTTTTTCAAATCATAAAGCAAGTCTCTATGCTTAAGCATCTGTTATTTTAACTGTAATTTTATCAGAAAGCAATTTAAAACTGAATCTGCCCCAGAACTAGTGAGCTGATTTTGTTTCATGCTTGTACCAGGTGTCTTCTGGAAGTCAGAAATGTTTTTCATATCATAATGGGTTGATGTGAGTGGTATGTCATGTTAGAATCAAACCGCTGCCTGATGGTCGCCTGACAGACTTGACAGGTTGAGATTCCACTTCAGTCTCTGTCCGAACACAACTTACCACTGCGGAACAGACTTCCCAGGATTCCATAGGACATGTCCATCTCGTGGGTCACCGACTGAAAAAAGAAGCAGTGTCACTAGGTGGGCATGGCTTACAATAGCACATCTACATCAGTATGATCAAGTTATACATTTATTATTCCTAACAAGTCCTTAAGAAGCAAGATGACAAACTTGAGAAGATCAGCTGTAGATTCTCCACAGCAGCCATTGTATGACATTGTTAGTTTTTAGGGAGTAAACTGTACTATCACAGTATTTCAGTCATAAAGTGAGTTAATTGCAGGTGGAGAAAGACCCTAATTACACAGCAGCACCAGGGTAGATCCGACCTACCATTATCCAGCTGAGAGCCTTCCTCACATTATATGAGGTAATATCAACATATATTTTAAGACTATCAGAGAGATCCCAGGCACTAGAATTATGACTATCTATCACTGGACCCTACCTTGACCATGGACTGAATCTTGCTGATATCTGGCCCTCTCTCACATGTACTGTCTAAGTTCCTGTAACACACATTTACACAATATGTTATATTGAAAACATTGTAGGCAGTTATTTGGGAAGTGGAAAATGTACAGGTTCAAAATAAAGACCCCTATGTTTGGAAAGCTTATGCTGTTTTCAACTAAACAACAAGACTTTTTATGTTTGTTTCTTTGACGCCAATAGTATTTCAGTCATTTGGAAGTTATCTTCAGGTATAGTGCTGCCACACTACAGTACCACGCCGTAGACATGTGGCATGATACAACATCCAGTCACATTATCCTGACACTGGGCAAACCAGTCCTGCAACTACCCTTATATGCTGAGTGCCAAGCAAAGGAGCTATACCAGTACTATTTTTAACATCTTTTTTATGTCTTAATCAGGGATCAAACCCATGACCACACGCTCCTACAAGATTTTTTAATATCTGAAGTTAACCAACAAGAAATGGAAACATTATACATGATATAAAAGATCTGAAGTTTTTGAAATTAATGACTTGAAGAACACTCAAATTTGTAATGTACATGTAAATGAATTTTTAAAGTTTTGAGATATTCAAATCACATTATTATTCAACAGCTACACCGTGAAGTTTTGATCAATAATTAACATACAAAAATACCTGTATATAAGCATTAGGATTGCGATAATGTATGCGAGAAGCTGACCTAGCCATTAAAGGAAAATAACAGACTTTGGATCTGAAGGTTCTGGGTCAGAACCAGCACAGAATTTTTCATAATCTTCCAAAGCGCAAAGTACAAGTCCAAACCAGGCACCATTAAAGAGAAATTGTTTTAGAAAGTTACATATCAATCATCATAAAATAAAGAAGTTGAAACTGTTTTTCCAACAATGGTCACAAAAAGGGCTTAAATTTCCATTGCAAACGCTAGAAAAACCAATATTTGAAGCCATACAGGAGGGAGTCAAGTACCTATAGAGTTCTCCAATCCTGTAATCCAGGTCCTCCAGTTTTGAGTACAAGTCCCGTTTCTCCGTCCAGACCAACAGTTCCTGGGCCAGCTCAGGTACCACCAGGAATGTTCTCCAGCCTTTTAGTTTCTTTGACTTCAGAATGTCACCGAATATATGGTCCCCTATATACAACACTTCCTTGTCATACGAGCCCATGATCTCAGAGAACACCTCCACAGAACCTGGTGAATAGTCGTAAAATAATAGAGGTCAGCAATCTAGTTTACAGTGGTAAAGAAATAGAGGTTAGGAAATCTGGTAAACAGTGGCAAAGAAATAGGTCAGCAATCTTGTTAACAATGGTGAAGAAATAAGAGGTCAGCAATGTGGTTCACAGTGGTAAAGAGAAACAGATATCAGCAATATGGTTAACAATGGTTAGCAATCTGGTTTACAGTAGAAAGGGAATTAAACAAAATGCGCATGCTTTATTTTGTTTGATGGATAATGAATATTGTCGATAAACCTAAAATTTTAGCTGTTTGACAATACCACAGGGCTTTCATTCATAACTGATTGTCAATTGAAGTCATTGGTTTAACAAGAGTGTTTTCTGGAACACATGTGTCACCTGCTGAAGCGTGACGGACAGAGAGACAGACAGACGGACAGACATGACAGAAAAGTTATCCCTATGTGTCACCTCTGCTTACAACAGGTGACACAAAAATTGGTCATCACAGAAAAATGATTTTTATTTTAGATTTTAAACAGATTTTAAATCTGTTGTTTTTCTGCAAATATTTGAAAAAAAAATCATCTAAATTCTCCCATCAGCTCTTGCAATATTTGCAAAATTAATGAAAACCCTTTACCACATACGGTTACACTTACCGCCAGAATATATGTGACCTGCCCGGATCTCTCCAGTATGTGTACCAAGCTTCAGGCACCTGTTTTCTGTAAACAGAACAATATATAACCTTTAGTCATACGGACATAACGCTTTTACCTCATGAATATTCATGTACAAATGTATGGCTTAATGAATATTTATCTGCGGAACTTTAAATGGTAAATGAGACAATGGACTTTTCTTTGCCATGCAGACTGTTAGACTATGAACCCTTCCAGGAGCTGTCTAATCTGGGACTGCTCTGTTTGCCAATGTGTTGAAATGTGTCTATATAAGGTTAAGGTAAGTTATGTCATAATCTGGAATTATAATTTTGTACACAAAAGGTATACATTTTTTTTAAGCGCAGTAGCCTAGTTTTTAATTCAGAAATAGAGGCAAGAGTGCCATTGTAGCTCAATATTTCTCACTAGAGTACCATCAACATAAATAACTTTTAGAAATTTTGGCAGAGTCTCGAGTCCATCAGTTGTTTAAGAGTGGTTTTTCTATTTCTTCTTACCCTGTCCACCTGACGCAAGATGGTCCCAGCGCCAAAGAATAGTGGCTTCTTGGAGTCCACGACAACATAGTCAAAGTAAGTGACCCAGTCTCTGGCCGGCGCTCCATTCTGAAAACAAATATCCATAAGCATCCATAACAAAGGTTATCTTTAATAATAAATCTGTTGTATAAACTAAATGTTCTGTAAGCGGATGAGTGAAGCAATTAGGTATAAGTTATACTGCTGTGTGCCCCCTGTACTCATAACGTTAGTTGATGAAACTTTTTGTTTTGATGGTTTTATGTCTCAGAACAAAGTCATTTTGGAACTCTGACAACATGAGATAGGACTAGATCTATCTCACAGTGGTAACACATAGACAAGTGGCATATCCCACCCAGTCACATCATCCTGACAATGTACCAACCAGTCTTGCAACCACCCTGTAATTATGCTGAGCACCAAACAAGGAGCCACTAGTAGGTATTTAACAACTATGTCACAGATGCAGGGTCAGACCAATGGCCTACTCATGAGGAGGATGCTTGACCAATGGAACCAATTACATGTAGTCTGGAACAAAATCAGCTTACAATATACAACAGTGATTTATTGCTGTTGGTGATCACTTTCATGTCACTGAATCTTTAGTTAAGCCAAAAAAAAAAAATTCTGTGTTTCGGACCCTACCTAGCAAAAACCCACCAACCCTAAAGTTTTTAGCAGTCGTTTTATAGCAGCCATTCTGAGACCAATATTTACCGTGATTCATTCACTATTTATTTATGACTGGACTTAAAAAAAAACTCTCAATCCCAACCCTGTTTTTTGAGACCATTGCCCGAAACACAGAATTCTTTTTAGGCCTTATCAAGACACTAGCTGCAAAGGCCCGTTGTTCTAACTTTGACACAATGTGTTGTTCTGCTCTTTGAAACCTTGGACTTCTGAAGGGATATCTCCTGTGCTGTAGGTACTTCCATTAACTTTACTCTAAATATACCTTTGTAGCTTCAAAGGTGGCAATATAGTTCTAACCGAAAAAATGTTACACTTACTGGAGGTGGAAAATCCATGAGGTATTCCATGATGGTCTGCAAATACAGAAGTTTTAATAAGAAGTTTGAATTGGTTTTCTTAATAACAAAACAGAATCAAAGAAATGGACATATTAAAGACTTCATTGGATATTGGTCCATTTCTATTTTCAACTTTTTAATTAATATTCTAGTTTATAATTTGTGAAAATCATCCATAATTCAAACTGTCATGTAATGAGTCATGTAAAATAAAACCCAATTAAAATAGGGGATACTCAATGAGTTTTCAAGGTAAGCACACCTGGTAACTTACACTGATATACTGTATATCTGTTTTTTTTCTGGGGTGATTTTTTTTGTTTTAAAAATTTTTTTTTTTGGATTTCTAAAAAGTATAAAATTTTTTTCCAATTTTTTTTGTGAACGACAAGATCTATTTAAAGCATTTTCATAATTATCATACATTTAAAACAAGCATCATTGTTTGCAGAATATGTTTCATGTAAAAATAGTGCTAAAGCATACATTGACTAAAAGGTTAAATTAACTAATTTCTTTACAACAGTATTGCAGTCTGATATCTTGCGTGATGATAAAGCCTCCGATAAAGGTCCATTTGGGTCTAACAAACCCTTTCATACACTCCATTACAAATGCGAGTCACAAACTGATATAAAAATGTTTCAGTTCGCCAGGATGTGTATACAAACACAGGTGTATCGCTACAATTACAGCATAACACGTCATGTGTGAAAAATCATTAGATGATTTAGGGGAAGTGGAGTGACTGTACTGTCTGTTCGACTGTCAGGTGACTAGGAGGAAAAATGTTATGAATAATTTGCGCTTTTAATATTTGCGGTCTGCTAGCATCTGCAAAATTCCACAAATAGTACATTGCCGCAGAAAAAAATAGTTATACGGTATAAGTGTCCTGAGGTCTGTTGCATTAAAATTTAGTACAAAAATATTCATATTTGTAAATTCACAGACGTAAAAAAATAGTACTATTCTTACAAAAATTATAAGTTTGTATGACGCAAAGAAGTGGGTCACCTTTCTTTATGTTTGATTATGCAAATAAGAAATTAGTAAGCACATTGTAGGACACATTCAAACTATTCACACAAAGTCAAATGAAACAGGTCCTTGGACACATTTCATATCCTTTACAGAATAGTTTTAAAATGACATGAAACTTGTTTATGTAGAGCATTGAGTTATGAAAGGATACAAACGACTGGGATATCAGATGATAAAGTACTCAACTCTTTTTATGGGTAACTTTTGGAAGCAAAAAGTGACACTTAGAGAGACCAACAAGAGTGTTCTCTGGAACACATGTGTCACCTGCTGAAGCATGATGGAAAAAGTGTGACAGACAGACAAACGACAGAAAAGTGATCCCTATGTGTCACCTCTGCTTACAGCAGGTGACACAAAAATGCTGATTAGTTTTGAAGCAGTCACTGCAACAAGTGGTGTCACTGAATGTGATGAACACCCTCATATTGCACCTAATGGACTCAACAACCTGATAACTTTTTTGTAAAGCAGAGAGCATCATGATAGGATGAGATATCATGTACTATTCTTACACATTGTGGAGTGTGGATAAATGAATAGGCATATGCTGCATGTTTAGCAAGTGGTGTGTGCTGAAGAAAACTGTGTGCCTTGACTGGCAGTGCATCGTTAGATATTGAATTTTCAATAAATGAAACAAGATGTGATGGAACAGACAGGAAATGCTTGATTCTTATATAGCCCCAACATCAAAAGAAAGAAACTAAATAATATACTTATGATGTTGCTATTTTGTCTTATCTATGGGATAATATCCCTTTCTCTCACTCTTCCATCATTCTCACACAGGACTTACATTTGTGTAGACATAGTCACTGTTCGTGGCCAGGAACACCTTGGCTCCATGTTGCCGCATCCTGTAAACAAGTCAGAACTGGACAGCATCATAATACAGCTCTTATTTCTTCATTTTTAACTCTCTTATTTTCTGTTGATATGGAGTTTATTGTGTTGTGGCAATATTGCAGTCAAATGGCAACATCAACCAAATTACCGATAGAGAAAGACTCGGAGTGAGAACCATATTTTAATGCAAGTCAGCTAGACACCTAACTAAAATGACAAATCTGAGTGAGGTATGGTCACTTGAATTTATCAAGCTCTTTCATTTTCTAAAGAATAACTTGTTATAACTGAGCATTAAATTGAAGCAAATAAATTGAAATGAATTTCTCCTAGTTTTTTGTGGAAAAGTGACTGAATATTCCCACTGCATATTCATTTTGCTAAATTTAAATACCAGAATATTAACTGCAAGAAACTAGAAATGTCATTTAATATGGTGGTCTGAGTGAGAGGTGAAAGAGCTACTTGCCTGTCCAGGAGGATGGGTAGTCTCTCGTCTTTCAGTACATACTTCTCCTTGTACTTCATGGTTGTGGTCTTCAGAGGACCCTGCATACACATAACATTCACAGGCTCTTATAACAGTCATAGACTATAGTATTGATACATACTCCTCTTGAACAATCAGACGTCATAAGGAACAAAGATGACAATCATAACATATAAAGGTTCTTACAATTGTTTTTAGAAACAGGAAAAGGTTATGACACAATCTCCAATATACAGGTTGTATATAAAAATGTAATGTCCAACTAGCTTTTGTCTTATACTAGATATTCTTCAGGGATATTCCTATGAGTTTAGAGATAAAAATAAATATATATATATATATATATATTTAGTCCTGTGATTTTACAAAAATAAGTAATTCTTACAAAAGATGATTCAAACTACATTCCTCTACACACACACAAGTTACTACATTCAATACATACGTCTTTCCCGTGCACCCAGTCTGTGGCGGCCAGCACATCCTGGTAGATGGAAGAGTAGGTCATGGTCAGGTCTCCACACTGGATCCCTCGCTGGACCCTGCTCGCACAAACGCAGGGAGACATCAGAATGATAGAGTATCAATTTCAATTTACTGGCAAATATGGTTTTATACTGATTGCAAAGACAATTTCCCTGATGGGCCTCAAATTTTAAAAGTTTGAACTTATCTTGTGTGCATGAAAAAACTGTTATATGAGGACAGATATTTTTATAACTGAATGATCCTAACTGATCACCAAAGAGTCAATAGTAATTTCTTTCAGATCTGAAAATAACATACCTTGTTTCAAATTTGATTGACCACTTATACCATATAAAGTTAAGTGTTGGGATATATCCAAAGGTTCAGCTTAGATAAAGTTTACAATAAAATAGGTCTAAAGATGTTGTGGCCCATAGACCATTACATGAGGGGAAAGGCAATATTGTGTATAATTTGATGACTTAAACTGACCAATCAGTGACTGGGGGAAAAGCTCAAGTATGTTTATTAAACATTGAACACCGTGTGAAATTTTACACCGGCATTTATAATAGGTGTTTGGAAAGTGTGCTGATTTAGGTAGGTTTGCGTCAAAATGGTCTATTGGCTTGTTATTAGTATAATTTAGTATTTTTGATAATAACTTCAATGGTTCTAAAATCAACTGTTCTAATTTTGACCAAAATGTATAAGGCAGTTGTTTTATGACCATATATACTGTAAATATGAACTTGATTGTGGCTGTTTAATAAATGATGCTGCTTCAATATAATGGGAGTGAAATGTAAGACAAGAATCTTTAATCAAAACAGAGTTGTTTTGTAATTAATATTATTTTTCATTATTTCCAAACTATTCTTTAAAGGAAATGAAATGTGTCCAAGGACCTGTTAATAAGTTTAATTAAGATAAAATGCAGAAAGCAGTGCAAACAAAGAAAAATAAAAGTTTTCTTTACAAAAAAATTGTAAATTTATAGCATCCAAACTGGTCTCAGCTTTTACTCTTCTACTGTAACAAGCCTGACTGGATACAATTACCAGCCTGCATAGCAATTTACCAGTCTCCCATTTTGTGAGCTTGTGCTGTTTCACCTACTGCACCCTTCTGATATGTCTCAGTGATCAAACCCAAAACTGAAGTTCTCAAGACATGATCATCTGGGCCAATAAATGAATAAATATTTTCATAAATAATTTTCCTTTCATGTTAGCCTAAGCTCTTAAACAGTGGTGTCACAACTAGTAACTCCTCCTGTTGATTAAGGACAGAGGGGCAAGTAAGAGTAGTCTCCCCTACACTAAGAAAACTATGCCTACTTACTTGGTGTATTCGTCATTGTTACAGAACAGGTCCACGACCACAGCCAGGATGTACAGGACTGGAACAATACAGCACTGATAGAGTCACACAATAGACCACTGATTTGTCTAAATTAGACTCCACTTCATCTTTCTACATTTTAGAATATCAACATGTTTCTATAGCAACAAATTAACAAAGATGCGACAAAATGGATTACTTTATTATGTAATAAGAAATTCCCATTCTAATGCCAATGATATAAAATCAATGATGAAAATGTTGATTAGTTCCAATCCCAATAAGACTGAAAAGTTCTTCTCATTATCTTTGTTTTAGAGTTTTCTCTCCCTGTCACAGTATTTTGGTCTTTTATTGAATTTATTGAAATCCAACTAATTACAGGTGGAGAGTTTAAGAAGCTCTAGCCATCTGAAGAAAAAAAAAAGCCAGCTGAGAGAATAATTTTCACATAAGCCATTTCGGTGACTTTACAGTAGAACTAAGTAGATCTAATAAGTAAAAAATAAGTTTGTGCAACATTAAATTTCTTCTTCTTTTTTTTTAAATTCGTATGTAAATTTCACATATGCAGTATGAAAAAGCTTTGATGATTAAGTTGTAAAGGTTACTATAAGAATGAAAGGAAACTTGGAAGTCAAAACATCAGTGGAAAAGTTAAGGAAATTAAATAATTTTGAGTTGGTACAGCGACTTACCCAATAGCGGATCACTAAGCGACCGATTTGCATATACTGAATCAAATAATCTCATGGAAGTTTTTTATTTGTATAAATCATATTCCTGTTTATCACTGTTATTTGTACTGTATTTGTTTTACATTACCTTTATTTAAAGTGACTGCAATGAAACCATAACAAGTGTTTCGATCTTCTCCATTAGCGAAACAGTTTACCCAATACAGGATCACGCGCCATGATCACGTCATCACATTTTGTTGTGAATATCAGGGGGTCATATCAAACCATTTCTGCTTTGTATTTTGTAAACAAAAAAACTTTTTTATTTTTATTCTTCTCTCTGATCAGTAGCGATGATCAGACTTAGATTTTGTTTTAGTTTTTTTTATTGGTGAGATATTATTGTAGGTATTAAATGACGATGATTTTAGGCACTTGAATTAATTCTAAACACAGTGGGTAAGAGTACATTTTTTTATTCATTCAACAATGCTGAAAATTTTAAAACAAGTCTTTATTATTCTTACATTATATGTAACAGATAGCACGCTTTTAAACATTTAGTATAGTTCATAAACACTGTAAAAAAAAACAAACCATTTGAGCATGTGTTTTAAAAAAAAAAAAAAAATGAAATATTTAACAAATGTGTATCATCTCCTCAGTCCTGTTCCTCTCTCTGTCAAAAGTTTAGTAAGTAGTGTGAACATTCCATAATAAACATGCTAATTTTGTACTTCTAAATTTTTTCTGCACCAAGCCGGACATAGCATATCAAAATAGAAAATTTCATTACTTATAAATTACCATTGTTTTCTAATTTATTAAAGTTACAGCTTGTAAAAATCAATCAAAATTTACCATTATTTTATAATGTGTTAAAGTCCCAGAATTTGTTTTTTTTTATAATGTTTAACAATGAATACTTAAACAGTTCCCTTCAGGGATGGATTTTAAAAGTTTTAAAATGTTATTGTACTCATTTTCAATGTCCTTGTGGTAGATTACATATCTGCATGGTAGCACAACACCACCACCTTCCTCACTGGAAGCAGGCCATGGCGGGTAACTAGGTACAGGTTCTCCAGTAACTATACAAAAAATGCTGCCATTTGCATCAAGGACATTTCTAAAATTGCCAGCTAAACATTTTGGTACATGTCCAATTGGAAGACCTGCTATGTCTTGAAGTTGTAATTGGCGTTTGACATCCGTGAATTCAAAGTGCATATTCTTTGGAAATTCCTTTAGTTCTGGTAGCCAAACTAGACAAGCATTAGAATCATACTTATTACTGTATTCTCTATCCACTATAAGCTGTGTCGGTGGGTTAGTGGTGGGTGGTTTTATTTTAAACACATGATACCCTTTGACAACAGCATTGTTTATTGTCAAACATTTCACTTTGTCAAAAGACTGAGGTTCTGGTGGCTGGTTAGGGGCTGAAAATGAAGCTGGCGCTGTAAGCTGAATAGTTTCTTCATCTAGTTTAGACTGAAAGAGATGAAGAAAAAAGTATATGTCCAACACTTTTTTTTATTTATTTGTTTAAAATTATTAAAAGAGGTCCAGTTATATACATGTAGCATTTTTCCATAATAATTTAAGATATTGTTAATATAACAATTCATTATCAATGAAATTGATGAAGATATACATATTTTACATTGATTGAGAAACAAGTTTACAATTTCATACTAATCATTCTAAATAGTTTGTGGGTTGGACCAGTACTTGATGCCTGTGAAAACCATGTAAAAAAGTCCTCCAAATGTTGTTTGAATATCCAGATCTGCATTAATGTGTTAGTAAATTATCACTCAATCATTTTTTCTTCCCTCATATTGACAATGAACTAATTTGTGCAGTCTGGACAAGAAAAGGGCTCATTTTCATAAACTTCTGTTGACAAGCATTCGGAATGAACCCAATCTTCACAGTCATCACATTGTATCCATGTCCGTTCTAGTTCCAGTTCCAAGTCTTCTTTCCAGGTCATATTGCATGCTACACAAAAAGCACTATCTTCATCTTCCTGCCCATGGGTGCTTTTTGGTGTTCTTTTCATTTCTTTCAGATGGCCTTTCCCTCTCTTTGATCCAGGCTTTGGTCCCTTACCTCTTTTTACGGTCTGTTCAGCCTCCTTACTGTATGCCTTTATATATCGAACTTTACACCTCTTTTCTTTTGCTGCAAAGCTCTTAACCTTTTCCAGCTGTTTAAGAGAAAGCTGTCTAATGCATTCACGTGAAGTTAAATTGTCAGGTAAAGTATATGAGAGAGTCTTTCTTGGTTTACTTCTCTCTGCAGCTTTTGGATACACAAGAGCTTCAGCCAATACAGGTGAAATTGCACTCATGGATTCTGGGTTTTCCTCAATAAACATGTTGTCATTCTTGGAATGCTCGGGTGTTTGTTTATCTTTATGAATAATTTCCAGTGCAGCATTAGCAAGTACATCAAGTCCAGAGTTAGAGCTGTGTACCTCATTCAGTTCAGATGGGTGGGCTCTCTTGAAAAATTTTTTGAATACATCATAACAAGGGGATTTGCCTTCTATATCATACCCTTCCTCAAGCCGAATGCGGTATCGTGTGCGAACTGGAGTGCCAAGGATTTCTTCAAAGACCTTAAGTGCCACAACAGCCTTTTCTTGCTCTTCCAGCAATTTTGGACTTTCTTGTTCTTTTATTGGGGTTTCTGCTTGTTCTTCTACTTGTGTTTCCATGTAAGTCAAGGATGGTTTCATCATCTCCGATGTTATTACACTGCTGTCCACTGGGTAAACACCTGAAGATCTGAAGGCATTGATGATTGTCAAAGGTTTATAGAACTGCCAGTATGTCTCTGACAATTTCTCAGCAAAATTTTCTCTCCCTATTGTTTTTCCTGGATTTTCACGAGAGTACTTTCTAGCTGTGAGATGCCACCGAGATTTCATGGGACCAAACACACCCTTGTCCAGTGGTTGCATAAGATGTGTTGCGTTAGGAACAATACGGTAAAGCTCGATTCCCATATCAAACGCTTTTAGAAACACATCATGATTCACGTGACTGCTGACACTGTCCAGTAACAGAAGCACAGGACGCTCTTGACCTGCATACTTGTTGAAATGGTCAATGAATTTAGAGAATGTCTCAGAATTCATCCATCCCTTTGGTGTAAAGGCAATGTCAGACCCTTCTATTGCGCCATTTAGTGGGTTGTAACCCCGCTGCCTAGGCTCTGGGTAGATGAAGAATGGTGGCATCATCTGGCCTGTTGCACTGCCACAGAACATCACCGTCAGCCTCTGCTTACCAGCTTCAATATGTGGAACAATTTTATCTTTCCTACTTGGCCCCAATACTTTGGTCTTCTTACTTCCCATGTTGAATCCGGATTCATCTGCATTCCATATTCTTGATGGTTTGTCAATAAGATTCTTGTCTGTAAGAAATTCTCTAAATCTACAATACCACTGATCTGTTTTCTCTTTAGTAACCCTCGACCTTTTAAGTTCAAGAGAAGTCTCAGTTCGGTAGGTGATTATGTGTGAGTTTCTGCCCATGAACCCATAAAACCATTTCTTTCCAGGTCTTCCGTCTTTAAATGGAACCTTGCGCTTTTCTTTCTTTATCACTGATTCTATAAAATCTAGAAACTCACACTGTCGAAGACCCATTCCTCGTTGTGCCATATCCTCTAGCCATTTAGCCATTGCCTCCTCTTCCGCTTCTGTAAATACTGTGATAGGTCCTTTAACTTTAAACAAATCAACCTCACCTTTCCATCTTCTGTATAAAAAGGAAAATGATAGGTCATTTTCTTCTGCTGCTTTTCTGATTGAAACATTCTTACTTACACTGCATAATGCTATTCGCACTCTTTCTCTTTTGCTGGGACTCATTCTCTTTCCTTTGTACTTTTCATTTATTTTCTGAGCCTTTGTCTTGGATGGACTGGACAATACTGTGTTGTGTTTTCTTTTGGGACCCATGGTCTGAAAAGACATGAATGTTAAGCTATATTAAGTAGAAAATTTTTTTTTTATTCATAAATGAATGATGATACTATCCCAAATACCCAACCTGACATTTCCATTTAGAAAACAACAACAAATAAAATGCATGTATTACATTTTTTGTTACTAAAATTAGGGTATAATGTATTTTAGTGATTGATAAAAACAAGTTTCTTCATATTATCCTGCGGGACCTATTATCGTGGTTCTAAGCCTTTCAACAGCCAAATTAAGAACTGAACTATATTTATATCGAGGAATAATGTAGGATTTTTCATTATATAGATCATTCTATGTAAATCTGTGCAGAATACATGTACATTGATTTTTTTCTTCTTTTTTTATGCAGGGGCAACAAACTGATAAATCAATATCATACTTAAAAAATATTTTAAAAATTAATCCAAAATTAGTGAATTCACAACAAAAAAAATTAAAAACCTTATTTGTTTTGTAATGATCATAGTGGAGGTGCAACTTTAAGATATTTTAGGCCCTGAAAACTTCTGATATTGGATCACCATGATGACCATGCAGTAGACTACTGGGTTTATTTATTTATAAAAAATTATGTGTATCTGGTTATAGAAATATACAATATCAGGATGAAAACAAAATAGTTTGCATTCATCATATTGCATTATAAAATGCTGATGCAAAAAAATGGGTTGAGGAAAGGGTTAATCCATATGCATTTCAGTGTACAATACACAGAGAAAAACAGCGATTATGGCATCTTTTATTTCATGTATTTTTATTTAATTATGCCATTTTCCCTTTAAATACTTTTGTACAACCATACAAATGAACACAATGTATGAAGAAGTGTCAATGTTTGACAGTCCGAATCAGTTTTGAGATGATCCCTGGTATTGTTGTCATCTTCACGGTTCAGCGATCCGCTATTGGCGACTCTACATCAAATTTATTTCCACAAAATATAATGTAATATACTTACCTCACTGGGAATACAATTGTTTTTGTAGCTTATATGTGCACTCTTCTTAAAAAGATCATGTCGTTTGCAAAAATTCGTACAGCAGAACTTTATAAAACGAACGCTTAATTTTGACAGCTGGTTTCAGAACGAGGCTTTTATGACGCTTATTAGAATATCGGTCAAGCATTCCGGTGATATGGACTTTATTTGTTTACGATTTGAAATACGTTTTTATGTTTATCGATACGTAGTTGAAGGCAGTACATTCGGGTATCAACAGTTTTAAAATAGCTTTTTCTTTTTTCGTTGTGAGAGGTAACATTTTTTTTTTTGATCCGCTATTGGGGAAGATCCGCTATTGGCGACTTGACTGTACCATACACAAAAACTCAAAATATGAAAATAACATAAAATAAATTGAAATAAAAGAAGTATCCACATCTTGTTCAGATGTTTTGATTTTTAACAATATATTGCAATATACCCAAACTTTATGTTCAAATATTGCAATATATATATATATATATATAGGATCTGATATGAATTGTTATTTCATATCAAATTTTACTAAACAAGTTCATGAAAATGTTATTAAGTGAGCCTCTGGCAAAACCGTAAAACAGCTGTTTGAGCAAAATGTCATATGATAAATTGCAATATCAGTCTTGCCACAATACCCCGAACAGGACATGACAGGATGCAACCAGTGTCATTCCTAAATAGCCCCAATTTCTGTACAGTAGGGGTATATAACAGACATTTTATAAATCTGGCAAGTGTGTGTTAAGTTTTACACTCATATGACTACATCAATACAGTACTTACTTAATGTAAAAACATTAATTTTCATTGACATTAAATTTTGTTGATAATACACTTGAGAGAATTTAATGGGCATATTTACTCATGGATTCATGTTTTTGAATACCTGAGTTATATGAAATGAACATTTTCAAGGGGGATAATATTCATGGACAAAAACCCTCCACAAAATCAGCGAAAATTATTGTCCCACAGAAACTTATGCTTTCACAGTATTATCATTTTGCATGAATTATTTGACAAGGAACTGTTAAAATCTACTGCAGGGAAAACGCCAATGACAGTTTCACTCACACTAAATGATTTTACCCATTGCAACTGCCTCAAAATGACTTTTGAATGACTTTTAAATGAAGTGATAAGTTGTCTACCGAACTGAATACTTAACTTAGTGGAAACACATTACAAAACCTATTTATATGTAGTTTTTCATAAAAAAACAACCCATCTGTTCATAGAAAAAAGATGTTTTGTTTCCAGCTGCATAACTATATATCACAACATTAGATAAACTTTGCCTAGTATGAAACATGATCAACTTGCAGATGCACCGTCTACATTAACCCTTTTCCATGCTACAATTCTAAATTGGACTTGCCCTTCCTTCATTTTGGACTTTACCATTAGTTATTTTTGGGGGTGCTCACTGAAAATTTATAAACTGAATAGCGAAAGATGCAGCGCATGATCAGACTGGATGGATGTGTATGCTGATGGCAGTCACAACTGACCACTGCATTGTAAGGGTTAAGTCAAACATTTTGAATACATAATTTTAATGCAATTTTGATGTTTCAAGTTTCACTGCTTGCTATATAGGTTTTATGTCCCAGGAAACTTTGTGTATTACAAAAAGATACATACATAGTACTTCCCAAATGTGATTTTACACTGTAGACAAGTCCCGTGTCACCATACCTAATCACATTATGCAGAAATTGGACCAGCCAGTTTTGAAACTGCCCTTATATGCTGAGTTTCAATAAAGGGAGTTTGTTCAGTGTTACACTTTTTAGGTTGTGTTGTTTACAAAAAAAAACAAAAAAAAACTTAACCATGCAGTGATTTCAGAAGCTTTAATTTGAAGAAAAAAAGAGCTTTTGGTGGGGAAATTTACCATTTCTCTTGATTTTAGGGAACAAAAATTTACACAGTAAATTTGGGGAAAACTGCACAAATTTGAGAAATTTTCAGAGCTGAAAGAGCCTATGAACAGCCCTTGATAAGGGAGAGAGAAAAAAACCTGAATAATGAGATATTCAAACATGACCCTGTAGAAATCATAGGCTTCAATCCAAGAACCAGTATACAGTAATACAGCACTGTGTAAATTCTTCTCTATACAAACTAAACAAGAACCAAGGTTTAGAACGACCAGAAATAACTTTGTTTAGTCTGCAAGTAACATATTTACTGAATCAATCTGTTTGAAACTTAACACACTCCTCATCCCTAGTACCTTGGTCCTTTAGAATCTAAAACTCGAGAGAGTTTTACACTTCTACACAAGCCCTCTACTTAGACGCTTCAAATAACAAAAAACAGCATTAATTATCACCCAAGAAAACTTCTTTTAAGTCTCTTGATAATCTCCCTTTGACCAAAAAAGCTTTATTTTCTAAACTATTTTTCACTGAACTGTTTTTCCAACACCTCATTAAGTTTCTCCTGTGTTATATTAGAGCATCCCTATATTCTTCAAATACAGACTGATGACACCTAATCTATTTTCTTCTCAAATACAGAGTATTACGTACATTTGTCTTAAATATAACTTCCAAGAAAACAAAATGAAAGAAAAGAAATATTTTAGAGTAAAATTTGTCTTTAAATTATGAGAGTAAACTTTGTCTTTTGACTAGGACAGTTTTGGAATTAAGAATCATAATTATTTTTCTTTAAGATTCCTTATGATGTTTAGATCAAAGCAGACTTTTTTTATTATATAACATGTTTGCTTGAGTTTAATGTTCCACAAACAGGATAATGTTTTTGTCTATACTGCAAACTGCAGAAAACCCTACCTAGTTTAATTATCCTGAAACTGTTTTCCTTTGGCTATCTTTATGTATATTTTCTGTTTGGTTTAACTACCTAACCACTGTTTGTTCTATACTGTACAATCTAACATTGTGTAACTATTCATAGTGTAATATACTGCTCCCTTTGAATTTATCTAGTTATCATTAAATAAGTATTTTGTGAATCTCATTTAGATATGTTTTTTACCCAACTAACAACAAACAAGATTTTGACTTACTTGGCAGCTCATACAGGGTGTTGAAGATACGGAACCTGTTTTCATCCAATTGTACAAACTTGTTTGGGTACATCTCGTGGATCTCCGTGCTGAAAACATACGTGTGAAAACTGAAAGTTTTACATGAGGACAGTACATCTTGAGCAAATGATTTTTAAGGTTATTTTCACTTAGCGAATATGAATATGACTTATGACCCCTAATCCAACATTATGTTCCGTCAATATTTTCAATGTGGTTTTCACTTGGTGAATATGACCTATGACCCCTAATCCAACATTTTGTTCCGTCAATATATTCAATGTGGTTTTCACTTGGTGAATATGACCTATGACCCCTAATCCAACATTTATGACCCCTAATGATTTTCACTTGGTGAATATGACCTATATATTTTCAATGTGGTTTTCACTTGGTGAATATGACCTATGACCCCTAATCCAACATTATGTTCAGTCAATATTTTCAATGTGGTTTTCACTTGGTGAATATGACCTATGACCCCTAATCCAACATTATGTTCAGTCAATATATTCAATGTATTTTGATTTGGTGAATATGACCTATGACCCCTAATCCAACATTATGTTCAGTCAATATTTTCAATGTGATTTTCACTTGGTGAATATGACCTATGACCCTAATCCAACATTATGTTCGTCAATATATTCAATGTGATTTTCACTTGGTGAATATGACCTATGACCCCTAATCCAACATTATGTTCAGTCAATATATTCAATGTGGTTTTCACTTGGTGAATATGACCTATGACCCCTAATCCAACATTATGTTCAGTCAATATATTCAATGTGGTTTTCACTTGGTGAATATGACCTATGACCCCTAATCCAACATTATGTTCAGTCAATATATTCAATTTAGTTTTCTCTTGGTGCATATGACCTATGACTCCTAATCCAACATCATTCATATCAAAAAAACAGTTACTGCAGAAATGGAATATCATCATCAGGAGGAAATAAATATTGCATTTCACTAAGGTTGGGGTAAAATTATTCATCATGAAGTAAAGTCATTACATTTTGTAACTGAAGAATCCTGAGTCTAAACATGTTTTCCCAGATTGATGAATAGGAATCCAGTACTGGGTCACAACAACTATTAATCAAACAGCTCTTAAATTTTGAAGAGTGACAAAAAACATCTTCAGTTTTTAAAAACTAAAACAAGAAAGAACAACCAATGGATTTAATATCAACCAAAATAATGCATTTGAATTAAATATATTAACATCACCTCCATTCCTGTGTTCATCTTTTTACACTCTTTAGAGATAAATCTTACAGTTTTAGAAACATTGTTGATAGCTAGAAAATTAATTTAATTTTTATACCTACAGTTTATTGCTGATTTCGTAAAATGAAATTTGTCTTGAACAGCTAGCTGTTTCATTTTGCGTTTTTTCCCCAAGGGGAATATTTCACTCCCTTTCACTTAATTCCATTTGACAAAATTAATTTACTTTAAATTCTGCCCTTCAAAAATTAGGAACAATTTTAGTTTTCAATTAATCTGTAGCCAGGTGGTTTAAATACACCTTTAAAAATCATGATTTACTACATCACTTATAAAAATCAACATAATCAATCACTCTCATCATTGGCCTAGTTCACAGACCTTTCTGAAAAGAAAATGTGAAAGATACTGTCGGGAGGGGGGGGGGGGGGATAATTGACATGTCAAAAAAACTCTTCTTTTTTTTTTAAAGAATAATAATTACATAATTTTTCACCATCATCATCATCATCATCATCATCATCAATCTCCTTCTGCACTCCTTGAGATTATTTTCTTTCTTTATAACAATTACTGTGAACGGGTTGACCTCCAACCTTCATATGATCAGTACTATATACAAGAATTTAAAAATAACTTAAGTTTGTTTTATTATGATAAATCAATGCAGATCAGACAGACTGTCACATTTAGCGCCCCCCACAGGGTTCAAACTCTGGACACGCAATTATTATGACTATACAGTTTTCCTCCAGTCCAAAGTCTGCGTCTGCATACATCAGGCCAATGAACGTGAGACGAGACATGACAAGGAGAAGGAAGTATCACACTGACTTCTGATCAAGGGTCAGTCCAATTACAACAAATTCACATCAAAACCAACAATGGTGTCAAAAAGGCCATTAAATTAAAATCCAGGTCGGCCAAAGTGACCATTCAACAATGTTCAGCGGCTATGAAGTTGGAGCCTCTTTTCGGGGACCTGTCCAATGTCATCATGGACAGCCTCGTGTACACCGCAACACACGAGTCCTGGCTCCCCCACCTGACACGCCACACACGCTCTATCCCATGATTACTGTCTGATTTTAACGAGCACTTGTATTCAGAATCTGTCCAAATCAATCTAATCCCAAAGAAATTAAAAAGCTATTTCTTGTATTGTTAAAGTTCAGGAACAAAAAACAACTTCACGACTGCCGCCCCATTAGAATGACTGATGGTAGTCATAGTAACAATGTGCCATGACCCAGTTACACGGGTCAGCTGGCCCTATTGTCCCATCTCAGTTTCAATAACAGTTTATGTGTGAATCCCCTTTAAGCCCGTCTAATCTACAGCCCATGGTACTGTAAAATTTGGATCTGTATCAAATTTTCCCATCAAATTTGTTTGAGTTGGAAGCTCTTTGCTCTCTCATAAATTTATACAGCAATAAACCTAATTCTTTCATTACAGAGAACATTTATGATGTCAGGCAAGCCGCTAACTATGAATCACATCAACTTATCAAAATCTTAAATTAAAAAAAAAAAAAAAAAAAAAATTATAAAATTAAAAATGAAAAATTGAATGTCATAAATTTGTAAGTTTCATGCTCATTTGAATGGATTAATACAGATACTTCAAGAATGTACTTTACAAAATGGTATTAATAGTTATTTCATACACATACAAATAAATATATGGACTTCCAAAAATAAAAATCAGAGTACAAGATCAATGAGGCTTAGCTTTCCAATTAAACTGTTTGAAAAATAAGAACTCTTATCACAGGATACACAAGGCTGATTTATTCTTAATAGATCTAGCTAAGAAAAAAATGTATCAATAATCCAATACAAGAACTATAACTGATATCTGTCCCCCATCCCCCTTTTGATTTTATATATCAAACAAATTCTAGACCTTCTGTTAAAAAATGTCATGAAACAGCACACCCTATTCATAACTTTTGTATACAGGGTGCCCACTGAGTTTAGAAACTGGGGTTTAATTGCTTAAATGCTGTCTTTCCTTAACTTTTACCCCATCATATAGAGAGTCCCTAAAATTTTAGGAGTACAATTGGCCAACTTTGCTTCTATAAAACCCTCTGGAAAAGGTAAATGGGCATGCTGCATGTAACAGAATAACTTGGTTTCATCTTGTCTGATCACAGACAGCTGTTGCTGTACCATGCTGTCCCATAAAGTCAATTATCTGGACATTAGGGCCAGCATCCAGTGCAGGATCGTGACTGTATGAAAAGTCCAGGCGGACCAGAGGTCATCTGATCCCTCCTGACCCTGGACACAGCTGTTGACATGTGGCAGAGTGACCACATCCAGATATAAAAAGATGATTACATTTTTATTGCTCTAATTAATGAGATGGGTGTAATAGAAACTAGACACTTGTCTCAATCATGCACATAAACTGTGCAGTGTTGACAACTGAATCTTGACTGAATAACTACCTGACCACTCCAGCTGCAAGGGTCTCTACCCTTTCCCAACTAGAATAATTTATCACTTAAGGAATTGAATACCTCTTTACACCACCTTGATTCACTTTTAAATATGAAATAATGAACTTTTTGTTAGCACTGGAATCCCCCATATTAGACAACATACATGATTCCTCTATAACCACATTTACCTTTGTGATGTTTCAGTATAGACAAAAGTCATGATGTTGCTGGCATCTTTTAGGTCTAGCTGTGAAATTCCAAATCAGTCAGAACACCCAGTTTTTTTGTCAGCTGTTTTTATAGGGTCAGGGTTTGGGTCCTCAGCTTTGCTTTTACAATATATATGACTCAAATTTGGTAAAAAAATCAAGTTTCATATACCATATAAAGTTCAATTAATTTATATCCATCATGCCACAGAAGGTAACAAGTTGATGATGAAGGGTACCAGCATAAGGTGTCACACCACTATGAAAGTACTTCCGGGTCGTAGGGTGCTGAAGTAGTACCTAATGAAAAATGAAAGGGTGGACATCAAAGTCATATTTTCCCCAGAAAACACTGAATAACTGCAACACATTTAGCCTGTGTGGTGAGATACATGTATTTTTGACCATTAACTTGCATTTAATAGTTGTATTAAGGGATTACTTTCCTACAGGATGTTGGGAGAGCTGCAGAGGTAATGCGGCTCAGAGGTCATGTTTGTTTTGGAAATTTTGACAGGTAGCCGGGAAATGTGAAATTTGTGAAACGCCAATTCCTTAATGATATATTTTTTTGTGCCTAAATCTGTTGATTTATGAATGGTCTACATGAAACTAGACCAGAAATATTCCAACGAACATTTGGAAAGTAGGAACAGGCCTCGAAAGTCGGCCAAGTTACTATAGATTATATAGGGACAAAAAGTAGTGGTGTGACACCATAAGAGGCCACCTGACCATTCCACAGTCTGGTTCTCAGTCCGGTGGTCTGCACACATTTGGTTCCACTCTGGCTTTATCGCCATCTTTATGACAGAAAGAACACTTAAGTTTACTCAAGACCATTCAACACTTCCTTTAATTTTTTTTCTCTCTTTACCTAAGTGGATGGAATAAACAGCAGTTGTGAATTGCAATTATTTCAACTGCAGTTCAAGGGTGTGAAAAAATAAAGATATGGGGGAGCAAATCATTCATGTCTGTGTGCTGAACTTTATCTGAAACTGTCAGGAAAAGTGCAGCCACATTGTTCTTTCTTTTAACTCCAGCAGTTAATTATGACTTATGCCATTATGAATTATGCCATGCCAATGTAGCTATGGATAGAACAGAGTGGTGCCACCTTTTAATTCTGATTTCAATAGACCTAAATTTACCCACATATACTGCAATGTGGACTAATGTTATAGCATTGTTTGGGATGAAAATATAACTGTTATTAATAATCCTTTGTCATAGTGAAAAGTCAAAAGTCAAAGAAAATGGATCCATCCATAAGCAAATGATAAATTGTCTTTTTATTTTTTGTTCTTGAAAACATTCAAGAAGACCTTCCCATCCTCAACTATTTTACTACTTTTCTCATAAATCCAGTTTAGTACTATTTAAACAGTGTATATTGCATCTGCAAGCAACATACTTAACTTCTTCATCAATATCAGTATGTAAACTTGCAGCTTCCAATTTCATCCTATTATGAATAATATGTTTGCATATCCAATTATTACCACATCTGACAATAAAATATGCTTAACCCTTTCCCTCATAGAGGACACCATGAAAAGACCTATGCGAACAGCATAAAACCAGATCAGCCTGCGAGTAACTCGCAGGCTAATCAGGTTTTATGCTGTTCGCTGCTCCTCAGTGGTCTGGAAATGAGGATTTTGTAATTAAATTTGGTAAGGTTTAACTGTGGTTTTCTGCAGATCAGGCTTTATGTGATACCTATTGAGGGCGTCAAAATGAGTATATATGAGGGAAAGGGTTAAACTTGCTACATTCTTAATAGCCCTAATATCAAACAGGAATGCTTCTCATGGCTGTTGTTTATTTATAACATTCTTGATGTTGCCACTCCTCTAACAAGTCTAAGTAGAAGACACCCTATAAATCACAGAAATTATTTTTATTTTGTACTTGCACACAGAGTCTACATACCAGATGAAACAATAATTTCTAATCAAAATAAGTGATGTTAAAAACTTCAATCTTTCCTACCCATAATTGTCTAAACAAGATTTCTTCTTGATCCTTTTTGTTGATTCTATAACAAAGGTGTGTGAAGAAGCCCAAAGAGCTACTGTTCCTGTGTCAAGAACAGTTGCTACAATGAGTGAACTACTGAACCTTTCAAACACAGAGGGAAACATTTTGTTTAAGCAACAAAGGTGATTTATTTTCAAAACAGATTTAATTTCCTAAACACTTCAACACTGGAAGAGAGTTCTCTTTGAAGATGGGAAGTGAAAACTCACAGGAAACAGGCCATTCCAAGAGCTGAACTCCCAGATATTATAGCGCTCTCTTGCTGCAGGAAGTGAAACATTTTATTGCCAACTCTGGATACACTACAAGGCTATCTCCAGTTGTCTTCATCATTTCTAACCTCAGTGATTAAACCCATTTATTTTCTGGACACATCATACAATTTCTGTTCAACAGTTTCTAGCTAATCAAAATGATATAACATCAATATAATGGCTTCTGAATGTAGATTTATCAAACCCAGGCCCTGACTCCATGATTTCCTATTGCTCTTTATTATCCTCACTTCAAAGTTCTCTCAAGTTATCCTCAATGAAATGTTTCTTCACCTTTGAAGTATAATTAGAAGTGTGAAATTAAAGTTCTTAAAAAAGAAAAGAAAAATAAACTACATACTAGAGTTAAACCCTTACACTTATGAATTCAGACACCACGGTTATGTTTGGGATGATGGTTGTAAACAGTTTAAAACTCCAATATTTTGTTGCTGTATCAATTCCCGTCAATGGCCTTCAAAGATAACTGAGTAACTCAGGTACTGGTAGAATATTTTATTTTTCAAATAATGTTTGGTAATACACTGAGTAAGTCTAAAGTCAGGTAGTCCTAATTTGCTCAGAAATATTCATGTATAACTTTATGACAATTGGTGAATATTAACCTTAATCTGCTGAATTTCTCAAATGGACTTAGCCAGCACCCTTTTTTGGAACTGTCCATTAGGGATAACAAGATGAAAACTTGTAAATGGTCAGCCAACAGCAAAAAGGCAGGCTGGCCTGGCTCTTTACTGGTAGCAAAGGTTAATAGCACTTACGGTTCCAGCAGGGTAAGGGTTAAATAAACTTAAAATGGTTACATAATATGAAACCATGGATTTTTCTATGTGATGCAGACTGAGCTGAATCTGAGCTACAAAATTGTAAGATTTAACAGGTGAGACCCTGATCAGGCAGCTCCTGGAATTTTGAAGGAGATGTATGCATGATAAGTTCTTCTCTGTTTGCCAATGGGTAAAATAAAATATGTCCCCGTGATCTAATATTATTTTGTTTATAGCTGTCGTATATTAAAAGGCATTCTCTCAACTTGTGGTTGGCAGATGACACTGTGTGCCTCACCAAGTTAGAAAATTATAAACAAACAAGAGCACTGCATGCGGTTGCCAACGCTCATCTGTTTTTGCCAACATTATATATTTTTGTTAAACATTTAAAAAAGTTGACCTTGAAAATCAAAACTTATAAATCTGTAAGCCTTTAAATGTAAAGTTGAAGTACAATACCCTTTAAATTTGACCTTTGAACTTGAAGGATGACCTTTACCTATGCATGGAATAGAATGTATATATCACAAAGATGTAAAATATATAAACAAAAAATCACAATTGCTAATCCATTGAGTTTTTGATAATCAAAACAAAACTGTAAAATTTCAAGACATTTAAAAAAAAAAAAAATTATTTTTTATCTGCCTAAAGATCATGACCAAAATAACACCTGCACAGGTTCATATGATGACAAACCAGTATACTAAGTTTTTAAAAAATAATAATTGAACAATGACAAAGAAATATCTATTATAAATTTTGTCCATAGTTATGGCAAAATAAGGTCAAAGGTCAAGGCTGATAGATAGAATATTGAGGTATATCTGAATAACCCTTGTCAAGATGAATATGCATACCAAATATAAAAGATCTATGTCAAATAGTAAAAAGTTAAGGCTAACGTAAAAGTTTTTCGTTAAGTTTCAAAAATTGGTCAAAGATCAAAGGTCAAGGTCAAAAGTCCAAAAGTGTAACATTGATGGAAAGGTCTTGCCACAAGGAATTCAAATGTGAAATATCAGTGTCCTGTTGGTAACGGTTTTGAAATGACAGGCATTTTAAAGTTTTCAGCAAACATAGGTCAAAAGTCAAGGTCATTAGGTGAAAAATTTGCATATGTCTGGAGAGGCCTTGTCAAGATAAATATGCATACCAAAAAACTTAAGTTGTATATGGAATAGTAGAGAAGTTATAGCCAACATTAAGATTCTGGACGACGACAACGCCTGAAGACGACAACGACTGATGACGACAACGCGGATGCCGGAGTTACAACAATAACTTGTATTGTTTTCTTTGAAAAACAGACAAGCTAAAAATGCTGATGAATTTTGAATTCTCAGGAAATCTTAAATGTTTTTTTTTTTTTCTTGTTTGTGTATGTGTTTGTTAATTTGTTGTTGTTTTTTTGTTTTTTTTACATTTTGAACAATTTGTTGTTACTTTCCAAGTATATTCCTCTCAGTTTTAATTACTATTTTATCTGTGTTAAGATTTTGCAGGCCATTCCAAATCTATTCTACAGCTTAACCCTTTACTTAAGGTATTCCCATCCTAATAGCGATCAATTTCATCAAAGCCATGCATATAACTTAACAATACACATGTATATAAGTTTTTAAAGTGACAAACAATGGTAATCTTAGGGCAAATTAACATGTAATGATAAGTGACAGAAGTTCTTTATTACCTCCCTCAATTATTTGTTGCCATGAGTTATCTCCCTGAAACTAAAAAAGTGTTTTTCTCCATTTTTTTGTGGTAAAGTTTAGATTTTTTTCATGGAAATTAATACAAAATCATAAAATGCATCTTTCTACCATGAGTTTTTCTCATAAATCAAATTCAGATTTTTATATTCATAGAAAATACATATTTTCCATAGGCTTCAATGTTAACTTATATGGGATTATCTCCCCAAATTAGATAAAACTTGAAAAAACTTTGGTGAAATATTTTTATTTTTGAATGTCTTCAAAGTGACAAAATTTCATAGAAATATAACCATCTAGTGGCAAGATATGAAATATTATATTATAAAGGATAATAATTTATTCATCTGTGGGACAGAAAAGTACTTTATTTCATAAACCATTTAAAATCAGTCAATTTATATTCATTAAGTCATAAATTTGTATATGAATATTCATGAGGTAAACGGTTAAAGTTGCATTCATTCTGTTCATAGAGAGAATGTTACAAAACTGTCATTGTTAATTCTCTCCTGAACTAGTACAAAAGTCATAATCAATATTATTTTTCAAGCTTGGCTGCCCTATATATGAAAGGAAATACTTGATAATAAAAGACCATAAATATTATAACATGCCTAAATTATAGCCAGCTGCTGAGCTAAGTTCTTATATAATGGGAAATGTGAATAAATTAAACAATAAATTTAAAAGAATGACATATCAGTATTTTTTTTTTTTCAACCCCCTTTTGACAACAAAACTTAACAATCTTTTAACAAGCTTACGCAAGCGTTATCATGATAAGCCTTTCTGCACATGAATCAAGTGGCAGTCTGCGTTATTGCATCCTGCTGCAAGTTCCTGGAGGATGTCAGGCATTTTAATGGTTCTCTTGTTAAGAACAGGAAATGATTTCTTATGCAAAACTGCTGGAAATTTATTAAGTCTTTCCTCAATGAAGATAAATTTTAATGAAATATAAGAGTACAAAATGAAGCCATATCAGTGCACAAGTAATTTTCTGTCAGATTAGGTTTTATCAAGTTGAGTGTTGTCAATAATAAGGCTACAGGTGAATATCAAGCCACATAAAACCTTCCTTGTGATCTGTTTCATCAGTTACCCTGGTTCCTTTGTGACTTTCAATTATCTTGATAGCTCAGGTAGACAGGAGAAGGATCTGCAACATGTGCGGCTCAAAACTCTCAAATCAACTATCCACTGATAGGCTGAGACATCTTCAAGGCCTAAAGGACATCAACTCTGTCCTAAGAAGTCAACGTCTTAGATGGTTGGGCCACCAGATAGAACGGAAACCCTGTACTGACTGGAGAAGGAAGGTCTGGAAAGAGTGTGAGGTAGCTGGATACCATCCCACAGGTCGACCCAAAAAGTCCTGGGAAGACACAGTAGGCGAGGACCTCCAAGCTTCAAACCTGACACTACAGGATGCAAGGGACAGGTCGAAATGGAAGCTAACCAAGTGTGCAACCCAGATTACTAGAAAAGACATGTTAAACAGATGATGATGATGATTTACCTGCAGTCTGCAATACCCCACCTGTCATTTCTTATATTTCTACAACACTTTGAATTAATAAAGTTAATTAAACTATGTGAAAGAGAAAAACATACAATAGTTTATTTATCCCTTTACTTCATATAGATTCACTTTGACGCATTGGTAAACACAGAACACCCAGATCTTAGACAGCCCCTATAGGAGCTTTCTGATCAGGATCTCCTCTGTTTGCTCATACAATACTGAAGCTCAGATTCTACACAGTTATATGCAAAGCAAAGAAACATCCAAAAGCTGTTTCCTATACCATTTAAAGTTCAATCAAAGAATAATCACCCAGCCATAAATTTATGAGGTAAAGGGTTAAACAACTAAATGTATCCTGACACTGAGCTACTACCTTTATATGCTGAGCACCAAGCAAAGGAGCTATACCAGTACCAGTGACTTTGAATCAAATTCATAACCTCCCACTTCTAATATATAAGGTGGACACTCTAACTACTCATATAAGCCATGCTGGAAGGTACATGAACCTTGATTTCAAGATTTAGACTTAAAGTTCAACAACCCTTCGCGAACATTGGCGGTATATCTGTTTAGGCATAATGTTATTAATAAAGGTGGAGGAAGCATGGGAACCCCGAGTTATAGAGTATTTTTAATGTGTGATTTTAATATCAATGTCATAAAGCTAAATTGAGATTATATCTTGTGTCAGTAAATTTACCCCAATACCTACAGATAAGATACTAACTTTACACTTAAGATTGACATGCTCTTGTAATTATTTGTGGGGAAAAAAAAATGCCCTTAATACTCATAATTATAATAAAATTCCAACATCTACAACATTCTGGACAAGTTTGACCTTGACTGCTAACCTTGACCTTAAAGTGCCCACTAGGGTCATATAATTGTGACATATTGTCCTACGGTGACAGTGGATAAAGTGAACATTTGTAGTGTCCACACAAAATACTTAAACTAATAAACTTAACGCCTGCAGATATGATACTCATATATATTGGAAGCAAAAATCTACCATAACATTCCTGTTAAATAAAATCATTAGGCAAAAAAAAAAAAAAAACCACACACAATGTTTTTAATTTAAAATATTCTGAAAAAAAGTGTAACAAACTAGATGTGGGTGTTCCTCGGAACACTTGTGTCCCCTGCATTTAAGCATGTTTGATGAAAGAATTGACTAGAAAATCGATCTTTTGACAAATTATTGATAAAGCATAATCTATTTTGTGAGGTACAAAATAACACCAAATCACACACACACACACACACACACATATATATATATATATATATATATATATATATATTTTTTTTTTGGGGGGGGGGGGGGGGGGGGAATAAAATATTCAAACAGTGCAATATGTAATAATTTTCCCGAGCACTTTCGACTATACAGTCTTCATCAGAGGAGTGTCAGAATGACTATGAATTCAAAACATTAACTGTAAGAAAAATTATGACGTCATTAAGCACTTATGACGTTAATTATATATATGTTGCAAGTTTGTAGTCATCATTATTGAGTTATCATTCTTGTGTACTGCACTCAGACCAATGAGATCTATCTACTATAAATGTTTAAGGCAACACTTTAAATACTTTACAAGTTATGCACCACACAAGAATTAAATCAAAAAAAATAAACAAAGGGAAATAACTCCAAAAATACAACAGTTATCATTCTTGCACAATGCACTCCATGAGATCTTTCCACCTGTGAGGTTTCAAAGTAATACCTCAAATACTTTTCGTGTTATGCTCCAGACAAAAATGAAGTCTGAGTATCAACAAAGGGCAATAACTCAAGGAAAAAGAGAAACAGAGTTATCATTCATGTGCACTGCACTCAGACCATTGAGATCTATGAAGTTTCAAGTCAACACCTCAAATACGTTTCGAGTTACTCAGAAAATATTAAAGTCAGAGTTATCATTCTTGTGCACTGCACTCCACCTCAATGTGATCTATCCATGTTTTAAGTTTCAAGGTGATACCTCAAATACTTTTTGAGTTATGGTCCGGACAAAAATAAAATCTCAGAATCAACAAAGGGTAATAACTCAGAAAATACGAAAGTCAGAGTTATCATTCTTGTGCACTGCACTCCACCTCAATGTGATCTATCCATGTTTTAAGTTTCAAGGTGATACCTCAAATACTTTTCGAGTTATGCTCCGGACAAGAAAGTGTGACGCCGACGACACCGACGACGACGCCGACGACGACGGACAAAGTGATCCCTATGTGTCTGCCATGCTATGCAGGCGACACAAAAAATCCGAGCATCAGTTCTAAATGGCACATTTATGAAGAAGCCAATGGGATCTTCTAACGCCATCATCCCAAAATTATTGAGTTGTAATTATCGCAAACAAGCGTGCCTAAACACTTGATAAAATACATAAAAGACCTCCTGTTTTTTTTTATAAATTCTGATGAAAATGAGAATGATGGGGGCAGATGGCAGAGTATGTGTACCGTATGGCCGTGTGTGTTTGTAAACCATCCTGCTTCTCATACACAGTGTGGCAATGTTGGAACCATTCCAGCCCACTTAGAGCTCATCCCAAGCCTCCTGAAACTTTAAGCCACTTGAAATAATTCAAGTTAGAGGAAATCTTACAGATGTAAAAAAAGAGAATGGTCTCCGCTTGCTCCAAATATCATAAAACATGAAGGGAAACCGAGATTTATTGGAGTTCTCGTAAATCAGTTCCTGTGCAGAGTTATAGGCACTGTACTTTAAAATGTATTGCGGTTTCATTCCATTCACTTTTTATTATTTGATTATAGTAACCTTTAATGGCAAATGGCAAAGATGGCTTTATCAGATGTACAGGTGTTCATTCTAAGAACAGTAAGTCATGCTGGTATCTTAGATATTCATGAAAACAAAAAATAAATTTTAGCTTAAAATTCCGGACAATTAATTTTCACAGAAGCTTTTGTCTAAGAGCAGTTTTCTATGAGATTTCCTTTTTTTTTGTGCTTGAAAATCTCATCATTTAAGAGGAAGATTCCTCTAAAATTGTAAACCAGTCACATAATTAATACAGATGTGTAGGCCAATTGATCTTGGTCAGCACTGATCACCAAGGCAATCAAAAGTGTCCACAGCATTGGAATATTTAGACCAATCACAGGACAAGGACACGTTCTGACACTTGTTTTGGCAAGATAAGATTGTTTTCTTATATTTTTCTTTTACACAGGATTAATTATCCCTGCAAAAGTTTTTTTAAGGTAATCCATCCATCATCAAATTGTGATCAAGGTCTGTTAAGTGATCATGGGAATTTTATAGTAAATGCAAGCATTTAAAGACTAAGATTAAAACAGCCTTTAACTCCAAGTCAATGGTTGCTTGCATCTGCACTGAAATCTTTTAAGCATCTTAAGGACACTGATTTACCCTAAAATTCTTTAGGAAGATACCTCAAATCAATCATTATATTATTACCATGGAAACACAATGAGATTTACAGAAAGTGTGTTGATATGTACATTAATTTCATCAATGACCCATAACCATTCATCTCAACCAGCGCTCTCAGCTGTGTTTTTTTCTTCTTCTGCGTTTTTTTACTTCACTGAAACATGATTACTTATCCACGCTCTTCTAGAAAACAAAATAATTGAGATAAAAAATGACCTCATGGCAGAATTAAGCATCATCAATTTCTATATGGCAGCTGATGTGCCAGGCCTAAACTAGCCTACTGCCTGGCAGACATGACGAGTTTCATAAACCACTTATAATTGGCAGTTTTATTGGAGGGGAGTGCTTAATCACATCAACACACTTTAGTATGGGTAATAGTCCTTTGACCAAATTAATCTGGAAGCCATCTGTTAATATGCTCAGATATATCACAACACCCCCCACCCAAAAAAGCAATGCAATATCCCTGAATCTATACCAGAGTTATCTACCTTCTACCACAATCAAAGCATTGACACCAGTATGTAGCTTTAGCAAGACATTTAGCTTAGCTTTTACCTCTAACTCTGAATGATATTGATGACAGCAAATAGCATTACATTTATCTGCAAGCTAAGATACAACTTCTTTAATGGATGCCTTTTAGCATTGAAGGCTGTCAGAGCCAGAATGTTAAAAGCTTATCTTCTCTCCCTTGCATCTTGCTGTATATCATTCTGACTCTTAAAAAGATAATAGTATTTGACAATTCTTTCATCTAATCCTATCTTTCAGGAAGTCGTCTTTCAAAACATCTATCATCAAACAAGAAATCTCTGTAAACATACGTTCATTCTTAAATGGTAAAACTTAACTGATAGAAATTGACTCTATCAGTGTCTACATATCAGCAAAAAAATGAGAGAGAAATCAGATCTAAAGATATCTTAAATTACAGATATATCATCCCTGATTCCTTTATTAATTTAGTCTAATTACTTGGTTAAAGACATCCTTTCCTCAGGTCAGACAAAAGCCATAACAATAAATGTGAGGATGTTATAAAGACAGCTGCAGTCATAGATCAGCTGCAGGTACTGTTGCTCTGATGTTGACTGCTATAAAAATGTGAAACAGCAACATTTGTAAACCTTAGTTCACCAGGCCAGCTTGTTAACACTGCAACGTTAACTTGGTGAGTGATCTCTAGGCAAGAACTCTGGCTTCAGCAAGCTAATGAATTCAAATTTCCAAATTGCTTCCTAAATTGAAATCTTCAAACATTAAACACAACAAAAACAGGCCTTTTGATCATGTTTATTTTCTTGTAATTGGGAGGAATGGTTCTCTGCATTTTCTTTCATGTCACTGGCTTACGAGGTATGAATCCAGAGACCAGTCTGATTCAAAATGGCAACTGGCAGATGAGTCTTCCTGCCAAGCACAACCAGGCAGCGGGTCAGATAGTCAACACCAACCTACCTGTAAACACTCTGTAACAACAAGGGCCATCATGGCACATGGCACAACAGCCTAGTTAATTGCTTTATTCTATTTTGATCAGCTTATTCTTGGGACCGGCTGGCCATATGCCTGGTTATAGAGCAAATTGCTTTCTAAACCAAGACAAACCAGACAAGGGTTGTGGTGTGATATTCACTTAGTCTAGCCAACAAAAAGAGTGTGTGCTGGTGACCTCATTCTGAAAACATTTTCCATTTTTGAAATGACTAAATAAAAGGTACCATGAGAGACCAGTGACATACTTTCCATTTGGCCAAACTTGGCTACAAAACCTATGATATTATGCCAACAGATTTTTGCATTCATAGTCCAGAATAGAAACAACTTTGGCTGCAGTTCATAGTTTCCATATGAGTTGATTTTATTACCAGTTTTCTTCCAAATTATTAAATTTCACATTCAATTATCTTACCCAGTTTTAAATGCCTTACATGAGGTCAGAATAATGATAGGAATTGATAGCACTGATTGGCAGCTCATTTTCTTCCTCTTCCTTTTTTTTTTTTTTTTCCTTGCCATGATTTATGAAGTTTGCAAAAATTTCCAATGTAATTATCAAATCGGGACAATAAAATCTCAGGTGAGCATGACTGTTTCCCTTGTGAATTTACAGTGATTCCGTGAAAATTTCTAGCTGCCACAGAATCAGGCACATTGTTTCTACCACCTGACAATTTATATTTTTTCATTTCTATAAACCCATGCAGAGTACTGGCAAAATTCAGAAGTCATGTGACAGCCTTGTTACCCCTAACCATTCACTTTGGATTGCAAAGAAATAGGCAAGATCAAGTTTATACTGATACAACCTTCTGAATGATATAAAAGAGAAAAACTGACACTGAAAAATTTGAGGGTATCAGTAACTGTTGTAATTGGGATGATATACTTAATACAAAATGATCGAAGTATAGAACAGAAGTAGTTGGAGATAAGCAAAGCTTTATGTCTATCCCATGGAGATCAACATAGCTTGTCTATCACAGCTGTAGGAGGGTGTCTGGAGAGTGTTGTTGTTAAGACATTGGTTTTTCTCCAGTGCAACTGGAGTTTGAGCCTAGGATGGTCCTACGCTGTGTGGGATTAGGTGTTTGGTCACACATGGATACTCTATGGTTTACCTTCAATATCAAGGACCATGCCACTGCACTACCATCAGAATCAAAAGATTTCATAAAGCATGCCTGTTTACTCTCCAGTCTTTGTCAAATATTTATAGTTTAAATCTGGCTAGTGATGGTCATGTCTCCTGACCCAAAAAGTGCAGATTTAAACATGATATTTTACTAAATATATGTGTTCTACCCAGGTACCTCTGTGTACTCGGGGTCTTCCTCCACCTGTAATTAGCTGGACGTCGCTATATGACTGAAATACTGTCATAGCGACAGTAAACCCCAATACAACAACAAGTAAATATATGTATAATATATATATTTATTTTAGTGACTTTCATTTCATTTCCTAATATGTTGCTGTGGTTTTATATATTTCATTAATCATAAAATGGGAAAAGGACAACATATTTGTTTTCCAGACGGAAATAATACAATAAAAAATTAGATTTGATATTTTTCAATATTTTGGCGAAAATTTGGCTTTCTCAAGAAAAAACATGATATTTTTAGCAACTACATAATAGGCGTTTATTACAGTTGTCATATCATTATTAGGGTTGGATACCGTTAAGAACGAAACGATACCATACCATACCGGTACCAACGAAACGAGTACGGTATTTTAACGATACCGATACCGATACTTTAACAGGCATTTTCATGTATTACTTGAAATGACTAATGTACAGGTGAGTCTTGTTTCATGATTTTTATTAACAATAAACATGTTAAGTAAAATGAATGAGTAATGACTAGAAATATCAGGCAGGCACATTCCAATTTCCAACTAATATCTCACATC
>CM037777.1:11451157-11501157 GCA_021229015.1 Solen grandis | reverse complement strand
AATATCGCGTTCTTTCCTTTAAATGACACCTAAAGATACAGATCTCATTTCTTCAAACAGGGATAATGAAGAGTTACGACTTGAATTACATATTTATTCACCAAGTATGCAATGTAGTTATAAACTATTATGTCTCGTATTTGCACCGTGTGTAAACGATTAATTTGTATCAAAAATTATCATACAGGTGATAATGGCTACCTCGGATAGCTCCATGGGGGCGTTGTCGGAAGAAGTGTTTGACTACAAATGTACAGCCTTGTGTTGGAGGAAAAAACTGGTTAAAGAGGCAGTTAGGGCGTGTCCTGACTGTAAAAAATATTTCTGCACATCTTGCCTGGATGTTCATGATAACATGCACTACGACCACAACACTGTGGAGCCGTCAGCCTTATTTTCCTCCCAGCCGACGACACTGTCGTTCGAGCAATGTATGAAACACGCTGGAAAGACGATCGATGTTTGGTGTTTCAACACGATGCGGTTGGCTGCGTAACCTGCGCATTCTTCGAACACAAGTAAATGCACCTACTTTTTTTTTAATTGCCATTTTCTCTTGATTGTCTAAACAATATGAACTCTTTTGAATATTTTCACAAATCTTACAGTAAAACATGTGGACAGGTCGTATTTTGACCTGTTATTCATGGAGCTTAGTCAGTCTGTTTCCCATCACGAAATCTCGAATCAAAAACCTTTTAGTTTTGGGTTTTTTTGCTCAAAATAGATCGAAATTTGATCACATGGGGTAAAAAAAAAAATACAATGTAGATCCGGGAAAATCTAAGAATAAACAACATTACAGGCCACAGATGCTTGGTCAGAATGAATGCATGATTGCATGAAAAAAACAAAAACAAATAAAAACTCTGGTAGGTTTAAAAAATCTAGATCACCAGACGCAAGTTGCTCAGACAAATAGTTCCAGTGTGTGTTTGTAGTCTGGTTCCCGGCCGTTCTGAAGATAACAGATAACGCAGTGTAAGGGAAGGGTACCTCAGCCAAGAACCAGACAACAAAACACATTGGAACTACATTGTATTTTTCTGAGCAACTCGCCTCAGCAGAGCAGCACCAAGTGGGTTTCATTTTTCGCCTTTATGAAACAGAATAATTGTATGTGATTAAATGTGTTTTTAATGGAGTTTAGTTTATGAGATAGGTTCAAAAAGCATATGTCAAGCAACGCTATAGATTTTCTGCATGGGATGTGATATTCATAGGTCGGGGGCAATAATGGTCATCTTGTTTTTAAGCTCTCTTGCGAAATTGAATTTTAAATTACATATTTTCTAAAACCATCGAACAGAACAAAGACCCAATAATCTAACAAATATCCCGAAACTCTGATATAGGTAAATAGCAAGTCAAGAGAAGCCCCGTTAAGTTACGTGGATGATCATGTGACCTCGAGATAACGTGAGATGTAAAATTGATCATATCAATTATAAATATATTGAGTTTCTTCTCATTTTTTTGCCGATAAAAACAAATATGTATGCGTGGTAATAATTATGAGTAACTCTGTCTACAGGGTCTGCAAGGTTTTAATCGTCTCAGCGACATTTCTTTCAAATCCTGTTCATCTGTTGTTTTTCGTCATGCTAAAAAAGTTATTCGGACAGCTTGATATGTCTTTGGGAAGAATTGGATGTAGCTTGGCAGGGGTGATTCTAGCATAAGATTTAAAAAGAAAAGTTGCTAAAAGTATAATAAAAAGAAGATGACTTTGATTTTTTAAACATTGGTCGACCAAGGTGGTCCCTCAAATGGGTTGGCCGGTTTTTTGTTGTTGTTGTTGTTGTTGTTGTGTGTGTGTGTGTGTGTGTGTTTCATAGTGAAGAGAAATAACCCAAATATCATTGTAAATAATATTGACATGGGCAGTCTCCTTTGGTATGTAGTTAAATATAAAATGAAACATTTTGTATCCAGTACAGTATTTAGATTTAAATTTTATTTTACGTAAGTGATCAATCACCTTTTGAAAATTCCCAATAAGTGCTTATGTTTTGCTGGTCCCTTGGTGAATCATCTAGTTCACAAATAAAGTTCTAATAAACAGTAAACAGGGCTAGTTTTCTAGGTGTTGTATGATTAAATCACAAGTGACCAAATTATGGGACAATGTTTATGGCAAAAATATGTGGGCCAAGTTCGATGATGGCTGCTATTGTTCCAATAGTCTATTGGTGTGACAATACTCCCAAGACATTCACTCCTATATTTGGATAAAACTTTGAATGGATTGTGGATAGGATAAACATATTCTGACCGGTACTTCTTTTAATTATGTCGTAAAATACATTAACATTTGTGCTTTGTATCAAGATAAAATGTCATTGTGGAGAGAGCATTTCTACATATTTCAAAATTCATCCATGTCTCTTTATTAGTCCCCTACCGGCTTCGCAGAAGGGGACTATAGGTTTGCACTCCGTCCGTCCGTCAGTCCGTCCGTCAGTCCGTCAGTCACACACATGTTCTCCAGACTTTTTTTCTAAACGCTTGCAGATATTCATCTAATTTTTGGTGTGTGAGTCTACCACCATGACTTACAGATCAAGTTTGAGTTTCGTTCCGGTCCATTGATTTTTGACGGAATTACGGCCCTTGGAATTAGAAATTTTTGTTAAAATAGCAGTTTTCCGGACTTTTTTTCAAAACGCTTGCAGATATTCATCTTATTTTTGGTGTGTGAGTCTACCACCATGACTTACGATCAAGTTTTGAGTTTCGTTCCGGTAAATATTATTTAACTGACAAATATAAATGAATATATATATATATATATATATTATATATATATATATATATATATATATATATATATATATATATATATATTGAAAAAATAGGTTGAAGGCAGATGCAAACTTGATGAAGGAGAAAATGAAAGTATTATTTTTTACATATTGTTGTTGTTTTTGTTGTTGTTGTATTGGGGTTTACCGTCGCTGCGATAGTATTTAAATCATATAGCGACGTCCAGCTAATTACAGGTGGAGGAAGACCCCGAGTACACAGAGGTACCCGGGTAGAACCACCGACCTACCGCAAGCCAGCTGAAGGCTTCCTCACATAAAAAATCCGATATCTCTACCTAGATTCGAACCCACAGCGGTGAGGGGCTGAGAGATTTGTAGTCCACGACTGTAACCGCTCGGCCACGGCGGCCCCTTTTACATTGTGTAGAAACAAGCCCAAATTGTGTAGAAAATAAAGGGAAAAATATTAAATGCATATATTATACAATTATATCATATTTCTCCTTATATATTTATTATCAGTTTAAATATGAAAAACCTATCAATATGATAAAATAAAAGTAGAAAACTTCAAGATATAATTCACAGTTTGCGGATGGTACATCCTTTCTATTCGGTGTCTCAGTTAAAGCTTTAAATACCAGGATCTTAATTAAAAATGTTAAACATTGAAAAGACAAGGATTATTTGGATAGGCGCATTAAAACTTAGCTAAGCCGATAAAACAAGATGGGGACTTTCATGGGAAGAAAAATAGTTTTAAATACCAGGATCCTATTTAAAAATGTTACAAATTAATGTTCTAAAAGGAAGGAAGAATAAAAATGATTTTCATATTGGCAAAGAGGAAACTTATATACTGACACGCAAAAGAAAGTGTGCATTTTTTATATTGGTCATAACTTTTTCATTATTACAAAGTCTAGAATTACGGAAGTTACACCATGAGCAGTGGCGGATTCAAGAAGGGGGGCGCACTCGGCGAGCGTCCCCTTTAAAATTCCCCGACCAAACACAAATGTGGACATACAAACCCCAAAAACTCAGAAGAATTCACTATTTTACAGCTTTTAATTTACAAAAATCGCACGGGAATTCCCCAGGATCCCTAGTCCAACCGGAACTGTACACTTATCACGGCCCTGGCAAAACGGTAAGAAACTGCTTGCATTGTCACTGCCTACATTTTATAAATATCCCTCCCCCACCCCCCCCCCCCTAACTTGAACTCCTGGATCCGGCCCTGATGAGTGAATAAAATAATCCTTCCCACATTGCACCCGTTTGTCCGATATTTGATTCTATATACATGTACGACCTTCACACTGACGGCAGGCTATTACGCAATTTTTCGCTCGTGCTACCTGTGCAAAGTATGTATAGCACCAGGTTGGCCCTGGCCGATATCTTTAACGATAATGCAATAATAAAATCACAGTTTACTTTTGAATTTCACTCGTAAATACGATGCCACGTCTTCAAGAAAACAAACGAATTCGAGCACTTATGCAGCTCGCAGCCGGTCTTAGCTTTGCTAACGTCGCTAGGCAGTTTAACTGCCATAAAATACCATTTTTAAACTTAGACAACATTACAACCAGAATGGAAACGTTCGTTCGGGATCGCCCACGACCCGGTAGACCGAAGGCGACAACAGTACGTCAGGACAGAATTTTAACGTTGACACACTTACGCCTTCGATTCAAAACTGCTACAAGCACTACGAGGCGTATACGGGCCAATGGTTACCCAATAAGGGCTAGGAGACCTCGTGTATGTCAGGTCCTAAATAACAGAAATCGCATGCTTATACTGATCTTGGCCCGCCGTCACTTCATTTTGAACCGTGCCATGTCGTCTAGTGATGATTCGCGATTTAATCTTAGCACTGCTGACGGTAGTTCTGGTATTTAGACGTAGAAGGGGGAACTTTTTGACCAGAACAGTTTACTATAGGGAGATCGCTTTGGAGGTGGTAGTGATATGGTCTGGGGAGGTATCAAGGGTGGTAGGAAAACACACATTGTTGTTATTCTTGGTAATTTAAATGCTCAAGGTTATATTAGCCAAGTTTTACGCCCAGTTGCTGTTCCTTTCCTACATCAGAACGCAAGTGGTCTAATGCATGATAATGCAAGGCCACATACCGCTGTACTTACCAGGAATTATCTTGCTACACATAACGTTAACGTCTTACCTTGGGCGGCTTGGAGAAAGGCACGTGACCAATATGGCCGGTTGTGTTTTTGTTTCTCTCGGAACAAAATGTGAATAATCGATGTTTTAGCGTCTTTCGGATCAAGGAAATTTGTTGTAAGTGTCGCAAATGTCTGCATAATGATTCTGGTAATCTTATAGATATGACTTTTAGTGTACAAAGTGATTGAAATGACTCTCTTTTTCGTAGAAAATATCTTTTAATTTCGAGATAGAGCGTTATTGCACTAACTGTACCGAATACCTGTTCACGTCTGTCCCGTGGAAAGAGTGCACGTTACCACCACGCCCCCTCGTCAATTTTCTATTGACTATACTGTTCAACAAAGATAAGGTGCAGTATACTTGATTGCTATTGCTCAGTATGGCTAGCAATTCTGTCTCACAACCGCTGGCTTCATCGTCCCCAGCGCCATCTGAACTGAAGAAAGGGGTCCTTCTGACTCCTTCGAGATTTCAGAAGAAAAGAAGGTAAAATGTTCATCTACCGGGGAAAACGACATCTCTGACATTTCGGTTACTATGGTATCGTCCGGACATGCTCCGTAATTGAATTGAAACAGACTGACATTGATAGAATCTCTTCAGCTCTTCAGGCAACATTTGAAACCAAACTAACTAATATTGTTAAACAATAGTAGAAGGGGTACTGATAGGTATATCAAGTGAGATGGATGCATTAAAAAGGAAAATGCGTATCTGAGGAGAGAGTTGTCGCCCTTGAGGCGGCTGCAGATGACAGCGAGCAGTATAGCAGGCGCAATTGTCTACGAGTGTCGGAATAAAGGAGACGGCGGATGAGTCAACCGATGAGATAATCCTACGAGTTGCTGATGCTATTGGGGCTGAAATCACCATTCATGACATTGACAGGAGTCACCGCGTAGGACCTAGACCGATACATGAAACAAAGCCACGTTCAATCATTGTGAAATTTTCATCATATCGTGCGCGCAAAGAATTTTACAGTGCCCGTTCAAAAACTCGCTCTTGTGGTTACAAGGGTGTCTATATCAATGAAGACCTGACGAAATTCCGCAACAAACTTCTGTACCTAGCAAGAGGCTTGGTGAAAAGTAAACATATCCATGGTTGTTGGTCTCACGACGGGAACATGCTTGTTAAGGACAAAAAAATTAATTGGGAAATTTAACTTTAAATGATCACGCTCTTTATGTCAGGCTGAATACTTACCTAAAATATGCACAGATTATAGATTTATATACTGATTTCTTGTTTGCACTCGATACAAATTAGCTCTCGCTTTTTTATGTTGTGCAGAATATTTCTTAAAACATAAACCATGTGTTAAGTGTATATTGCATTCATATACACCTTATGTAGTAATCAAATAAAAAGCAAATAATCTTCATTACTCTTGACACACATATAAATTCATATAATATATGTTTGATCATCTCTAAATATCCAAATACTGATTTATTCTAAATACATTTAATACTATTTAACACTGAAACATGTATAGTTGACTTTATGAATTTAAATCAGGTGATATCATAATGTCATGGTAACCGCGGGTCTGTATCTAGTGTGATCTTTGGAACTCTAGTGACTTACTTTGTGTTGTATATTATTTCATAAAAATTTTGCTAGAATGCAAATGCGCCTTCTGACCTTTAAATGAGGAACTTGGTTAAGTGTGCCTAAGATATACTTGAATCTAGTGCCTATCTAGTATATGTGTGTGTATGTGTGTGTATGTATATGTGTATGTATGGATAAGATCATTGTCGTTTAAGCTTTGAGAACATGTGTGTGTATATATATATCAGACTTGCTTTGTGAGATAGTGACTTAGGCTGATGAGATATACAGCATAGCAAGTTGGTTAAGTGTATTGAGATATTATCTATTTGTAGTGTATAAAGAGGCTTTTGATACACATCATGTCAATTGATCAAGTCCTTATATTAAATTATCGTTCGTCTTTATTCATTAATTCATATTCTATCTTTCATGTTATTTCTGTTCTCTTAAAAATAGATTTAGAAACTACATTGAGATGTTTACATTCACTAATCCACAAAACACGCACACGCACACACACACACATACACAAACGCATGCACGCGGACATGTGCGGATATGTATGTACATACACACGCGCTCGTGCACTCACGCACACACGTACAAGTATATGATTCATAAAAGTGAAATTTAATGTAAAACTTGTTTAGAATGTGTCTCTTTCAAAAGTGTTACTGCTTAAATGCAGCTACATATTTTAGCCAGTCATCATATTGCCTAAAACGATCTGTTATTCAGTAAAATGAACTCGATTTTCATATATAAAAATATAGACTGTATTGCTTATGAATACTGTTATTGTCCACTTTTTTTTTCTTTTTTTTTTTGGAAATACTCTAAAACCTACCTAGATGGCTTTCATTTCGTTTCGGAAAGTATTTGGGATGGGTTATTTACTGAGGAAATATATCTAAAAGAGTTTTGACCTCCAAAGCTATTTCTTTAAGAGTTTTGTAAATGGTTTTTTGGAAGGACCATTATGTTTCAATCAAGTTGTATTCCTTCCTATATAGATTAGTAGAATGCTGATTGTAGTGTTTTATAGTATAACATGCTATAAGTATATAACTGTAACACTAAATATCAATAACAACCATTCGCATATTCATTCTTGTGTGATTATTTTGAATCATCTCAAGAAGGTCATTTCAATTTTTTATGATTTACTCATATATTTGTTTACAAATACATGTATGTGCTTAAATGTAATAATAGATAGACTACCATTGTTTTATGTACTTTATCCGTACTTCTTATTCAATCATTATTGTTGGTATTGTTTTCTTATAGAATCTATTGGAAATTCATATACACAATCAGAAGCAAAAACCCTAACACTCGTACGAAAAAGCAGAATCACGCGCACACATACGCATGCAAGTCTTCACACATATACGCACACACTAGTACACACACATAAACACACACGCTCCCACAGAAACATATGATACAGGTTTAAGCTTTTTTAAATAGAACTTATTTATATTTCATCTTATTATTTAGTTTAATGCTAAACTGCAGCTACATAATTTATTTATATATTATCATGGTATACATAGGTTGTTTGGAAAAGCGCTGTCGAGTATTTCGTATACACAATGTTTAAAATTACATGCTGTATTATGTTTCGTAATTTAAACTTTTTTTTTCTTTTAATGAAACAATACCAAGAATGTCATGCATTATTATAAAGAGAAGTGAAAAAGTTGAGAAGGAAAAATATGACATACACACGCACGCACTCTAATATACCTGTATCACTGAAAGAAAAGCATCATTGTCTTTGTGAATATATGACATAAACACGCACGCACTCACTAAAAAAGAAAGTCGCACTGCCCTTACACATGTACATGTCTGTTCAACACATACTTTTTTATATTCATGTATATCTATTCATAAACTCTTACATCCCCGCATGCACGCGCAAATAGATTGTTTTTCAAAATTAGTATTTACAATTAAGTTAAAAAGACACTTTCATCATCTTCTTTGCCCATATTTCAACTATTCATGTTGTGTTTTCTAGTTTTCGTTCTTTCATCATTTCAGTTTTTCATTCCATGTTATGTTTTAGTATTAGTGGTGGACTACGGTGGTGTCTGGTATTGGTTTTTGTTGTGTGATTATCTGAATGGTGTGAGTCTGGTGCTGCTTGTTTCTTATTTGTACTCCTCTGGTGTAACATAGGTATTACAACGTATAGCTCAGCATCCAGACTCAGACTCTTCAGGTTCTCTCGATCTCTTACACTATTTTTCTCCATATTTATTATCGCTAATGTTCATCAAGTTATTTGATAATCAACTCTATAAATCATATAGGTCTAAGTGTAAAAGATCTCATATGTTAAGGAAACTTAACAAGTGCCATTTTCAATCATATAGGTCTAAGTGTACAGTATGTCTAGAAATCCATAGCAGTTGGATAGTTGTAATATGTGTAGTACTAGTGTTCACTGCTATTTTTGTCTGTGCCGTTGTATTGCAATTCCTAAAATTATCTGGAGATATCCATCCAAACCCTGGCCCTGATATATCGGTGATGAGCTCACTATTATCTGACTGTCAGTCTATTGATTTTGATAAATATCTCACGTTTGTTCATTATAATGTCCAAAGTATATACACAAAGCTTGATTTACTTTCCTCTGAATTAAAGGACTTTGATATTCTTGCTTTCTCCGAAACGTGGCTAAGTCCGCAAATTAAAAATGAAAAAATAAATATACCATTATTTTCACCACCCGAAAGAAAAGATCGAATAACTGATAATTATGTGGGTGTTTTGATTTATGTAAAAAATAATATTTGTTACAAACGAAGACCAGACTTAGAGCCTGTAGGTATTGAATGCATCTGGATAGAGGTCAAACTTAAATGTAGACGGTTTCTATTTGGCTTATTTTATAGACCCCCAAATACAGATGCGTTTAACCACTCGATGATTGAAGATTCTATCAGTCTTGCATGTGACTCAGATGTCAACAATATTATTATTACTGGTGACTTTAACTTGAATCCGAAATACCAACTTGCAAGAATAAAATAAGTTCTCTTTGCCTACATAATTCGTTGCAACAATGTATAGTTGAGGATACTCATTTTACCGAGAATTCTTCTAGTTTGATTGACCTGATATTTATTAAAAATCATGATCATGTTTTGTTTAGCGGGGTAGGTGAGCCTTTTCTATCCCAAGAGATAAGATATCATTGTCCAATATACTGTGTTTTAAATTTCAAGAAAGGGATAACAAAATCTTTCAGTCGTCATATCTGGAATTTCGACAAAGGTGATTATAATAAACTAAGACAATTAGCTGGTATTACCGACTGGACATCTTTTGAAGATATAGATATTGACAAGTATGCTTTAAGTGTAACTGAACATATTCATACAATCTCGAAAGAGTGTATCCCAAACAAACAAATCAAAGTAGTGCCAAACAAACATCCATGGATAACGAGTAAAATCAAACTGATGATAAGGAAACGTAAAAGAGCGTATCGAAGAGCTAAGAAAACCATGTTAAATCATCATTGGAATATTTTTAGGCGTCTTCGTAATGATACAATTCAAAGTATTAGGGAAAGTAAAGAAAGATACATTTACAATTTGTGTCAAAATCTTAATACTGGAGATAAGAGTACTAAAAAATGGTGGTCAACTTTACATACCATATTAAACAATAATCCATCAAATGAAATACCGCCCTTAGAATACAATGGATCTATAGCTGATAATGAAGTTGATAAGGCCAATATATTTAATAATTTTTTCCATGATCAAACTGTTATAGATGAAACAGGTGTTAACATTCCCCAACTACCACAACCAGTAAAAACATTGAAATCCATAACTATTTCTGTTCAGGAGGTTAAAGATGTATTAAAAACTTTCAAAATTGGTAAAGCTGTAGGGCCCGATTTAATTAATAATTATGTTCTGCGTGAATTAGCAAATGAATTAGCAGACCCCTTATGTATTTTGTTTAATAAATCTTTAACAAAAGGTGTCGTACCATCTTGTTGGAAGGAGGCTAATGTATGTCCTATATTTAAATCTGGAGATAAATCTTTAGTATCTAACTATCGCCCGGTGTCGTTACTTAGTTCAATTGAAAAGGTATTTGAAAAATGTGTTTACAAACATGTGCATAATTTCTTCATAGAATGTGATACTATATCAAAATATCAGTCAGGTTTTATGCCAGGTGATTCAACTATCAATCAACTCACCTATTTATATAATTATATCTCATCAACAGTTGATACAGGGAAAGAAGTAAGAGCAGTCTTCTGCGATATCAGCAAAGCCTTTGATCGTGTTTGGCACAAGGGTTTAATCATCAAACTAAAGGCTGCTGGTATCGCAGATGGCTTGCTCGCTTGGTTCACTGACTATTTAGATAATCGAACCCAGAGAGTTGTTTTACATGGTGTCAAGTCAGAACCTGTATATATCAGGGCCGGTGTCCCTCAAGGATCACTGTTAGGTCCTCTTTTATTTTTAATATACATAAATGATATAGTAAATGATATTAATTCTAAAATTCGAATATTTGCCGATGATACAGGTCTTTTTATTACAGTAGATGACCCAACATGTGCTTCATCAATTCTAAATAATGACCTAGGTAAAATTAGTAAGTGGGCTAATACATGGCTAGTTAAATTCAATCCTAAAAAAACAGAATCATTACTTTTTACTAGAAAAAGAAATAAAACTAATCACCCGCCAATTATGATGGACAATGGGGTTATAAAAGAAGTTGACAATCATAAACACTTAGGTATATATCTTTCTAACAATCTTTCTTGGCATCATCATATTGAATATATTACATCTAAGGCGTGGAATCGAATTAATATTATGAAGAAGATGAAATTTTTACTAAATCGAACAACATTGGAAACAATTTACATATCTTTTATTAGACCTCTACTTGAGTATGGTGATATTATATTTGACAATTGTGCTATTTATGAAAAAATGGAATTAGACAAAATTCAAAATGAAGCTGCTAGGATTGTAACAGGAACAACGAAACTTGTGTCTCTTGAAAAATTATCTAATGAAATATGCTGGGAATCTCTTCAAACAAGACGGAATAAACACAAATTGATACTTTTTTATAAAATGATTCACGGCCTTAGTCCCACATATCTTCAAGAACTTATCCCTGATCAAATAGCAAATATAACACATTATAATCTAAGAAATGCAAGTAATATCCGAGATATTCCATCACACACTAATTTATACCAAAATTCTTTTTTACCTTCTGTGATACGTGAATGGAATAATCTTCCAGTTGAAATAAGAAATGCGAAATCAATTTCAGAATTTAAAAGATTAATAAATAGTGACTGCTATAATTCTCCGAAACACTACAATTATGGTGACAGAAAAATACCAAATATTTCATGCTAGGCTTCGCACGAATAGTTGCTCCCTAAATCAGATTTTATATTTGAAAAATATGGTAAACTCTCCGCTCTGTGACTGTGTTGCAATTGAGACTGTTGAGCATTTTCTAATTTGTTGTCCAAATTACAATAATGCTAGAAGAAAATTGTATGACGATCTTTCCTTCTTACAAATTATAAATATCGATGTTTTACTTTTCGGGGATATTAATGCATCATATGAAGTAAACATAAAAATATTTGACGCCGTTCATCGCTATATAAAATCTTCTAAACGCTTTGAATGTTGATATATTACTAGAGAGTGCCTGATCAAGATAAAATTTCTGACACCAACGTAGCCGCCACTTATGCTTCTCGTCATCCCCATTCTCATTATTCTCATTCTCTGTTCATCCGTTAATATATATTCCTATTTTTTTTTTGTAAAATGTTACAACATCGTATTGACAAGATCTTTGTTTTGTTTTGCCATATCATTGTTCACATTATATTGTTAAAGGGAGAAGAACACGATAAGAAAGTTCTTTCGTTCTAATCCCTATATTTATTGTATTTCCAATATTGTATTTGATACAATTTAGAAATAAATATGTTTAAACTAAATAAGTACATGTATTTTAATGGAACACGAGTGTTCGCCCCTTAAAGGAAAAATGATATAAAAGCTATAAGATCCATTTGAAGCTGAAAATCAGTAACACATTTCCGAATTTCAAGCCACTTGACCCACCTCGGGAGCGGGAGGTCGTGGGTTCGATCCCCGGCAGTCCTAGTTACAGGACTGGTTGGCCCGGTGTCAGGATAATGTGACTAGTTGTGGTATCATGCAACATGTCTACGGCGTGATACTGCAGTATGGCAGCACTATATCTGTCTCAAGTAGACATCGTCTTCAAATGACTGAAATACTGTCCGTGGGACATTAAACCCAACAAACATACAAACAAACAAACAAGCCACTTGACTCACTCTCCTTTACTGTTCCAGGTTATGTTTAATACAACATTAGGATACTCAGTCCTTTGATTGTTATGTTAGATATAGTTGCCCCCACAAATAAACAGTTGCAGCTTTAAATACAGTTACAAATATATTTGAGTGCAGTTGCAACTGCGAATATACGGAGCAATTCAATTGTAAGTGTATTATACAGTTGTAACAATAGTGATTCACTTAATGCGCGGATTCAGAGGGGGGGGGGGGGGATATTGGGGTCATGACTCCCCTGGGATTTGACTATAATATTAAGAGTAACGAAGATAAGAACCCTCTACTACCCCCCTCCCCGCGGGATAAACCGATGGACCCTCCCTGGACAATCTTAACAGAAGAAGAGGAAAGTATGGAGGAAGAAGTCTAGCTCCCCCCTCCCTCCCACCACCTCCAATTTTCATAGATTGACACGAGAAGTCACGGAACGCAAGTGTTTCATTGTTAGGTAGTTCACACGAAAACAACTTCAGATTTATCTTAGAAATTACAAACCTTTTTAAACCCTGAAAAAAGCAACAAAAAAAAAGCAAAGAAACAACAACAACAAAAGCAAAGAAAATAACAATAACAACAAAATGATGATATGAAGAGAGCAAATACTAACCATTTAATTTTTTTTTTTTTTTTTTTTTTTTTATATAATATAATTTTGCTTTTATTATATTATATATATTTATTAATTTATTATTTTTAATCAAATTTAGAGAATGATAAAGTAGCAATAATCTTTATCAGAAAATATGTATAGATATTAACTTAGGTAAAAAACTGACTTGTAATGTTACTTTGTGGACTGTGTTACGTTTCAATAAACTTTGAACGAAAATATCTTCGTATACGAAAGTTCACAATATTCAATTAAGATTAAATACTTGACAGTGAAATGAAACCTAGAGTCTAGGATTCGCTCTGTTCAACTAATATTATTAAATCAATGTAATAAAAATTCTCGCATGTTCTGGTAGCGCGATAATGGTATATCACTTAAATAAGTCATCATGTCATGCTGTAATATTGCGGAAAGATGATGAAAGTAAAAAATAAATAAATTTTGCAGTCTACCACTACTGCGTACACTTTTGGTCACAAGTAATGCTGTGAATTTAAGAAGTGAGTGTTTTTTTAAGTCTCAAAACGTATTTTTAACACAGCATTTTAGATAGAGACTGAAGTATTATTATATATATGTATTAATTATGATTTCTGGGTTTGGTACTGACACCGATGTGGAAATAAAGGAGATCAGTACTAATGTTCAAGGGGGTGGGTGGGGGGAGGGGCTAGTATGTATATATATCCTTAATTTTCCTAAAAATATTTTTTTGGGGTAATTTTTAAATCATAGACAGCAAGTAAATGATTGGGACCACCTGCAGAAGTGCATGAAAGAACGGTTTGAATTAATTCTTATTTTACATTACTTCCTTATATGATGAAAAAAAGCGTACACAGCCTTGTAATCCATACAGTGTTAGACATCTTATATTCATCAATGTTAGCATACTAGCCTGCCATCTGTGTAACACATCATAACAATAGTTAACTTCTCTGAATGTCAACTATGGGCTGACACATAAAACACGTCTCTTTTCTATTGCGTAAGAAATAAATTTCCACCATGCTAAGTATTTTATTGCAGATGAGTTTGAAAGGAAATGATAATGTTATGGACGCTTTTAGGAACGCTATATATGTAGATCATAGTGATAAAAGCTCTGCATTGATAAAAATAAAAATGTGTGTGTGTGTGTGTGTGTGTGTGTGTGTGAGGGTGTAAGCACCGTCAAATGTGGACACAAACTTCTAATAACAGCAACAATTGAGGGCACCATTTTCAAATGAGGACGGCTCATTTGGCAATAATCTCTAACCATCTCAAAATGCTTATTTCTTCACAAAACGTGAAATAAAAATGAAATTATGATGAGTCCTCAGTGGGAGGTATCAGCCGGTGTGTTGTTTGATTGATGCACCGACTCCAGAAATTACTAATATTTTGGTTTCGAGATTACGACCCACCGCCTGTCCTCATTTGGCTTCGCGCCAACAGAGATACCGTTTTTACAGGTATATTTGTAATTTGTATTTCCAGAAATGTTTATTTGATAATTAAAATCAATGAATATTGCGTTTAAATGGAATTTAATTTATTAACCTCTGCTTGACATGTTCAGATTGAAAATGTCACATGTTTTCGCGGGCATTCAGGTTAAACTTTTTGGACCGCTACATGCATACTACTTCATGGCGAAGAGATTATTTTCTACATATTTATACAACCTAAGGACAATAACTTCAATTGTTGATTATAAAAAAACACATTTAACCTCTCAAAATAAGTGTATTTGAAATTTAACTTTCTTTAACGGGTCCGATAAAAGGACCTGTTCGGACCCGTTCCCATTCGCCAATGACCCTTTTCAACTCCCAAAGGAAACGTACTTTTCTCTCTACTTACTTTAAAAATAATTGAAATAACGATCTTAAATTGTCAAAATTGCACATTAAAATGATGATGATCACTTGTGTAATCTCGCATGTGAAACATCCATTTTTTTTTTTTTTTTTTTTTGTAAAGTTTTATAATCAAGATATTAGACATGAGAGCGGGTCAAAACGTATCTAAACCAAAACTTACCCATATTTTTAGGTCAAACAAGTACCCAAATTTGAAGTCAAAATTTACTAAAAAAAATTTCACTTTTGATATTTTAATATATTATTTTTTAGTCAAGCTATGTAATTTATGATCTATTTTTTTTACATGGACATTTTATTTTGTTGTTGTTTGTTTTATATATATCAAATAATAAGTTTCAAAATTCTCAAATGTTTTTTTTGTTTTGTTTTTTTTGTTTTTTTTTTAATTGATGGATACTGATGGGGTGTTGAATTATATATCATATATATTATACAACTCTTTCGTATATTGTTTGGTGTTTTAATCAAAATATATTAATCAATTTACATAATTACCATTGATCTCTGCAATGGACACCTTGTCTTAATTGAATTATAAACACCTTTAGTTTCATCAGATTTATACACAAATCAAGTTACCTAGTTTAATACTGTTCCCCGGAAAATAAACCAGCATGACAAGATGTCTGACTTACTGAAGTTTGAAAGTAGCTCATAATTGTAGATCCTAAAGGTTAGCAAAATATTTTCGGTGTAACAGTGTGTTATATATTTCATTACCAACTGTTAGATCTGCCATTTTGGTATTTGAAGCTTTCATAAGTTTTTAAATAAGAAACTGATAGGTAAGTAAGGTGGGTGTCGATTTTTTCTCTAGCTGTTCAGTAATATCTACTGAGATTCACTGGAGTGGAAGCCAATACGAAAAAAAAAAAAAAAAAAAATAACCGGAGCGGATCTCAGTAGAGATTAGCTTTCAGGAGAACAATATATGCATATTTTACTAATAATATTCTATAATCAGGAGATATTCTATAAATAAGCAGGAGTTTTTGATTTTCTTTAAAATCCTGAGACACTTAAAAGGGGTCCTACTAAAAAGCGCCATCCATGCGCCATCCAGGGTTCTATAGCGCCACCCGCTTTATTACTGGTCGTATAGGTATAAAGTTTCACCAGTAGCTTTATAATAGCATTTTACATCATATGTGCAAATTTCATTGATATATCTTATTTTTTTTGATGTTTAAATCCATTTTCAAAACTCACTTCAAGATCCCACCGGTGGGGGACTTGACGCCGTCCGGGGTTTGAAGACGCCACCCGTGTTATTTGAAGTCGTATTTGTATGAAATTTCACAAGTTGCTTTAAAATAACATTTTACAACATTTGTGCAAATTTCATTCAAAAATTTTATGTTTTTATTGCATATTACCCTTTTTCCTGTTTTCCACGATCTCGCGGATCTCGCACCTGTAAAGCTTGGTACGGTGCTATTATGCGGAAACCAAATCCGGATCTAGTGTGTTCGTGCATACCGGTTTATTATAAAAAAGAAAGAAACTATAACATTATATGTGTTAAATTCATTTAAATTGTTTTTAAAATCACCACCTATACTACGGCGGTCAGACTCAAATAGGAATATACGCTATTTTATAGTACCATCGCGCCACCCGAGTTTTTACTACTCCAGTATCATCGCGCCACCCGGGTTTCTATTGGTCATATCAATATGAAAATTTTCCAAAACATAGAGAAAACTGTATCCTAAAATGTGTGTAAATGTCATTTCAATATTTTATTCTTAAGTGCACTTTTTTTTAAAATCCCACCCTATACCACGGCGGTCAGACTCAAGTATGAATATAAGCTACCATAGAAACACCGCGACATCTGGGTTTCTATTGGTCATATCAATATTGAAATTTGCCTGAGTCAGGCTGCACATTTATTTTACCCTGTAACATGCAAAATATGTTTTAAAAGTTTCATGTCCTGACAGTGGGATTTAAATTTCAGTGAAGCTTTTTAGTTTGATGTATCAAATAATTATCACACTTTAATACATAATTTGAACTCGGAAATTAACGCGGATGGTAATGTAGACAGCCTTACTTCTATCTTGACAGATTTCCTATGTAACTATGGACATAAGTACTTTGAAAAATCATCGCGTAAACCAAAGACCTGTGTCATTGATGATAAATTTCAAAATGAATGGTATGATAATGAATGCAAACGGAAATATGATATTCATAAAAATGCTGTCGAACAATTTAATTTTACACTGTCAGAAAACGATAAGGTTATATTAATTCAGGCAAAAAAGGGTTACAAATACCAATGCAGGAAATCAAAAAATGCTTTTAATTATACAAGAAGTAGAAAAATGAATGATCTTAGAAAAAAATCACCAAAATAATTCTGGAAAATATTCCGACAACCCAAACAAAATAATGTAGGGGATCCAATATCCAACGACGAATGTATGGATTATTTTTGTAAACTCATGTCAAGTGAGGGAGGTGACGTAGATAGAAAATAAGCTGATTATGTCAGAGATAACAATTCTGGTTCAGAACATGTTACGTTTGAGTCACTTGACCGACAAATCTCTGATGAAGAAAGTGTTAATGCTTTTAAAAAGCTCGGCTCCAATAAGGCCTCATCCATTGATAATATATTATACGAATATTTTAAAGTGTCTAATTATTTTCGTCGATATCGTCCTAATTCGTCGTATAGGCATTCAAGATTAGTACTTTTTCTGACCGAAAGTATTTTTCTTAAAAAAATTACATGCACTTGTTCAATATATCTTGCTACCTAAAGACTTCAGAGCCGTAATTTGGATCTGATCCTGAACTATACTGTCAAATAGGTTACATTTATCACGTATATTTAAATCAAGTTGATTATATATAACATTGCTTTAGGCTATTAAGTTCATGTAATTAATATAAACAGCCACCCAATGATTTTCTTAAAACTGCTATTTTTGGAAACTGGAAACTATGTTCTTTCAGAATATGTATGGATAAATAATGTAAAGGCATTAGTGTCGTTAAAGGTTTTTGAAAAAGAAAACGACGTTCCAAACATTCACCAGCGCGGGTTGTAAAACGAAAAAAAAATTTGTTAATTTCGTTTGATATATTCCAGGAAAATATTTACTTCATCTATATAAGGTAATTATTCATCTCAAATGTGAAGGACACATTGCACTTTGTAAAAATAGGAAACCTGTCTCAAACCTGTAGGAAAATATTTCAGAGATACTATCTAGTACATTGTACTTCCCTAAACAATACTAGGAAATGTTATGCTTATAGAATATGATATGTGGAATGCAACTATACTTCTAAAATGTGAAGGTCATGTTGCATTTTATGAAAGATATAAACTGTGACACCAACATTTAGGGAAACGTTTACCCGAATTCATTTTTATGAAATATAACACCTAAATGGGAAAAAAATCACGCCCAATGCGATGAATTACGAGAAAAAGCTTACAAAACAAAGTTGTCCTTATTTGTTCATGGAAATGTGTATCCAGAATGCATAAACAAGTACGTGCTCAGTTGATCATGGTGCAAGCATGAATGCACATTTTGGCTTGACTTTCAACAACAGGATGACACTGTCAGCAATACTTTATTCTTAACCGGCCCAGGTGGCCGAGTTGTTAGAGCTTATCATAACCGTCTCCTTTGTGATTTTGTAGTGTAGTATCATATCACGTATCTTCAGCGTGATATCGCAGTGAGAAAACACTTTATAACTGAAATAATGTCGATGAAATGTTTAAGCAGACACATTATTTTTATCCTTCCAGGTATTGGTTAGAGGTAGTCTCTATGTCTTGATCTATAAATACATTTCTAGTCTCAACCGGTCAATACAAGGCAATAGCAATAACCGATATATAGTCTGGTCCCTGCATGTTTGCCGCCCAACAACCAGCTGTTGAGTTAATACCCTAATATACATACAGAACAAAGGCATATTTATATATCCAATCAGGTCAGAAGTGGGGCCATAATGGGCACTTTGGAGAACAGAAAAATAAACAATGATTGTTTCAGATTTTTTTTTTCTTTTCAGGTTTTAGCCACACTCTCAATACAATATAACTTAAATTTAAAAGGTATGAAACAGTATAATTTTTTCCGTTATTTAATTAATAATGATAAGTTTAATTATGTTTGTAAAGGGTTAGGGAGAATTCATATAAACTGTTCTCTATTACATAAAAAGAGGGTTTTTTTTTATAATTATTCTATAGAAACATAGTTACTTGTTGTTGATATATATATTTTTTTAAAATATTATTTTTCTAAACTGCTGAACAACAGTTGTGTAAATCAAACTTGAAAATTTAAGAAAATCTGGTCTGATTTAAGACCTTTTTTCAAACACTGCTAAAGTTTGTTATACTTTCTTATTAGAATTTTTGCATTACAGTTTACAAAAATGTCATGCGTCTTTGTTAAACAATTTTCCATCTCAAATTTAGTCTTAACTAGTGGTGTATGCCTAAGTGGACACCTGTACGAAAAATATAAACAAAATGTACACTCCGGTTTTGGACTTATGGACATTTTTCTTATTTAAAGCTCGGACATGAAACTTTTTGTGAAAAAGAAGGAATTCTAAATACTATGTTTTATCTTTTTATGGAAAGTCTGTTGTTATTGATTGTCGTTAAAAAAAAAAAAAAAAAAATCGGCAAACAAACCTTACATGTTAAATTATTGCTTTGACTCAAACTATTTGAAATGCGTAATAAATTGCTACCCTACCCAACCCATTTTAAAGATTGCTTTAACCATTATCAGGATACGGTGCTTATACAAGTGTCGCTAAAATATCCATAATTCAGAGATTCATTTCAAAGTTTACCTAAATTTCGAAGAGGCATATTGGTTGATCTAGCCAAATTTAAAAGACTTTTACCGAGTGGTTTTGATATTATTCTAGGTAACATATTTATTTAACTTAGCGTTATTTATAAGATAAATAACTATACAAACTTTAAGGAAAGCTTAACACTTTTTGTGTCACCTGCTGTAACAGAGGGTACACAGGGTAAACACTTCTGTGTCGTCTTTCTGCATGTGTGTCTTTCTGTCACCTTTTTTTATTCTGTAATAACTCTTGCTCTACTCATGCTATTGATATGAAATTTCACTGTTGAACAGAGCTTGACAAGACAAATTGTCATGCACAAGTTCCATAACTCTTGCATCACCATCTTATAGCTATTCCCTTTTTTCTACCTGTCACTTTTTTCCGTCACGCTTATTTATTCTGCAATCACTATCAGCCTCATTACTTAGAGATTTGATTTGAGAAGGGTATCAAAACTTATGTCTCTATAGTAACTTCGATTTTTGTTTTTCAAAAATTCGCTTTTGATTTGTTGAAAAAATGGGTAAAACTATTCTTTTTTGCGGCGGGGGCGTCCCCCGCCTGCAATGGTATTAAACCGCTTTTCAGACACATGACACTTTCTTAGAGTTCTACAGGAATTGTGCCAACAGATTTAGAATACTGCATAAGATCGATTCCAATATCCGTTTTGTTGTTGTTTCAATTCATTAATATTGTCGAGAAGCCTTTGTTATTAACTTTGTTGCGTATATGTGTTTGTGTATTGATAAACTTCCTGAAATATTTTATTTTAGATCTCTGCCTGTCCCTATATTTAGATAAAATAGCTGAATAGTAGATGATATATTCTTCCAGCATATGAAGACTTCATTGTTGTTTTCCATTTTTCATAAACTATTCTGGTTCACTCAATGACGTTAATGCTGCATCAAAACCACCAGCTTTTCATAACCTAAGTCGGTCTCTGTTAAAAGGTCTTCCGCATTCATTTCGTCAGCTCTTTGATATGCGATACACACATATTGATTATTCATTTGAAAAGTAAATTATTTGGCACTTCAGTACCGAATTGGACCGGTACCTGGTTATTGAGATTCGGTATGCTGACGTTCTTTTTATCTACATCGTAAAATAACAATAATGATGCCTTATATGTATACAGATGACAACTTCCTTGTCGATTTGACAGAACAAACGAAAAATGCAAATGATGGGCACAAACATTTACAAAAACATGCTGTTGTTGAAACCGGAAAGAAATGCAATATAGTTTCCTTGCCCACTGTTAGGAAATAATATGTTGTTTACAAGAGATGGTTATCTACAGCTTCTTTGGTGAATTGCTTTTGTTATTCATGCATGTATAGCTGGTCGAATCACTTACAGAAATATTATATCGGAGTCATTATGAAGCATTTAGCAAGTAAATTGTGTGAGCTGTTATTACACTGTGTTGTTGTTAAGGGTTTGCTGGGAGATGTCAATTGAATTGGTAAGTTTTTATATAAATATGACGAGTAGAAACCCGGGTGGCGCGATGATAATACAGGGAAGCGTATATTCCAATTAGAGTCTTACCGGCGTCGTATAAGGTGCGATATGAAAAATCCTTAAAGTGCACTTAAAGAAAAAAAAATTGAAATGAAATTTACACACATTTTAGTTTATATTCTTCTCCATTAATTGGTAAGATTTTATATAAATATGACCTTTAATAACCAGGGTGGCGCGATGAAACTATAGAGTAGCCTATATTCCTATTTGAGTCCGACCGCCGTGGTATATGTGAGGATTTCAAATATATATATATATATATATATATATATATATATATATATATATATATATATATATATAATGCATAAAGCATAAAAAAAAGTTGAAATGAAGATTTTACACACATTTTAGGATATTGCCTTCTCTATGTTTTGGCAAATTTTCATATTGATATGACCAATAGAAACCCGGGTGGCACGATGATACTGGAGTAGTAAAAACCCGGGTGGGGCGGTGATGCTAGGGTAGCGTATATTCCTATTTGAGTCTGACCGCCGTAGTATAGGTGGGATTTTTTCAAAAATAATTTAAATGAATTAAACAAATTTTATGTTATAGTCTCTTCATTCTTTTCTTTTTTTCTTATTTAAAATATAACGGATGGCACGAAGGCACTAGATCCGGATTTGGTATCCGCATAATAGCACCGTACCAAACTGTACAGGTGCGAGATCGAGGAAAACAGGAAAAGGCAAATATGCAATAAAAACATAAAATGTTCGTATGAAATTTGCACAGATGTTGTAAAAATGTTATTTTAAAGCAACTTGTGAAATTTCATACAAATACGACTTGAAATAACACAGGTGGCGTCTTCAAAACTCGGACGGCGTCAAGTCCCCCACCTGTGAGATCTTGAAGAGAATTTTGAAAATGGATTTAAACATCAATGAAATTTGCACATATGATGTAAAATGCTATTATAAAGCTACTAGTGAAATGTTATACCTATACGACCAGTAATAAAGCGGGTGGCGCTATAGAACCCTGGATGGCGCATCATCCTGGATGGCGCTTTTTAGTAGGACCGCCTAAAAGGAAGCTATTGTAAATATAACAATTTTCATTTTTAAAAATATTAACAAAATGGGGAAGAACAAAGTTCTAGATGATAACAAGATTTGATATACTATAAGCTTAAAATTTCAAAATAGTATTAGTTTTATCGATACGCTATGGCTAATTCATAGGAGAAATTTCAGCTAATAAACTTATTAATCTTTACATTGTAACAAAGTAAAAAAAAAACAAAAACAAAAAAAAAAGTATTGCCTCTGCAAATCCAACAATTAGCCAGATTGATGTCGACAGAATCACTAATCAAGAGCAACAGATAAGCTGCGTATTTGTGTAAATACACAATTTGAATAGGCAAAAAAAACAGTTGAAATAAAAATCAATGCATATCAATATGTAACAAAATATTTTGATACCCAAAAGGATTCAAACAGACCGCGTACCAATCCAGTTTTTACTTATCATCAACAGGTGCGCTGTAGAAAAGAACAATAAAAACAACAGGTGAGCGGTATAGTGCCTGTTCCTACAAAAATACTACTTACTATAGGTTTGCCTGTGAACAGCCCTGTATTCAGTTGTCCTTAAAAGTCCCTTACATAAGTGTTGGATCATAGCCTGTATAATGCAATCAGGGAACCAACCCCCGTATAGATGCGAACAGCAAGATATTCTTGTCCTTATTTTGAACAGAGTGTGTAATGTCCCCAGTAGATGGGTATGTCCTTATTTGGAACAGAGTGTGTAATGTCCCCAGTAGATGGGTATGTCCTTATTTGGAACAGAGTGTGTAATGTCCCCAGTAGATGGGTATGTCCTTAGTTGGAACAGAGTGTGTAATGTCCCCAGTAGATGGGTATGTCCTTATTTCGAACAGAGTGTGTAATGTCCCGAGTAGATGGGTATGTCCTGATTTGGAACAGAGTGTGTAATGTCCCCAGTAGATGGGTATGTCCTTATTTGGAACAGAGTGTGTAATGTCCCCAGTAGGAGTGCCTGTCCTCAGTTCCATTTGTGTATAGCGTCCTCAAAAGGGGGCACTTTTTGAAAAATACGATTATTGACTTTTAAGATATATAATCGATCAAAATATATATGAGTACTTATTCGTTATATTTTGGTATGAGGCTTGAGCATAAAAAATCAGTAGAAAGCACTGTCCTCATTTGAATGTAAAATATGGCATGTCCTCAGTTGATGGTCCTTACATGTGTGTGTGTGTGTGTGTTTCAGTTGAGTTTATTTCTACCAGTGCACCGGCTCAAAATAGGAAAAACCCTTGTTTCGTTTTAAAAAAATCAAAAGTGCAACAACAGAACTCCGAGCTTCTTTGCAATCAAAAGAAAATTTAATGGATTGATTGTTACAATATTATTAGGTAAGCGTACACTGATAATAATGTTTATTGTACTTGGTTTATCAGCCAAAAATGTGAATGCACGCAAAATTTAGATTCATTCCTTTTTTGTGTGGAATGGAATTAAGCATATTCAGCACACAGGTACTTGGTTTTAAGACTAACTGATTTGTTTCAATGTTTCCGATTTTTTTATTCATCTACCTATATAATACTTAGTTTTAAAACCAAGTGCCTGTGATTCAGCATTTTTATTTTCTTTTCTAACAATGTGAATTGTATCTTCAAATAACACGCAGTGAGTCATTCTTTATTGGAGTAAGGCGGAAAATATGTGTACAGTCAGTCGGGTAGTTTCGGATCACTGGTAGTTCCGGATCAGATCGAAGTTTTGACAAGTTAAAACATACAAGCAATGTTCCAAAGTGATTCTACCTAGCATATTCGTAAAATATGGACATTTTTTAGTGGTAAACGGTTTTTCTTTTTTTAAGCCGATTTTGTTTTCATCGGAAACGGTTCCGCCGTAAAATTTACCCTGGTGAAATTTCACTGACGCGCCGTTTACGAAAAACCAGCTTCTGCAACTACAGGACTAATTTTATCTATTACGGAGCATTAACAAATGCAATCTTGGTATTATTTTGATTTCCCATGCATACTCCTTTGATACATTACTAGAAATTTCATAAGGATTAATATTTATAGGAGAAATTGATGTTAAAGCATCACTCTATATTCGTGTGGGTTTCGGATCAGCTGATTGGGGAAAATCTCAAAATGATCGTACAGCACAATGTGTCTCTGGCTGCTTGCATTTCGAATTTTTTATCATTTCTATACGTTTAAACTGTAAAATGATATATTTAAGATTTTTTTGTTTGTTGTAAAAATGATATGAATTTGATTAAACGAAATATATAAAAAAAATGTTATATCATTATGCCATGTCATTTTATACAGTGCAGTGCAGACTAAAGTAATTGATTTGCTCTATTGAAAATATAATTTGCCAAAAATTTTATAGGAAATATATTGTTTAATATGTTTGTGTATTAATTATTCTCTAAATTACAAACTTAACAACTTACAATGAAACTTATAATATTGTGTTTGACAGATTGATGGGCCCAAAGCGAAAAAGACCAGGCGGCAGCCCTGCTCAGTCTGTTGCTAGGAAAATTAAAGCCAGATATTCCAGACATTCTCCTGGCAAGCTGGATCGTGTGAGACGTGCTTTACTTGATGTCCAAAGAAATAAGGTATCCATCAGAAATGCTGCTGATAAATATAGTTTATCTTATGGTTATTTGCATTCGCCGCCGTCTGTCTGTCTGTACGCAAGATATAACAATAAAACCTACTTTTTTAGCGAAAGGTTGAAAATCAGAACATTGACTAGCATGGTATATCTGTAATTTCTACTGAGATCCGCTCCGGTTTAATTTTTCGTATTGGCCTCAGCGGATATATTTTCCTGCAAGTGTCATTTCCTTAAGTATGTTTTCTTTAATAAACATCAAATATCGCCTCGTATTAAAAAAAATCATTTTAAAAAATATGTTTGTTGTGACAGCAGACGGAGACGTCATTTTGTTAGTTTACCACCATCACGTGATATTGTGACGGCAGTGATTTTTTTTTTTTTTTTTGCTTGCAAGGGAGATCACTGTGTTGAGTTTGTGCTATATCACGCACACGAGTTACTGTTAGTGTATTATGTATAAATGCATGTACCTTTGTTGTAGACCATTTAGTCTCTATTTAGTCAAGTTAGATGCATGTGTCATGTAAAATAAAATATTTGATCTATGAAGGTGTACAAAAATCACGACGAACCGACTTTGTTAAAATGGTACAGGTATATCTCTCATGCTTTGCGTTCAGCAGATATAAGACTGGTGGGCCGGGTGTCAGGTTATTCTGATTAGTTGTTGTATCATGCCTCGTGTAAAACAGCACTTTTACTATATCTTGTTGAAATATTCCGAGAATTGCTTAAATAATATCAGTGGGTGTATAAATAACACTATTATGAATGTTAAGGTCGATGATATTCTGTATCGTACGAATATCATTGCAGAGCCTTCCATATCTCCCTTTGATAAATTTAATGTACATAAACAGTATTAAATATCATATCTAGTCTGGAGCACCTCCCCTTATGAGTATGATGTCCATCATATGAAGTCTGGAACCAGACTTTACATAAATACAAATAACAATATCGCGTTCTTTCCATTAAATGACACCTAAAGATACAGATCTCATTTCTTCAAACAGGGATAATGACGAGTTGCGACTTTAATTACATATTTATTCACCAAGTATGCAATGTAGTTATAAACTATTATGTCTCGTATTTGCACCGTGTGTAAATGATGAATTTGTTCGTTAATCATCATACAGGAGATAATGGCAACCTCGGATAGCTCGATGGGGACGTTGTCGGAAGACGTATTTGACTACAAATGTACAGCTTTGTGTTGGAGTAAAAAACTGGTTAAAGAGGCAGATAGGGCGTGTCCTGACTGTAAAAAATATTTCTGCACATCTTGCCTGGATGTTCATAATAACATGCACTACGACCACAACACTGTGGAGCCGTCAGCCTTGTTTTCCTCCCAGCCGACGAAACTGTCGTTAGAGCAATGTATGAAACACGTTGGAAAGACGATCGATGTTTGGTGTGTGCAACATGATGTGGTTTGCTGTGTGACATGCGCATTCTTCGAACACAGGTAAATGCACCTACTTTTTTTTAATTGCCATTTTCTCTTGATTGTATAAACAATATGAACTCTTTTGAATATTTCCACAAATCTTACAGTAAAACATGTGGACAGGTCGTATTTCGGCCTGTTATTCATGGAGCTTAGTCAGTCTGTTTCCCATCACGAAATCTCGAATCAAAAACCTATTAGGTTTTTTTGGTCAAAATAGATCGAAATTTGATCACGTGGGATAAAAAGAACTACAATGTAGATCCGGCAAAATCGAAGAATAAACAACATTAGAGGCCACAGATGCTTCAGTTGGTCAGAATTATTCCCTCAAAAAAAAAATAACAAAAAAACAAAACAAAAAAAAACGTCTGGCAGGTTTAAAAAATCTAGATCACCAGACGCGAGTTGCTCAGACAAATAGTTTCAATGTGTTTTGTAGTCTGGTTCCCTGCCGTTCTCAAGATAACAGATAACGTAGTGTAAGGGAAGGGTACCCCAGCCAAGAGCCAGACAACAAAACACATTGGAACTACTTGTCTGAGCCACTCGCCTCAGCAGAGCTAAACTCTTAGAAAAACCAAAGCACCCAGTGGGTTTCATTTTTTTCACCTTTATAAAACAGAATAACTATATGTGATTAAATGTGTTTTAATGGGGTTTAGTTTATGAGATGGGTTCAAAAAGCATATATCAAGCAACGCTATAGATTTTCTGCATGGGATGTGATATTTATAGGTGCGAGGGCAATAATGGTCATCTTGTTTTTAAGCGTTTTTAAGCTCTCTTGCGAAATTGAATTTAAATTACATATTTTCTAAAACCATCGAACAGAATAAAGACCCAAGAATCTAACAAATATCCGAAACTCTGATATAGGTAAATAGCAAGTGACTAGTCAAGAGTGGCCCCCGATACATGAATGATCATGTGACCTCGAGATAACGTGAAATTTGTTCATATCAGTTATAAATATATTGAGTTTCCTCTTCATTTTTTGCCGATAAAAACAAATATGTATGCCTGCTAATAGTTATGAGTAATTCTGTCCACAGGCGTCTGCAAGATTTTAATCGTCTCAGTGACATCTCTTTCAAATCCTGTTTACCTGGTTTTTTTTCGTCATGCTAAAAAAGTTATTTCGGACAGTTTGAATATGTCTTTGTGAAGAATTGGATGTAGCTTGGCAGAGGTGATTCTAGTATAAGATTTAAAAAGAAAAGTTGCTAAAAGTATTATGAAAAGAAGTTGACTTTGATTTTTGAAACCATTGGTCGTTCAAGGTGGTCCCTCAATTGGGATTGCCAGTTATGGTATGTAGTTAAATATTAAATGAAAATTTTTGTATCCAGTACATGTATTTAGATTTAAATTTTATTTTACATAAGTGATCACCTTTTGAAAATTCACAATAAGTGCTTATGTTGTGCTGGTCCCTTGGTGAATCAGCTAGTTCACAAATAAAGTTCTAATAAACAGTACACTGGGCTAGTTTTCTGGGTGTTGTATGATTAAATCACAAGTGACCAAATTATGGGACAATGTTTATGGCAAAAATATGTCGGCCAAATTCGATGATAGCTGCTATTGTTCCAATAGTCTGTTGGTGTGACACTCAAAGCGAAATAGAGCCATTTGTAAAGTATGTCATGGCCCTCCATACCCCAGACTCATTCAACTCGTTACTCTGATAGGACTATTGGTCATTTCTAAAAGTGTATCAACACTCCCAAGGCATTCACCCCTATATTTGGATAAAACTTTGAATGGATTGTAGATAGCATAAACATATTCTGACCGGTACTTCTTTTAATCATGACGTAAAATACATTAACATTTGTGCTTTGTATCAAGGCAAATGACCATTATGGAGAGGGGATATCTACATATTTCAGAATTCATCTGTGTCCCTTTTTCTTCTCTTGATGCTTTCCTGTAAGTCTGTTAATAATGCTCACCATGCAGCAACTGTGAAATCGCATTTTTATTGATATATATTGTTTAATAGGATTATTAATTAAAATTCATTAATTCCAGAATTAAAATTTGTTGGGGAAAGGAAAATTTAATTAAAATTACTGGCCAAAAAAAAATTTTAAATTTTCTTTGAGAAATGTGTAAATTTAATTGCTTTTTGTGATGAAAATATTTTAAATGAGGTGCAACTTAAACGAATTAAAATATCCAAGTAGTGTCATATTGAAGATATCAATCTCGTATTATTCAGAATTAAGAATTCACTTTTCCAGGTCATGTGAAGGTGTCAAGGACATTCAAACTGACATCAAAGACATATTTAAACAAGAAGAATTTGATTCGACAAAGGCTTTGCTGAATAGCAAGTTAGAGTACCTTAAGGACAGACAGCGATTTCTAAACGAGGAAAAAGAAAAACTCCTGGTCGAGAAGAACAAACAACTTACAAATATAGAAGAGTTTTCCCGGAAGCTTATATCAATGATAGAGGACTTAGAAAAGAAATCCATAGATGAAATATTATCTAAATTTAAAGAAATTGAAGATGAAATGCAGAACGTAGCTGATGACTGCAAACACTATGAAGAAAATATTAGACAATGTATTACACAGTATGAATCAGGCACCGGTAATGAGCCCCGGATGTTTATTACTGTGAAGAACGCTCAGCAGACCATCGCCCTCGCGGACAAGAAATGCCTGGATCCAGTGATTGGAGACTGCACTGTCGTCTTCAAAAAGGATTGTAGCAGTGAACAGTATCTATCCGGGATCCATTCGCTGGGATCCAGCAGCAAATTGCTTCGTAGATATGTGTTGAAAAACAAACAGGAGATCAACGTTAAGATGAGTGATGATTCCGGCGAATGCGACATAGAAGGTTCCTGTCTCCTACCTGACGGATCCGTTGTTGTAACAGATACTGTAAACAAGAAACTGAAGCATGTTGACATCTCATCTTCTTCCGTGATAGACTCCTGCACGGTACCCGATGAACCATACGGTGTATGTTGTGTCGGTCAACATGAATTAGCCGTGGCTCTGTGGGACAATAAAATACAACTAGTTACACTAGGGAGGAGAATGGCCTTGTCTAGAACAATTGATGTAGACCATGTCTGTTATGGGATAGCTTACCATAACGGAGAACTGTTTGTTTCTGATGATGATGAAACTATATTTGTATACAACTTGCAGGGGTCTCTGCTGAGAAAACTGACCAACATTACATCAGTAAGATGCAAATACATGGCTGTCAGTAGGGATGGGAGGAAAGTGTTCACTGCGTGTTCAGAAGGTGGACTGGTGTGTACAGATCGCCACGGCAGCCCTTTATACACTTACACAGGTGAGAAGATGAGATATTGTCAAGGTGTATGTCTTGACAACAGATCCAGCATGTTTGTATGTGGGTACAACACAGACAACGTGGTACAGGTGTCTGAGAGCGGAGAGGAGGTGGGGGAAATTATAAACAACTCGGATGGAATATACCATCCTGTTTCACTGTGTTTTGATCCCAGTCGACAGAGGCTTGTTGTAACACAGGAATCAGAAAAGGTCCTTGTGTTTGAACTCGAGCTCACACATTAATATTATTCCTAAAACGATTAGAAAATTAATAACTGTGGCTGTCTATATGATACACACACACACACTAGAAATATTTATGATGAACGGACATATGATGAGTCTTCGGAAAAAAATTGGTCAACTCTTAACATATATTCAGTTATTGATAATTAGTTTATTGTCTATGTTGCAACAGATTGATCCTGTATTGGTCAGTGAATAAACCATTAAATTGGAATATGGTTAATGGCCTTGTATAAATTCGACTTATAGCCTTGAACTTTCTAAATCTGTTTTATATATGCACGTCTTAATGTGTTGGGCTTCCATGTACTATGTATATACTTGCACACGTAGATATTTGATTGACTTTTATACTACTCATTTATTGAAATAGAATCAGTAACTTTGGTCTGTATATACAATATTATTTTGTGTAATAGCTTTGAATTTGTAATTAAAAATATTTATATTATATGTTTATTATGATGTGTTGAATTCGTATAATTACCATTTTAACACCTATTTGTATTTTTATTTTAAACGAGTCTTGGTAAGAAAAATATACTATATGAAATAAAATCAAAAGAAATGTATAAGTAAACTAATATATAAGAAGAATAACCTACTTCTGAAACTGATGGGCAGACATTCTAATTATTTTCCAGAAAAAAAAGTATCATAATAGGTGTTTTTTTTGTTGCAAAATTGGTGAGATATTTTTTCTGTATTATTCTGTTTAACGTGTTTGTATTTCTGGCCCCCATTTTATTATTTCCTTTAATTTAACGTCATACTGACATTATTTAATTAATATTTTGACTTTTTCTACATTAGTCATATACAGTTCTACTTCAGTGTAATATCACTTCGTATACACTCAAACCATTCGGCTACCGGGATCCAAGTGATGACCTTAAACAGACCCCACCCACAAACATAGTCAATGTGTATTATTGTTATAACCTTGCTTGTTATATTATTAAATTATATATGTGGCCGAGTAGTAAGATAGTGCGCCTCGGAAGCCAGAGGGGTGGGGACGTCGTGGAATCGATCCCAAGCCGCGACACGCTAATGTCGTAAAAAAGTACTCGTATAGCTCACTTGCTTGGCATTCAGCATAAAATGGTAGTTCCAAGACTGTTTAGTCCTGTTTCAAGATAATGACTGGGTGTGATATCATAACACATGTTTACGGCGTGATACTGCAGTGTGGCAGCACTATATCTGTCTCAAGTAGACATCGTCTTCAGATGATTGAAATACTGTCGGTGGGACGTTATACACACAAACAAAAATGTAAATGTAATCTTTTGTTCATTATTCAAATTCCAAAGGTCATTGATCTCTATATTATCATGTATATGTAATGTTTTTTAGCTCACCTGAGCAGTTTTGCTCGGGTGAGCTTTTGTGATCGCCTTTTGTCCGTCGTGCGTCGTCCGTCGTCCGTCGTACGTCGTCAACAATTGCTTGTGAACACTCTAGAGGCCACAGTTTTGGCCCAATCTTCATGAAACTTGGTCAGGATGTTTGTCTACATGATATCTCAAATGAGTTCGAAATTGGGTCATGTGGGGTCAAAAACTAGGTCACCAGGTCAAATGAAAATGTGAACACGCTAGAGGCCACAGTTTTGGCCCAATCTTTATGAAACTTGATCAGGGTGTTTGTTTACATGATATCTCGGATGAGTACGAAATTGGATTATGTGGGGTCAAAAACTAGGTCACGAGGTCAAATTTTCGAAAAACCTTGTGAACACTCTAGAGGCCAAAGATTTAGACCAATCTTCATGGAACTTGGTCAGGATGTTTGTCTACATGATATCTTGGAAGAGGTTGAAATTGGGTCATGTGGGTTCAAAAACTAGGTCACCAGGTTAAATCTAAGAAAAACCTTGTGAACTCTTTAGAGGCCACAGTTTTAGCCAAATCTTCATGAAATTTAGTCAGGATGTTCGTCTATATGATATCTTGGATGAGTTTAAAACTTGGCAACATAGGGTCAAAAAGTAAGTCACCAGGGCAAATTTTAGAAAAATCTTATGAACACACTAGAGGCCTACATTTTTTCCCCAGTCTTCATTAAACTTGATATGAATGATGACTGCATGAAGTCCCAGTTGAGTGCAAATTCAGGTAGGATCAAAATGTAGGCCACTTAGTCAAATGTTAGAATAATTACTTTAGATGCCAGATTTTTTGTCATTTTGCCTAACACAGCCATCTTAATCAGGTGAGCGACACAGGGCCATCTTGGCCCTCTTGTGTTAGGGTTACTGATTCAGTCATTGAGCGACATCCAAGAAAAAACAAGTGGGGCGCACAGAGGGTGTAAGACACGGACCTACCATATCATCTATATGTGTAGCAAGATGTATGATTCAAAAATGTCTTTTGCTGCATAAATATATAGATATATGATGTACATGGTTTAGGGTTAAAGAGATGTATTGAGAGATAAAACTCCTGTTTTTTAGTCTCGTATCCGCATAATGCAGTACATGCTTTGTATTTGAGTTTTGTTAATATTCTTGCTTATGTAAATGAAGGGGGAACTAGTATTTACTGAAAATATTATCTGATTGAGTATCAAATAGGGTGATAAAGTAACAATGCAGTTCTTTTAGACTGGAAATACTTTGTGTTAAAACTGATGAACTCGAAAAACTTGAATCCTCCCACTAACTGGATGTCAAAGACAAAATATGTGAATATCAAAATAGAATGGTAACAAGTTGAAATGTATAATTACATTGATTTTGTCATCCAGAGAATAAATATTAAGAAAAACAATTATTATATGTTTATACAATTCCTTGAATGATGACAAAAATAAGGGAGAGAGAGGGGGGAGAGGGAGAAAAAAATAGGTTAATATAAATTAGTTTAACTAGAATATTTTTGAATGTTTACTTATTTTATATTCACAGTTGATTGTTAAAAAAAATTAAAAAAAATATATGTATGTTATAGTATTCTAAACCTTTACCATGTAATGGATAGTAGGCTAAATAATCTTCATACATTAGGTACTTCACCAGTCTTGAAGAATACACCATGAGTAGTCGATGTTCATATCTATGATTTCATGTAAGAAAAACGTCTATCAGATTGATGGAAAAAAATGTTGAAAAAAAAATCAATTTTGTGTCAAAAATAAGTAATTACGAGACACAATGTATGCCACTGGCATAAAAACACAAAAGAAGTAATTTTTCTATGATGTTGCGTAACTATCACTTTTCCATGTAGAGGAATATAGTTTGTTTTGATGCAAAGGTGTCCCGTAAATAATATAGGATAGTAAATATTCAGAATTCGGTATCTCTGTTAGTAGGGTTCCTACTATCGTCAGCCATTTTACAACTTCCCTTGTCCTCACTGTCCTTCTCAAACACACTGCTCTCCAACTCCAGCTCATTAGCATCACATTTGACCAGATCAGCACATCATTAACCTGAACACTCACGCAACCCGAACCCCCACACAGGCCTCTCTGTTTCTGCATCTTTCTCGTACTACCTGCATCGTTTCCATTGCTATTCTACGTGTTTTTTTTATATCCATTCCTAAAGACATAACAATCAAATTATACACAGTACATATTACTAATCCTTATATATGTCCCTTTTTCATGAATATGCACTTCAAAATTCAGATTACAAACGTATATTTAAAATGTGTTGAGCGCATAACTGCCCAGTGAAGTTGAATTAACAGATAATTTCTTTGTATAGATATGATTACAAAATCTTTTGTAGACAAGATAAACATTTAATGTGAATATGTTTATCAGGAAGCTAGATTGAATAGTCCACTCTGTCATCATTATGTAGAAACACAAACAATTATAGATTATGGCATGAATTTGCATCATATATCGCCATTTAGTCATAACATATCATGTATGATTTCTGGGCCTAAGAAATAAAGGGATGGATACATATGTATAAAATTTCATTTTCTTGGGTTGAGAATTATGTGTCACGCGACCCATCTAGCTCCCGATATAAGGACATAAAATCACATCGTTTGAAGGCATGGTGCAGTAGATCTAATGTCATTTTTAGTTGTGTGTGACGTTAGTCACACCAACTATAGTACTACGTTTTCACCACAGGTTCTCCTAGATTTAAAACCGAATAACCTCTCAATATTGTAAATATGATCGAACAATTGTATATATCTCTACAACATAAGTATACTAGAATTAAGCATAAATGCTGAAAAATCAATGTTGTGTCAAAAATAAATGCTTACAGGCTACAAAAATCACCTTTGACATGAAAACATGATAGGACTTATTTTTCTATGCTGATGTAACTGCAATCTAATTATGCAACTGTTTATATCACGTGATAACTTAAACAAGTGCACGAATATAGTTTGTTTCGATGCAAAGGTGGCTTGCAAATAAATTTGATAGTAAATGTGCAGCGTTCGGTTCATTTTAGGCTGTTATAATAACCCATGTGAAGTAAAAAACAAATCGTTGTATCATATTATTAATAATCACATCAATCTATCGACCTCAGATATCTCCAAGGGTTATTTCTTAGACTAAAAATAACCGAAACATATCTACTATATCTACTATCCGAAATGAGCTTGGAGCCTCTGACCTGTACAGAAAAATTGCACAATTACATCAGTCTTTAAATAGAGTCTGTTGTAGATAGGACACTGCATGAATACAAATCAAAGCTCTGATAGCACTAAGAGAACAGAAATGCCGCATTTCTTTTGTTTATCAAAGTGAATTTAATTATTGGTGATCGACCTGCAGCTCTTCAAACACTCTTCCATTTGAGACACACACAACTTCAGTGCCTTCAGCGCTTTGATTCATTTCTGGATTTGATATATCATCATGTCTTTCCTATTGTAAAATCAAACAATCCGACAAATTAAGAACACATCAAACTTTGTATTTGCTCCAAACGTTTCTCAAATGGTGCCGGCACAATGCAAATAAAAATAAAAAGACAGGCTTTTGTTGAGTTTTATTTCTTGATTTCCTGGAGTGTACGCAGTAAAATAATGCAGATTAACAAAGAGACACGAAACTAATAATAAAATCCATATATCCTTATTTATGTCACGGGTATGATACATATAACATGGGGGAATGGATAAACATATAGCAACAGAAAAATACTTCATTCCTGTCAATGTTACCGTGAAGTAAGAAAACAGTATGGAAACAAGGGATATATTCAGTTAAGATATAGCGAGGATAAAACTGAGAAAAAAAAAGGAAGAAAAGGTGTTCATTTGCTTTTACACTTATCATAGTATAACAGTAACTGTGTGTTTTCTGCTTGCGACTGGACATGAGTTGCCGCAATGAGGTTTTTAGACGTGCGGTAGCCAGTCTTACATACTGATAAATCAAAAGCAGGCATTGTTGATTTGCATAATTACCTCAGCTGTTTTCACTGCACTGTGTCATTTTGCGCTCAGTGGCGTATCAATTAAATGCGATTGTGTACATCAGGTTCACTAAAACTGACGTAAGGTATGTAATTTGTGTATGGAACCTCACTCCGTATCATTATGAAACAAATCAATGCGCTCAAGGCACTGAGCTGACTTACTACTGGTAACAAGAGTTGCATGAAAACGTGTGGAGCTTTTGACATCATATGACCTTTGCCTCTATCGAGTTCAACCTTCTTTAAACGCATTGAATTAGTATGATAGTTATTTTATCCTTGAAGTCCTACAGACAGTCTCTCAGCTCATTGTGGGCTTAGATTATATATAACCGTAACTGTTGTTATACCACAAACACACACACGCTCGCTACCGTGACCAGCTGCAGTAATTGTACATCTATACAGAACAGAACATACATTTATTCAACTTTTACTGTATGTGCAGTACGTCGTCATATACAAACATGCAAAATATATTATGTTCTAGGTATAACAAAGAGTATAGATTTCAGTGGAATAGCATAATATAAGAAGTATTACATATAAATCTAGATGATTGATACATTTAACACTGGTCATTACATAGTCAAATAGGAGATGGAGTAAATATTATATAAAATAAATAAAATATAAAAATGCTGCCATAATGAGTGTTATTCCAAAGAAAATATGTGTGGTGTTTCAATAGTGTAAGTAAAGCACAGGAGGTGTGGTGATTATAGAATTAGAAATATTTCATAAATGGTTTGGTAATAATATCTTAAACAAATATTTTTCGTTTGTATATGAATTACGTTATTATACATGTACACAAGTCACTATAATAAAATATTATCTTATCTTATAGCTATGAGTTTAACTGCAACAAGGTCTCTCTGTAGTAAATACACCTGTCGTCCTATTTTATTTTACAAAGTGCATGTAAAGCCCAAAGTGAACGCTGGTCTGTGGTTAAAAATTCAGTAAAATAAAATTGTAACTAGACACATATCTGAGGGTGATCAGAATTTCATATTTCAATTATCACAATCAGAACAGAACATATCTTTTTATTTGCATCCACAGATTATAAGATTTAACAACATCATTATATCAGAGCGTGGCGAGTTTTGTGTGTGTGTGTGTGTGTGTGTGTGTGTGTGTTTTCTTTTTATGACAGTATGTGTTAAGCTTGTTTTAACACTAAAAATATGTAAATGTTTGTTCATGTGTCAAACGCGTTAAAAGGGCCGCTTGTATTTATTGTAACTGTTGCCTGTATATTACAGAGGATAGCTATAAAAGATAAACTCTGAATGAAATGGGGATTTTTACTTTAGCTATATGGAAAATGAAATACCAAACTTGTAATGTTTTATTTCAGAAAAATTTGAAGTTTTTATATGATAAAATTATAATTAAACTAGATCTACCACGATAAACATGAATGCTCTAGATAATATTGACTCAAACTTTTTGACAGTCTTCCGTCATACTTTCAGCATTAAGGGCAGTTTTACTATACTAGTACATACGGTGATAATGAATCTGTTTTAAATCCATGGATAGAATATGAAACCTCTAAGTCAAGAAATCATAACAAAGCAAACATTGCTGTTGCTCAACGATAATGACAGATATTTGATAAACCCATTGCGGTATTCACACAAGAACTCTGGACAATACGTAATTTAGTAATTTTCAAATATTTGGATTACCTCCCTTTGACCATGAATCATGTCCATGTAAATACTATGATGTTTTTTATGGCCCAGTCACATAGCCCGGCCGATGAGGTTCCGATGAGCCAGCGATGCGATTTTCACCGAACTCGGCCGAACACCGGCCGGACACCGGCCGGACATCCGTGGCGTTTGTTGCTTAAAACCGCATCGGTGGCAGCTCGGTGAAATTTTAACTTCGGAGCTAAATTTCACCGGGCTCTCACCGAGCTCCCTCATCGCAGCCCCATCGTAACAACATCGGAAAACACGTCGGCCGGTGCACGGCCGAGTATCGGCCGGTGTCCCGTGCATCTGAGACAACCAGAGGACGAGGTTTTTTTAACGGACACCGGCCGAGCTCCGACCGAGCTCCGGCCGATGTGGGACAGAGCCTTGGAAAGTATAGTACCGGTGGCTGACCGATGTAAGGGACACCGGCCGATGCTCGGCCGGAACTCGACCGGAACTCGGCCGTAACCCGGCCGGATATCTCTGCTAGTATATATACTGTTCGCTCCTGTCTGTTTACAGCATTCAGCAAGTTGTATCCACACGATTCACTCTTGACAGACTTTATAAACAGGATGCCAAAATTAGTCAAGGAAAGTGATGGAGATGAGAAGAATTGCGACAAGAAGAAGCAGCAGCCAGCTAGCAGCAAGGGAAAGGGCCAGAAGAAGCAGAAGACGCTATCAGTGAAGACCAGAAAATCTCCCCGAAAGAGGATACAAGAGGAAGAAGGTGGTGCCAGTGGTACGGAGGGGGAGCAATCAGAGATATCCGATGCTGAGTCCATGGCGTCCCGGGCGTCCCAGGCGTCCCAAGCGTCAAAGTCGTCGCAGTCCAAGCCCACGTCCTCGTCCAAGTCCAAGTCCTCGTCGGCGTCTGCGTCGCGGCGAGCCGTTGGTGGGCAGATAGAGGAGATCACCCAAGACCAAGTACATCTGTGGCTCCATGCGGAGGAAGGCTTTGAAGTCGGCAGCGTGCTCGGCCTCGGGTTCCTTCATGAGAGTCTCGTACTGGCCGAAAAAGGGTCTGCGTAGGATCCACTCTCACACCCACCAGCGTCTTTCTCTTCTGCGGGCCCTCTGTCGCTCCCTCTCCGCGGCTTCTAGTATTGCCGCCAGGACCAGGTTGCACTGGAACCTTGCTTGAGCCAATTCGTGTTCGAGCAGTGCCATTCGAAGTCTCCGCGGTGCAGCCATAGTGATGAAGTGACAATGTCAGGTAGGAAGAACGGAATAGCTCGGCACCCAAGTCCGTGTTACATCGGACGAGCATCGGCCGGTCATTGTTCAAAGCCCGTTAACAACCCGGCCGGCGATCGCACGGTGTCCTGTTACCTGCTCGGGTACCGGCCGTATTCCGGCCGACCTCCGGCATGTAGTTGCTGCCACATCGGCAGAAAAAACTCCCATTTTGAGACAGACTCCGTACGGTCACCGGCCGGTGTTCGGTCGGTCGCCTGAAGATGTCCGGACGGAGTCCGTTCACGTCACCGAGCTCTGCTTCCGATGAGGAGAGCTCGGTGGCACCAAAAAAATCCACCGAGCTCTACCGATGCCGGACATCGGCCGGGCTATGTGACTGGGCCATAAGAGTTATCAAACATGTAATTTTTTAAATTGTTGTCTGGGAGTTTGACCAACAGTTTTTTTCCCCGCCTTTTCTTGTTCACTGGTCAGTTGGATAAAGGACTTCAGAGAGGAATGGTCGATTTACTTTAAAGTAGCTATTTAAATATTTTTTTAATTTTATTAGATTATTTCATATAATTAGCCTTTGGTAGTTAGTATTTTTGATTATTGTGTCGTAAATTATTGAATCGCTGAGTTCTAGGAATTAACTTTTTGGAATTAATTGTAACAGGTAGGATTGTCAGAAGTTACATAAGGCTAATTTGCACCTTTTCTATAATGTTCACTATTTTAATACTTTCAGCAGAGTTACCAGACTCCGTAAACAAAAGAGTGAGAGTCGAAATCGAAAGCTTTCAATCCATAATTGGTGAGTTTTGTGTACTGAATGTGTTGCTGAAGATGTTGTAATTGTATTGTAACATTTTGTATTGTAATGTATTGCTTTAAATGTATAATAAAATTATTATATTGTGTGTAATATTTCCGAATGCATTATTGTTGTTCAATACATGTTTATTAAAATAATACACACTATATTATTTTAATAATGTCATATAAGTAGATTCTACATAATAATTCGGTTCACTAGGTAATGCCAATTGATGTTTGATGTACTGAGGGTGATAATCATTATGTCTTTATTCTTTGTTGCAGGATGTATGTCATCCTGAATACGCTATGGCACAAATAAAGAACCTTAATCAAGTAACTGGGATTTGGCTAACTGTTTACAAACCCATTGAGTTACATACACCCGGTGAAGGTTTTTACCATTGCCACGGGACTGGCATGGTTTCTCTTTAATTACAAACGACTTGATATTTTTGTATGCTGTGAACCCGATATTTGTCAATAATTCTAACCATCTGTTGATTATCAACATTGAAATATGGCAAGGATTTTGGAAGATTATATTTTAATTACTGCAATATTTTTATATATACACTGTATCAATAAAAGTATAGCTGTAAATATTTTAAAAGATATGTATATGTATATCCAATAAATAATGGTTTAAAAATAGATAGATCAAAATAAATTTATTTCTTTTTTCTTTCTTTTTTTTAATTAATGGAAATTCTAGGTAAACATTATTATTTAACTGACAAAATAAATGAATATATATATATATATATATATATATTGAAAAAATAGGTTGAAGGCAGATGCAAACTTGATAGAAGGAGAAAATGAAAGTTTTATTTTTTACATATTGTTGTTGTATTGGGGTTTACCGTCGCTGCGACAGTATTTAAATCATATAGCGACGTCCAGCTAATTAAAGGTTGAGGAAGACCCCGAGTACACAGAGGTACCTGGGTAGATCAACCGACCTACCGCAAGCCAGCTGGAAGGCTTCCTCACATGAAAAATCCGAAGTCCCTACCTGGATTCGAACCAACAGCGGTGAGGGGCTGAGAGATTTGTAGTCCACGACTGTAACCGCTCGGCCACGGCGGCCCCTTTTACATTGTGTAGAAACAAGCCCAAATTGTGTAGAAAATAAAGGGAAAAATATAAATGCATATATTATACAATTATATCATATTTCTCCTTATATATTTATTATCAGTTTAAATATGAAAACCTATCAAATATGATAAAATAAAAGTAGAAAACTTCAAGATATAATTCACAGTTTGCGGATGGTACATCCTTTCTATTCGGTGTCTCAGTTAAAGCTTTGAAGAATGATTTAAAATTTTAAACATATTCTAGTTATATATTTGTTAAATTTCAACATTGAAAAGACAAGGATTATTTGGATAGGCGCATTAAAACTTAGCATAAGGCCGATAATAACAAGATGGGGACTTTCATGGGAAGAAAAATAGTTTTAAATACCAGGATCCTATTTAAAATGTTACAAATTAATGTTCTAAAAGGAAGGAAGAATAAAAATGATTTTCATATTGGCAAAGAGGAAACTTATATACTGACACGCCAAAGAAAGTGTGCATTTTTATATTGGGCATAACTTTTTCATTATTACAAAGTCTAGAATTACGGAATTTACACCATGAGCAGTGGCGGATTCAAGAAGGGGGGCGCACTCGGCGAGCGTCCCCTTTAAAATTCCCCGACCATACACAAATGTGGACATACAACCCCCAAAAACTCAGAAGAATTCACTATTTTACAGCTTTTAATTTACAAAAATCGCACGGGAATTCCCCAGGATCCCTAGTCCAACCGGAACTGTACACTTACCACGGCCCTGGCAAAACGGTAAGAAACCGCTTGCATTGTCACTGCCTACATCTTATAAATAATCCCCCCCCCCCCTGAACTCCTGGATCCGGCTCTGATGAGTGAATAAAATAATACTTCCCACATTGCATCCGTTTTCCCGATATTTGATTCTATATACATGTACGACCTTCACACTGACGACAGGCTATTACGCAATTTTTCGCTCGTGCTACCTGTGCAAAGTATGTATAGCACCAGGTTGGCCCTGGCCGATATCTTTAACGATAATGCAATAATAAAATCACAGTTTACTTTTGAATTTCACTCGTAAATACGATGCCACGTCTTCAAGAAAACAAACGAATTCGAGCACTTATGCAGCTCGCAGCCGGTCTTAGCTTTGCTAATGTCGCTAGGCAGTTTAACTGCCATAAAAATACCATTTTTAAACTTAGACAACATTACAACCAGAATGGAAACGTTCGTTCGGGATCGCCCACGACCCGGTAGACCGAAGGCGACAACAGTACGTCAGGACAGAATTTTAACGTTGACGCACTTACGCCTTCGATTCAAAACTGCTACAAGCACTACGAGACGTATACGGGCCAATGGTTACCCAATAAAGGCTAGGAGACCTCGTGTATGTCAGGTCCTAAATAACAGAAATCGCATGCTCATACTGATCTTGGCCCGCCGTCACTTCCATTTGAACCGTGCCATGTCGTCTAGTGATGATTCGCGATTTAATCTTAGCACTGCTGACGGTAGTTCTGGTATTTAGACGTAGAAGGGGGAACTTTTTGACCAGAACAGTTTACTATAGGGAGATTGCTTTGGAGGTGGTAGTGATATGGTCTGGGGAGGTATCAAGGGTGGTAGGAAAACACACATTGTTGTTATTCTTGGTAATTTAAATGCTCAAGGTTATATTAACCAAGTTTTACGCCCAGTTGCTGTTCCTTTCCTACATCAGAACGCAAGTGGTCTAATGCATGATAATGCAAGGCCACATACCGCTGTACTTACCAGGAATTATCTTGCTACACATAACGTTAACGTCTTACCTTGGGCGGCTTGGAGAAAGGCACGTGACCAATATGGCCGGTTGTGTTTTTGTTTCTCTCGGAACAAAATGTGAATAATCGATGTTTTAGCGTCTTTCGGATCAAGGAAATTTGTTGTAAGTGTCGCAAATGTCTGCATAATGATTCTGGTAATCTTATAGATATGACTTTTTGTGTACAAAGTGATTGAAATGACTCTCTTTTTCGTAGAAAATATCTTTTAATTTCGAGATAGAGCGTTATTGCACTAACTGTACCGAATACCTGTTCACGTCTGTCCCGTGGAAAGAGTGCACGTTACCACCACGCCCCCTCGTCAATTTTCTATTGACTATACTGTTCAACAAAGATAAGGTGCAGTATACTTGATTGCTATTGCTCAGTATGGCTAGCAATTCTGTCTCACAACCGCTGGCTTCATCGTCCCCAGCGCCATCTGAACTGAAGAAAAGGGGTCCTTCTGACTCCTTCGAGATTTCAGAAGAAAAGAAGGTAAAATGTTCATCTACCGGGGAAAACGACATCTCTGACATTTCGGTTACTATGGTATCGTCCGGACATGCTCCCGTAATTGAATTGAAACAGACTGACATTGATAGAATCTCTTCAGCTCTTCAGGCAACATCTGAAACCAAACTAACTGATATTGTTAAAACAATAGTAGAAGGGGTACTGATAGGTATATCAAGTGAGATGGATGCATTAAAAAAGGAAAATGCGTATCTGAGGGAGAGAGTTGTCGCCCTTGAGGCGGCTGCAGATGACAGCGAGCAGTATAGCAGGCGCAATTGTCTACGAGTGTCGGGAATAAAGGAGACGGCGGATGAGTCAACCGATGAGATAATCCTACGAGTTGCTGATGCTATTGGGGCTGAAATCACCATTCATGACATTGACAGGAGTCACCGCGTAGGACCTAGACCGATACATGAAACAAAGCCACGTTCAATCATTGTGAAATTTTCATCATATCGTGCGCGCAAAGAATTTTACAGTGCCCGTTCAAAAACTTGCTCTTGTGGTTACAAGGGTGTCTATATCAATGAAGACCTGACGAAATTCCGCAACAAACTTCTGTACCTAGCAAGAGGCTTGGTGAAAAGTAAACATATCCATGGTTGTTGGTCTCACGACGGGAACATACTTGTTAAGGACAACAATGACAAAGTTCACCGAATTCGTAGCAAGGGCGACCTAGATAAATTTGAGTAACTTTAAACGATCACGCTCTTTATGCCAGGCTGTATACTTACCTAAAATATGCACTGATTATAGATTTATATACTGATTTCTTGTTTGCACTCGATACAAATTAGCTCTCGCTTTTTTATGTTGTGCAGAATATTTCTTAAAACATAAACCATGTGTTAAGTGTATATTGCATTCATATACACCTTATGTAGTAATCAAATAAAAAGCAAATAATCTTCATTACTCTTGACACACATATAAATTCATATAATATATGTTTGATCATCTCTAAATATCCAAATACTGATTTATTCTAAATACATTTAATACTATTTAACACTGAAACATGTATAGTTGACTTTATGAATTTAAATCAGGTAATATCATAATGTCATGGTAACCGCGGGTCTGTATCTAGTGTGATCTTTGGAACTCTAGTGACTTACTTTGTGTTGTATATTATTTCATAAAAATTTTGCTAGAATGCAAATGCGCCTTCTGACCTTTAAATGAGGAACTTGGTTCAGTGTGCCTAAGATATACTTGAATCTAGTGCCTATCTAGTATATGTGTGTGTATGTGTGTGTATGTATATGTGTATGTATGGATAAGATCATTGTCGTTTAAGCTTTGAGAACATGTGTGTGTATATATATATCAGACTTGCTTTGTGAGATAGTGACTTAGGCTGATGAGATATACAGCATAGCAAGTTGGTTAAGTGTATTGAGATATTATCTCTTTGTAGTGTATAAAGAGGCTTTTGATACAATATGTCAATGACAATCCTTAATATATCTTCGTCTTATCTTAATCATTCATCTTCATGTTATTTCTGTCTCTAAAAATAGATTTAGAAACTACATTGAATGTTACTCCTATCCAAACACCGCACACCACACACATCACAACGCATGCACGCGAATGCGGTATTATACATACACGCGCTCGTGCACTCACGCACACACGTACAAGTATATGATTCATAAAAGTGAAATTTAATGTAAAACTTGTTTAGAATGTGTCTCTTTCAAAAGTGTTACTGCTTAAATGCAGCTACATATTTTAGCCAGTCATCATATTGCCTAAAACGATCTGTTATTCAGTAAAATGAACTCGATTTTCATATATAAAAATATAGACTGTATTGCTTATGAATACTGTTATTGTCCACTTTTTTTTCTTTTTTTTTTTGGAAATACTCTAAAACCTACCTAGATGGCTTTCATTTCGTTTCGGAAAGTATTTGGGATGGGTTATTTACTGAGGAAATATATCTAAAAGAGTTTTGACCTCCAAAGCTATTTCTTTAAGAGTTTTGTAAATGGTTTTTTGGAAGGACCATTATGTTTCAATCAAGTTGTATTCCTTCCTATATAGATTAGTAGAATGCTGATTGTAGTGTTTTATAGTATAACATGCTATAAGTATATAACTGTAACATTAAATATCAATAACAACCATTCGCATATTCATTCTTGTGTGATTATTTTGAATCATCTCAAGAAGGTCATTTCAATTTTTTATGATTTACTCATATATTTGTTTACAAATACATGTATGTGCTTAAATGTAATAATAGATAGACTACCATTGTTTTATGTACTTTATCCGTACTTCTTATTCAATCATTATTGTTGGTATTGTTTTCTTATAGAATCTATTGGAAATTCATATACACAATCAGAAGCAAAAACCCTAACACTCGTACGAAAAAGCAGAATCACGCGCACACATACGCATGCAAGTCTTCACACATATACGCACACACTAGTACACACACATAAACACACACGCTCCCACAGAAACATATGATACAGGTTTAAGCTTTTTTAAATAGAACTTATTTATATTTCATCTTATTATTTAGTTTAATGCTAAACTGCAGCTACATAATTTATTTATATATTATCATGGTATACATAGGTTGTTTGGAAAAGCGCTTTCGAGTATTTCGTATACACAATGTTTAAAATTACATGCTGTATTATGTTTCGTAATTTAAACTTTTTTTTTTCTTTTAATGAAACAATACCAAGAATGTCATGCATTATTATAAAGAGAAGTGAAAAAGTTGAGAAGGAAAAATATGACATACACACGCACGCACTCTAATATACCTGTATCACTGAAAGAAAAGCATCATTGTCTTTGTGAATATATGACATAAACACGCACGCACTCACTAAAAAAAAAAAGTCGCACTGCCCTTACACATGTACATGTCTGTTCAACACATACTTTTTTATATTCATGTATATCTATTCATAAACCCTTACATCCCCGCATGCACGCTCAAATAGATTGTTTTTCAAAATTAGTATTTACAATTAAGTTAAAAAGACACTTTCATCATCTTCTTTGCCCATATTTCAACTATTCATGTTGTGTTTTCTAGTTTTCGTTCTTTCATCATTTCAGTTTTTCATTCCATGTTATGTTTTAGTATTAGTGGTGGACTACGGTGGTGTCTGGTATTGGTTTTTGTTGTGTGATTATCTGAATGGTGTGAGTCTGGTGCTGCTTGTTTCTTATTTGTACTCCTCTGGTGTAACATAGGTATTACAACGTATAGCTCAGCATCCAGACTCAGACTCTTCAGGTTCTCTCGATCTCTTACACTATTTTTCTCCATATTTATTATCGCTAATGTTCATCAAAGTTATTTGATAATCAACTCTATAAATGAAAGATCTCATATGTTAAGGAAACTTAACAAGTGCCATTTTCAATCATATAGGTCTAAGTGTACAGTATGTCTAGAAATCCATAGCAGTTGGATAGTTGTAATATGTGTAGTACTAGTGTTCACTGCTATTTTTGTCTGTGCCGTTGTATTGCAATTCCTAAAATTATCTGGAGATATCCATCCAAACCCTGGCCCTGATATATCGGTGATGAGCTCACTATTATCTGACTGTCAGTCTATTGATTTTGATAAATATCTCACGTTTGTTCATTATAATGTCCAAAGTATATACACAAAGCTTGATTTACTTTCCTCTGAATTAAAGGACTTTGATATTCTTGCTTTCTCCGAAACGTGGCTAAGTCCGCAAATTAAAAATGAAAAAATACTTATACCATTATTTTCACCACCCGAAAGAAAAGATCGAATAACTGATAATTATGTGGGTGTTTTGATTTATGTAAAAAATAATATTTGTTACAAACGAAGACCAGACTTAGAGCCTGTAGGTATTGAATGCATCTGGATAGAGGTCAAACTTAAATGTAGACGGTTTCTATTTGGCTTATTTTATAGACCCCCAAATACAGATGCGTTTAACCACTCGATGATTGAAGATTCTATCAGTCTTGCATGTGACTCAGATGTCAACAATATTATTATTACTGGTGACTTTAACTTGAATCCGAAAATACCAACTTGCAAGAATAAAATAAGTTCTCTTTGCCTACATAATTCGTTGCAACAATGTATAGTTGAGGATACTCATTTTACCGAGAATTCTTCTAGTTTGATTGACCTGATATTTATTAAAAATCATGATCATGTTTTGTTTAGCGGGGTAGGTGAGCCTTTTCTATCCCAAGAGATAAGATATCATTGTCCAATATACTGTGTTTTAAATTTCAAGAAAGGGATAACAAAATCTTTCAGTCGTCATATCTGGAATTTCGACAAAGGTGATTATAATAAACTAAGACAATTAGCTGGTATTACCGACTGGACATCTTTTGAAGATATAGATATTGACAAGTATGCTTTAAGTGTAACTGAACATATTCATACAATCTCGAAAGAGTGTATCCCAAACAAACAAATCAAAGTAGTGCCAAACAAACATCCATGGATAACGAGTAAAATCAAACTGATGATAAGGAAACGTAAAAGAGCGTATCTAAGAGCTAAGAAAACCATGTTAAATCATCATTGGAATATTTTTAGGCGTCTTCGTAATGATACAATTCAAAGTATTAGGGAAAGTAAAGAAAGATACATTTACAATTTGTGTCAAAATCTTAATACTGGAGATAAGAGTACTAAAAAATGGTGGTCAACTTAACATACCATATTAAACAATAATTCATCAAATGAAATACCGCCCTTAGAATACAATGGATCTATAGCTGATAATGAAGTTGATAAGGCCAATATATTTAATAATTTTTTCCATGATCAAACTGTTATAGATGAAACAGGTGTTAACATTCCCCAACTACCACAACCAGAAAAAACATTGAAATCCATAACTATTTCTGTTCAGGAGGTTAAAGATGTATTAAAAACTTTCAAAATTGGTAAAGCTGTAGGGCCCGATTTAATTAATAATTATGTTCTGCGTGAATTAGCAAATGAATTAGCAGACCCCTTATGTATTTTGTTTAATAAATCTTTAACAAAAGGTGTCGTACCATCTTGTTGGAAGGAGGCTAATGTATGTCCTATATTTAAATCTGGAGATAAATCTTTAGTATCTAACTATCGCCCGGTGTCGTTACTTAGTTCAATTGAAAAGGTATTTGAAAAATGTGTTTACAAACATGTGCATAATTTCTTCATAGAATGTGATACTATATCAAAATATCAGTCAGGTTTTATGCCAGGTGATTCAACTATCAATCAACTCACCTATTTATATAATTATATCTCATCAACAGTTGATACAGGGAAAGAAGTAAGAGCAGTCTTCTGCGATATCAGCAAAGCCTTTGATCGTGTTTGGCACAAGGGTTTAATCATCAAACTAAAGGCTGCTGGTATCGCAGATGGCTTGCTCGCTTGGTTCACTGACTATTTAGATAATCGAACCCAGAGAGTTGTTTTACATGGTGTCAAGTCAGAACCTGTATATATCAGGGCCGGTGTCCCTCAAGGATCACTGTTAGGTCCTCTTTTATTTTTAATATACATAAATGATATAGTAAATGATATTAATTCTAAAATTCGACTATTTGCCGATGATACAGGTCTTTTTATTACAGTAGATGATCCAACATGTGCTTCATCAATTCTAAATAATGACCTAGGTAAAATTAGTAAGTGGGCTAATACATGGCTAGTTAAATTCAATCCTAAAAAAACAGAATCATTACTTTTTACTAGAAAAAGAAATAAAACTAATCACCCGCCAATTATGATGGACAATGAGGTTATAAAAGAAGTTGACAATCATAAACACTTAGGTATATATCTTTCTAACAATCTTTCTTGGCATCATCATATTGAATATATTACATCTAAGGCGTGGAATCGAATTAATATTATGAAGAAGATGAAATTTTTACTAAATCGAACAACATTGGAAACAATTTACATATCTTTTATTAGACCTCTACTTGAGTATGGTGATATTATATTTGACAATTGTGCTATTTATGAAAAAATGGAATTAGACAAAATTCAAAATGAAGCTGCTAGGATTGTAACAGGAACAACGAAACTTGTGTCTCTTGAAAAATTATCTAATGAAATATGCTGGGAATCTCTTCAAACAAGACGGAATAAACACAAATTGATACTTTTTTATAAAATGATTCACGGCCTTAGTCCCACATATCTTCAAGAACTTATCCCTGATCAAATAGCAAATATAACACATTATAATCTAAGAAATGCAAGTAATATCCGAGATATTCCATCACACACTAATTTATACCAAAATTCTTTTTTACCGTCTGTGATACGTGAATGGAATAATCTTCCAGTTGAAATAAGAAATGCGAAATCAATTTCAGAATTTAAAAGATTAATAAATAGTGACTGCTATAATTCTCCGAAACACTACAATTATGGTGACAGAAAATACCAAATATTTCATGCTAGGCTTCGCACGAATAGTTGCTCCCTAAATCAGATTTTATATTTGAAAAATATGGTAAACTCTCCGCTCTGTGACTGTGTTGCAATTGAGACTGTTGAACATTTTCTAATTTGTTGTCCAAATTACAATAATGCTAGAAGAAAATTGTATGACGATCTTTCCTTCTTACAAATTATAAATATCGATGTTTTACTTTTCGGGGATATTAATGCATCATATGAAGTAAACATAAAAATATTTGACGCCGTTCATCGCTATATAAAATCTTCTAAACGCTTTGAATGTTGATATATTACTAGAGAGTGCCTGATCAAGATAAAATTTCTGACACCAACGTAGCCGCCACTTATGCTTCTCATCATCCCCATTCTCATTATTCTCATTCTCTGTTCATCCGTGAATATATATTCCTATTTTTTTTTGTAAAATGTTACAACATCGTATTGACAAGATCTTTGTTTTGTTTTGCCATATCATTGTTCACATTATAT
>CM037777.1:11401057-11451057 GCA_021229015.1 Solen grandis | reverse complement strand
AAGTATGAAAATTTGATGGTGGAATTAAGCGACAAAGTCAAGAGAAGACTTTTTGGGGGGGGGGGGGGTTTAAGGGGATGCCCTAAGCAATGTCCAATGGCCTTTTTGACCGTCTCAGTCTAAGACTGGCCAAAACAGAAGCTAATTTCTGGGTGCGCTTTTCAACCCTTGCCATTTTTTTTTTTTTTTTTAAGATCGGGAATGTGTCACAGAAAGGCCGCCTAATATCCCCGAATGCCCCCCTGATATTTCGGCGAGACATCACAGACGCATCGGGGATTCATCGGAGGAAAAAAAATCGCGGAAGCTCCGTGAATGCTGACAGTTGACCGGAGCTTCTCTGCGGATATTTCCCCGGCTTGTTTTCCCAATAAAACATCGAGAACACATCGGGAAAATTTCAATGAATTCTTTTTGCAGTACACCCGAGGCCTTCCGATGACTCCACATGGCTCGCGACACTATTTCCATCGGGAGTGCGTATGCATCCCATCCCCGAGGCAAAAAAAAATGCTAAGTGGGACGAGCCTTAAGCATTGAGCGATATAATGTTATCTTTATATGATATAATATCTACATTCTGTATGTTTTTTTCTTTAAATTCTAACAATATTCCTTTCCATTATTTTTAAATATAAATTTGATGTTACATAAACATTAGCTATACATCTGGTATAAGATAATGAATAATTTCTCTTGTTTGTTTGTCCACGCGACTTTTTGTCGATCAAACAGTATCATTAAAATATACCTGTTCTGCCTCGGGGAAAAAAATTGCTTTTGCATGAATCACTTAACAATGCTTGGTAGAATATCGACATGATGGTTGTGTAATCCACACCACACATAGGTAGCTGCCTCTGAACACGGCATGTCAACCGGTCCACAACGTATCTATGAAGAAAAAACGTTTATCTTTTAAAGCCAAAATAATGAAGAGAAATATTACTCTAATGGTTAAAATACTGCTCCATGCAACATTCCTTTCATTGCTACATATTACTTAAACAGACCGGCACAGTTGATAGTGCGTTCGCGATTGATAATTTTTAGACTGATTACAAGTCTTATCACATGAACTTTCTCTCAAGACTGAAATAGTTCATATTATATCTCTACATCATGATAGTGTCGTTATCACGGAAACAATCCTCATGATTATTTTCCCATTAAATTGATATATAGTACTGTTCAAGCAGCATCACGATACTGATTACATACAGTGCACGATCAGGGACATACCTGCACATCATGATACAGATTACATACAGTGCACGATCAGAGACATACCTGCACATCATGATACAGATTACATACAGTGCACGATCAGGGACATACCTGCACATCATGATACTGATTACATAAAGTGCACGATCAGAGACATACCTGCACATCATGATACTGATTGCATACAGTGCACGATCAGAGACATACCTGCACATCATGATACTGATTACATAAAGTGCACGATCAGAGACATACCTGCACATCATGATACTGCTTACATAAAGTGCACGATCAGAGACATACCTGCACATCATGATACTGATTACATACAGTGCACGATCAGAGACATACCTGCACTTCATTATACTGATTGCATACAGTGCACGATCACAGACATACCTGCACATCATGATACTGCTTACATAAAGTGCACGATCACAGACATACCTGCACATCATGATACTGATTGCATACAGTGCACGATCACAGACATACCTGCACATCATGATACTGATTACATACAGTGCACGATCAGAGACATATCTGCACATCATGATACTGATTACATACAGTGCACGATCAGAGACATACCTGCACATCATGATACTGATTACATACAGAGCAATATCAGAGACATACCTGCACATCATGATACTGATTACATACAGTGCACGATCAGAGACATACCTGCACATCATGATACTGATTGCATACAGTGCACGATCACAGACATACCTGCACATCATGATACTGATTACATACAGTGCACGATCAGAGACATACCTGCACATCATGATACTGATTACATACAGTGCACGATCAGAGACATATCTGCACATCATGATACTGATTACATACAGTGCACGATCAGAGACATACCTGCACATCATGATACTGATTACATACAGTGCACGATCAGAGACATACCTGCACATCATGATACTGCTTACATAAAGTGCACGATCAGAGAAATACCTGCACATCATTATACTGCTTACATAAAGTGCACGATCAGAGACATACCTGCACATCATGATACTGATTACATAAAGTGCACGATCAGAGACATACCTGCACATCATGATACTGCTTACATAAAGTGCACGATCAGAGACATACCTGCACATCATGATACTGATTACATAAAGGCAATCAGAGACATACCTGCACATCATGATACTGATTACATACAGTGCACGATCAGAGACATACCTGCACATCATGATACTGCTTACATAAAGTGCACGATCAGAGACATACCTGCACATCATGATACTGATTACATACAGTGCACGATCAGAGACATACCTGCACATCATTATACTGCTTACATAAAGTGCACGATCAGAGACATACCTGCACATCATGATACTGATTACATACAGTGCACGATCAGAGACATACCTGCACATCATGATACTGATTACATACAGTGCACGATCAGAGACATACATGCACATCATGATACTGATTACATACAGTGCACGATCAGAGACATACCTGCACATCATGATACTGCTTACATAAAGTGCACGATCAGAGACATACCTGCACATCATGATACTGATTACATACAGTGCACGATCAGAGACATACCTGCACATCATTATACTGCTTACATAAAGGTGCACGATCAGAGACATACCTGCACATCATGATACTGATTACATAAAGTGCACGATCAGAGACATACCTGCACAACATGATACTGATTACATAAAGTGCACGATCAGAGACATACCTGCACATCATGATACTGATTACATACAGAGCAAGATCAGAGACATACATGCACATCATGATACTGATTACATACAGTGCACGATCAGAGACATACCTCACATATGATACTGATTACATACAGAGCAGATCAGAGACATACCTGCACATCATGATACTGATTACATACAGTGCAATCAGAGACATACCTGCACATCATGATACTGATTACATACAGAGCAAGATCAGAGACATACATGCACATCACGATACTGATTACATACAGTGCACGATCAGAGACATATCTGCACATCATGATACTGATTACATACAGAGCACGATAAAAGACATACATGCACATCATGATACTGATTACATACAGTGCACGATCAGAGACATACCTGCACATCATGATACTGATTACATACAGTGCACGATCAGAGACATACCTGCACATCATGATACTGCTTACATACAGTGCACGATCAGAGACATACCTGCACATCATGATACTGATTACATACAGTGCACGATCAGAGACATACCTGCACATCATGATACTGATTACATAAAGTGCACGATCAGAGACATACTGCACATCATGATACTGATTACATACAGGCACGATCAGAGACATACCTGCACATCATTGATACTGTTACAAAAGTGCACGATCAGAGACATACCTGCACATCATGATACTGATTACATGAAGTGACAATCAGAGACATACCTGCACATCATGATGCTGATTACATAAGTGCACGATCAGAGACATACCTGCACATCATGATACTGATTACATACAGCATATCAAGACATCGCACACATAAGATTACATCAGTGCACGACAAGACTCCTGCACATCATGATACTGATTACATACAGTGCACGAATCAGAGACATACCTGCACATCATGATACTGATTACATACAGTGCACGATCAGAGACATACATGCACATCATGTATACTGATTACATACAGTGACGATCAGAGACATACATGCACATCATGATACTGATTCATACAGTGCACGATCAGAGACATACATGCACATCATGGTACTGATTTCATACAGTGCACGATCTAAGACATACCTGCACATCCTGATACGATTAAATAGTGACGACAGAGACATACATGCACATCATGTACTGATTACATACAGTGCACGATCAGAGACATACCTCAATCATAACTGATTACATACAGTGCAGATCAGAGCATACTCAATCATGATACTGATTACATACAGTGCACGATCAGAGACATACATGCACATCATGATACTGATTACATACAGTGCACGATCAGAGACATACCTGCACATCATGATACTGATTACATACAGTGCACGATCAGAGACATACCTGCACATCATGATACTGATTACATACAGTGTACGATCAGAGACATACATGCACATCATGATACTGATTACATACAGTGCACGATCAGAGACATACCTGCACATCATGATACTGATTACATACGGTGCACGAAAGAGACATACATGCACATCATGGTACTGATTTCATACAGTGCACGATCAGAGACATACATGCACATCGTGATACAGATTACATACAGTGCACGATCAGAGGCATACATGCACATCGTGATACGGATTACATACAGAGCAAGATCAGAGGCATACATGGACATCTGATACAGATTACATACAGTGCACGATCAGAGGCATACATGCACATCGTGATACGGATTACATACAGAGCAAGATCAGAGCATACTGGACATCGATACGATACATACAGTGCACGATCAGAGAAAAAAAAAAAAAATTTTTTTTTTTAGAGACATACCTGCACATCATTATACTGATTACATACAGTGCACGATCAGAGACATACCTGCACATCATGATACTGATTACATACAGTGCACGATCAGAGACATACCTGCACATCCTGATACAGATTGCATACAGTGCACGATCAGAGACATACATGCACATCATGATACTGATTACATACAGTGTGACGATCAGACATACCTGCACATCATGATACTGATTACATACAGTGCACGATCAGAGACATACCTGCACATCATGATACTGATTACATACAGTGCACGATCAGAGACATACCTGCACATCATGATACTGATTACATACAGTGCACGATCAGAGACATACCTGCACATCATGATACTGATTACATACAGTGCAGATCAGAGACATACCTGCACATCCTGATACTGATTACATACAGTGCACGATCAGAGACATACCTGCACATCCTGATACTGATTACATACAGTGCACGATCAGAGACATACCTGCACATCATTTTGCTGATTACATACCGTGTACGATCAGAGTCATACCTGCACATCACGATACTTATTACATAGAGTGCACGATCAGAGACATACCTGCACATCATGATACTGATTACATAGAGCGCACGTTCAGAGACATACCTGCACATCATGATAATGATTACATACAGTGTACGGTCAGAGGCATACCTGCACAAAATATCAACGTCCAGGTCTATTTCGTGGATGTTTGCCCCTACGTCATACACGCCGCCATTACACGTGTTGCTATCCAAACTTTTGAGTGTGCACTCGAACTGTGAGTTGATCACTACAATCAATGGATATTTAAATGAAGCAGTTCCCCATAAAAGATGGTCTATTTTGTCAGCGTAATATTTCAAGGTTCGACAGCCCAACTATCGATACCTGCACCGAAAATACCAACATAAAAAAACAATTCATGAACTTAAACATTAGAAACAAATGATAAATATCATATGTATTGTAATAAAAAAACAGAATTTATATCCATTATTCCTTTAAGACAAAAACAATTGGAGCTTAACTCGTTGCTACAATCAAAAGACACAAAATTACGTTCAGTGTTGCTACAGTTAGAACACTTACGTTCAGTGTTGATATTATAAGAACACTTACGTTCATTGTTGCTACAATAAGAACACTTATGTTTAGTGTTGCTACAATAAGAACACTTACGTTCAGTGTTGCTACAATAAGAACACTTACGCTCAGAGTTGCTACAATAAGAACACTTACGCTACAATAAGAACACTTACGCTCAGTGTTGCTACAATAAGAACACTTACGCTCAGTGTTGCTACAATAAGAACACTTACGCTCAGTGTTGCTACAATAAGAACACTTACGTTCAGTGTTGCTACAATAAGAACACTTACGTTCAAAGTTGATACATTAAAAACACTTACATTTTTTTGCCGAGTACGGGCACACTTAATTTAATATAGAGCACTTACATTCAATGTTGCCGCAGAAGATTTTAAAAGCTTCCCCTATGTTCGGGTTAAGTATGCTTCTCACTTTAATGATTTCCTCATCTGCTGACAGCTTTAATCCTTGCTGGACACATCCGGAAAATTCATTGATCGAGCTTAAATATAAAAACCCTTTACAATGAGATAGTTATGACGTTTGCTGTTGAACAAAGATTATGTGGATTGATGATGCAGTTTTAATTTTTGGTTGAAAAAAATTGCTGAGAAGATATAATAAAATCTTGCACGGACGGGCATATAAAAACATGCTATTGTAATACTTTTATAACGAGCTTTAAAAACATTATCAGAATTATCTTAAAATCAGGATATTTATTCCTGCTAAAATGCTAAAGTACTTAACCTTCTTCCAATATCAAACTTTAAATATGAATCTTCCTGTATATTTTCATCAAACTTGTCTCTCCACTAAAAATAACCAAATATTTTATTTCTTAGCAATTATTGTCAGTTTTAGTAGAACAGGGACTATTGATTGTGTTTATAAGAACTTAAGCATTACTTGATTAAAGCTAGACAATACTGGCCGAATTCGAGCCATACTTTATTGCTTTATATATCTGCAGTTGGTACTCGAATTTACTGTCTACTGACTAGAGCTGGTACATGTATATCGTATAAATATTTGTAAGACAACGTAATGGTTGAATATAGACCAAGAATTACATAGCGAGTATAAAGCAGTGGACGGTTGTTTTAAAATGGAAAATACCTGCAAAATGCCTCCATTGCAGTATTCTGTTCTTCTTTAGCGGCGGCAATGTCGTCAATGAATTTACGCGAGAATTCAGATGGTGGGAAAAGCATGTCCAGTGACTGGTTGTGATACACATGATCTTTACACCCGGGCAGGGAAGGATAGGCTGGCGGCGTCCTTTGTAATTGAATATTTTGATTACTTTAAATAATATAAAGAAATGTAAATTGTCAACAATAAATCGGTATAAAAATGTACTCAACTTATAAATTAAAACACTCTATACTACTTTTTACTTTAAAAAAAATACATGTGTAGCATATTTTGATTTATTTATATTATTATTTCCTTGAAAGTACCTTCCTTGTCTGTTTCAGCAGATGCACATAAGATGTACTATAATTTGTATTATGTAAATAGGTGAAGACTCAGAGAGTGTTTGTCTGTCTGTTTGTTTGTTTGTTTTATTCATTGGCATTTTATCCAGTGAATATCATTTCTTTAAATTCTTACTTTTCCTTTGTTTGATAAATACAGTGTAATACACCATAAAAGAAAAATGAAAAGTAGCTATAAATGCTTTGTATTTATAAACTAAAGATTAAGAATGTTTTTTCTTCTCATGAAAAAAACAACAACAAAACAAATGACTAATCTAAATATTTTCTCTTACAATTGTCGTGGTCTGAATAATAGCCATAAAAGAATGGATATATCTAAATTATTTAAAGAAAAAAAAAGTGGATATACTCTGTCTACAAGAAACACATTTTACACAAGATATGGAGAAAATGATTTACTCAGAATGGGATGGTTGTTGTTATTATAGTCATGGAAAATCAAATGCAAGAGGAGTATCTATCTTATTTAGAAAAAAAATTAGGTATAAAGCTTTTAAATAAAATAAATGATAACAATGGTAACTGAATGATCCTTGAATTATTATTCAATGATTTTAAATTTGTACTGATGAATATATATGCTCCAAATAAAGATAATCCTTTGTTGTTGTTTTTTTTTTGAAAATTTGTTTAAAATGCTTGATAGTTTTGAGACAAAAGACTCATATATTCTTGTTGGAGATTTTAATCTTGTTTTAAATCCGGAAATAGACTATAGAAATTATAAATCAACAAATCATAATATTAAAGCAAGAAATAGATTGTTATATAGTACACGTTCAACAAAAACAAGATGAAAATTAACTTGGGGAGATAAACAATTCAGATTATTAGGATTGATATTCGATGTTGATTTGTCTTAAATGGAAACTTTAAACTTTAAATCTAAATTGACAAAAGTAAAAAAGTACATCAGTCACTGGAAAAAAATGAAGTTAACCCCAATAGGAAAAATTACTGTTATTAAAACTCTTCTACTTCCACGTATTTATTTATTATTCTACCTACACCAAGTACAGAATTCCTAAAGATGTTGAACAATATATTTTATGATTTCATATGGGACAGGAAAAGTAAGATAAAAAAACACGATTCATACAAAAAGATATGAAGATGGTGGTTCAAACATGATTGATATTTGTAGTTATGAACGCAGTCTCAAAATAAAATGACTGAGAAAATATTGTAGTGACACTAATAGTAAATGTTATATATTGTTAAAATCTTTGTTCGATATAAATAAACTGTTTAACATGGGGAAGCTATACTGTGTAATTATTAAAAAAAGAATTTCAAATAAATTCTGGATAGATGTCATCGCATCATATATGTTCTATATGGACAAAGTTTGTATTGATGATATTAATCATTTTTACATATGCCACTATTTTATAATGATTGTTTATTTAATAGTAACAATCATATCTTTTTACCCAAACTCTATATTCGAGGTATTAGATTCATTAAGAATTTAATAGATGTTAGTGGAATTTCTTTTGATATAGAATACTTAAACAAAATTAAAAAAAAAAAGAAAATACAGCTTAATAATTGTTCTGTTATTCTATTTCAGAATCATAGAAACAATGTTTACATAAATCCTATTATTAATTGTGCTGATATGAACAAGTATGTTTACAATATGCTGTCAAAAAACACTGAAATACCTACCATTAAAATAAAGGATGAAAAATTAATTTTAATGATACAAACTTATATTCAGTGGTTGCAAACAAGAATATTACATAGAATATAGGTACTAATTCTCTTCTTTATAAAATAAAATAAAAGAAAATAATTTATGTACTTTTTGTAAAAGTAAAGAAGAGACAATGATCCATCTTTTTTGGGAATGTGAAAAACTAAACCAATAATAGAATATTTGATTATAAAATAAAAGAATATGAACCAAATAAAATTGACAAATCTTTAAAAATTACTTAAGCAAGATGAAAAATATAATACCAACCATATATGGTCTTAAATAAAGCTTTAAACTAGCAATAGACATTTTTAAAAATACTAAATACACCGAAGCAGAAAATATAAGATGGAAAATTGTAAACTCAGTTTTAATGTAATCATGTCCATTTGATAAATTGTAGTATACAATACAGTAAGTGATCTATGTCGCAAATATATCATACAAACAAAAAAAGAATGAAACATTCAACAGGTTGTATAGGTAGAAACTATAAAGTATTCCTACTAATAAAAAAACAGTTGTCTTTGATATATCTTTGAAGGGAACATGTTTGTTTTACTCCTTTATTTTCAACATGAATAATTTGTAGTGAATAATATATGCATAGTTATTAAAAATTATCTTTATAATATATTGTTAGAAAAAAGGTTAGTTGCTGCTTAGAAAGTGGTGTCATGTTATTACTTATGTATGTATAATCAATGTTGTCGTCACTACTAAAGATAAATTTAATTAACTATATGCATCAATATTTATTGTAAGGTAGTCAGTGGGATGGATCCCCGACCCACTGCTACCTATGTGACGGGGACAGTAAAATGTAAAAAAAAAAAAGAAAAGAAAAACAAAAAAAAACAATAACTCGGTTTGATAATGTATACCTTTTCCCGTGTAATATAATAAAGCTGAAATTTATTCTGGGCCGGCAGGAGCCGGCACGGTTCCTTGATACGGCTTTTAATTGCTGAACAATGTTGTGCGTTTCTCCGTGCCTGTCTTTGCATGATGTTATTTTGTAAAGGAAATAAAATTATATATATATAGATATGTCTTTTCTTGAAATTGCCAATAGAAATTTTTTGGCTTTTTTTTATCCATTAATGTGTGTATGTGGCCGGGAAGCTATGTCGGTAGAGCATTCGCCCTGTAAGCGAAAGGTTTCGGGTTCGAGTCCTGGTCAGGCTGCACATTTTTCTCGCTGTGACATTTATATTAAATGTATTCCCGAATGCATCAATTTATTCCCTTCAAAAGTATTAAATTCTATTTATCGTTGTTTTGCTGTCGCTTTTACACTGAACTCACGTTCTGGAGCGCACCAACGAGAATTTGCGACGATAAAATACGATATTTCGCCGCGTATAGCTTATCTCTTGGTTAAGGTCTTTGGTCAAGTGAAAAAGTAAATAGCAGTAGAGCAGCACGAACGGGAATTTTTCCCCACACGCCAACAGCAATATTCCTTCGGTCCAGGATTCTTTGACGCTTGCGTCAAAAGTTTTCTTGTATTTAAGTTATTTGGATATTCTCGGCAGTGAAACGGTGATATAGATATTGTAACTGGAATACAAACATGACTTCAATTTGATGATGAAGTTATATCTACTATGCTTTAATCATTCACATACTATTAGAAATAAATCAACCTTTATTGTCCTTTAAAAATTGAAATTGCTCAATGTATCAGATAGTAGGAATAATTGTATCAGTCAGATAAATTTGAAAAATTAGTAATTTCGAAATATCTATAAGTGTCACATGCTTATTTATTTCTATATTTGAAAAGAAAAAAATGTCACGTATATAAGCATCGATAGGTACTTACGATGAATTCTGGGCACTGGTGTATGAATTCTGAAGCACCACGAGAAGACATATCGTTGCTATGGTAACCCCTGTGTACGTACAGAATTGTTCTGAATCATTTTATATCCATCTCACAATAAAATTCACATTTCTTGTAGATGGATTACATAAACATTAAAATATAATATAAAATATATACGAGAAGTTTTCAATGTATTACTAATTTTATCACACGTTATCTCAACAAATATACAAATGTGTATACTGGACATTTATCATATTATATCGAGGGATTAGAGCGAAACTATGCTAAGTGCATATAACTATATAAGCACTTAGCCTAGTTTCGCTCTCAACCCTCGATATGTTTTCTCTTTATATTCTCATCTCCAAACAGTATACAGCATTGTGTAGGAATGCACTTTGGGGTCCGGCGCACTATGGGATCTGACCCCAAAGTGCTTTACACACTACGGGGTCCGACCCAAAAGTGTGGTCAGACTAACGTACTTATGGGTCAGCTCCGAAAATGGATCCCAATGGGCGTTGATATGTCCCATACTAACGCTCTTTGCTGTCCAACATCGATTGAATCATTGACATGAATGATCGACGGTTACGAATATTCTCCTAATGCAGGACATGATGATGATGATGATGATGATGATGATCATCATCATCATCATCGTGTTTGTTATGGTCATCGTCTTCACTATTAGCTATGTTTATTGCAGTTGTATCATTTATTTATAATCATCATAAGATAAGTAGAGAAGACCTCCGTCACTCAACTATATTATTATCCTTTTTAGACTGCGAAGCGCAGGGGAAGTTATGAGGGCAAAACTACTTTATATTCACTCCAGCATTTCCTGAATTTCATAAGCAAAAATGTGAATGTATATGATACACTACAGTATCTTAGCTGGAGCATGTAAACCAAACGACATCTGTCATGATAAATCTGCTTTTTCATTAGTTGTATAATTACCTATATATCTGATGATGATGATGATGATGCTGTAAATTATTAATATAATGTGGTAAAAACGTTTTAGAATGTGGTATAAAATGAATTTTGCGACCTAATGTGAGAGATGTTGTTTATTTCACATGTTTAAACTAAAAGACTGATTGGAATAGATATTGCTTTTTGCTATGAATTATTATGAAAATGTTGAAGTTTTCTCCCTGAACAGACAGGTTTCATTAGATACGAACAATTTCTGACCCACAACTACTCCTGCGAAGTAATACATTAATGTTTAAATTCAGTTATTGTTGTTGTTTTTTTCAGTCAGCTTAACTGATAACAATGGTGTGCTGTAAAGATACATTTCAAATAAACACCGAATTCTAGTTTTATTCTAAGACTTGAACATTAATAACGAATAAGAAAGGATTTTAATTTTTTCGTGTATAAATGCGCGCGAGAATTTCTTATGGCAAAGGTAGCAGGATTATTAGCAAAGAAAAAAACGATGTTTTTTTTTCACTTCGACAAGGTATGTTAGGCATGTTTTGCGCACTTAAAAGTATTTGACCTTCACCTCATTGTCAGGCATACGCACATCCGTCAGTAAGGCAAGCGTGATTAGCGATTTTTTTAACAATTGCACATTTTCTTTATTTAAACAGAGCAGAAACCGGTGTCATGATAAATAATTATGACATTTGTTTAAGCTGTCAAAGACAAAGTCCAACATTTGAACTAAACAAAGACGGTGTGGTGTTATATCAAAATAATAATAAACTTAAACATAAATACAAATATATGTGCATCATTATGAGAGACAGACAGACAGACAGAGAGAGAGAGAGAGAGAGAGAGAGAGATTACTTACAAGAAAATTATTTTGGCGTAACATATTAAAATAAAATAAGTGTTTATAAAATACTCTACCTCTATCCTGTCGAAGTAGCATCCCCATGATCCTATCTTTGTGTGTTTACTTGATATTCTGAGTGTAAACAAGTATTCAAGGAGTTTTACTGCAGTCGGACGTGTTCATACGGAAAGCTATTTGTGTCATGGATTGCGCGGTCTGTATTTCTCGTCCGAACCACTTTCACAACTAAATAAAAAATTATCATCTAGAGAAAATAACAATATACGATATCGCCGAGATCCAACCGAATGATTCATTATCTAAGTCTGTTTACAAATAGTTGTATCAAAGTGGAACTTCATGCTCCTTTTGATTTTTTATGGTTGATAGATTTAGAATAGTACGGACTCATATAAGTGACACATTGACACTTATTATTTTCCACACGTTAATCTGTAAATTTTACAGTTTAATCTGTAAATTTTAAATTTACATTCTTCTGTAAAATTTACATTTTTTACAATTTAAAGTGAAAATTCACACTTTTTCTGTAAATTTAATTAAAACAACTTTGTTAACCTTTTTAAAAATTTTCACTTTAATCTGTAAATTTCGCACTTTAATATGTAAATTTTACACGTTAATTTAATCCGTTTAAATATTGTTTGTATCTATCGGCACGACCGTCGTGTGAATAAGTTTTCTTATTCTGTTATCGGGTTGTTATCGAAACGACAGAAATAGAAAAATAGCACAGCCAGGGATGAAAATATCTAGATCTTGTTTTTTCTCCTTCTTTCTGAATTTCTCTATTTCTTTATTTTGTTCTACTTTTCTTTCTTTCATGTGTTTCTAATGTATCTGTGATAAAAAGAGCATAAATAAATTTCCTCAATTCTGCCAATGGTGATGTTTTATGACAAGGGCATCCTCAAAATAACTTTTTTTTAATTATCTTCAGTGGGTAGGTAGAGAGATATGTGTAGAAGAAGTCGTGTAATGAAAGCAGCATAACCTAAACAGTAAACACCACAGACTAAGAACAAGAAAGAGTGGGGATTACATAGGTTTTAACCTCTTTGTATATTTAAACAACCAAAAAAAAAAAAAAAAAAAAAAGGTGAGGTGAAAAGAATAAAAAATAACTTTCAGCATATATTTATACAACATATACCTACAGTATACACCGACAATATATACCTGCAACGTATACCTACAGTATAATTATACCTACAACATATATCTACAACTTATACCTACAACATATCACTACAGTACTAGTATATACCTACAACATATACCTACAGTATATACCCACAACATATCTCTTCAACTTATACCTACAACATATACCTACAGTATAATTATACCTACAACATATATCTACAACTTATACCTACAACATATCACTACAGTATATACCTACAATATATACCTACAGTATATACCTACAACATATACCTACAGTATAATTATACCTACAACATATATCTATACCTACAGTATATACCTACAACATATACCTACAGTATATACCTACAACATATATCTACAACTTATACCTACAACATATCACTACAGTGTATACCTACAATATATACCCACAGTGTATACCTACAATATATACCTACAGTATATACCTACAACATATACCTACAGTATATCCCACAATATATACCTACAACATATACCTACAATTACACAAGTACGTACAATATATATCCTGGCCCTACAACTTAAGCATATAACATATAACTACAACATATATGTACAATATATACCGGCACATCCAATATATTTGAACCACAAATACAAACATCAGAAAATAAGAAAGAAAGAAAGAAAGAAACAGAGAAAAAACAATTTTAGACGAAAAAAGTGTGAATTTTACAGTTTAAACTGTACAATTTACAGGAAAAAAGTGTTAATTTTACAGAAAAATGTGTGAAATTTTACAATTAAATGTAAATTAATATTGAACTGTACATTTTGGAAAAATAATCTAAATCTGGCACTAATACGCTTCCGTAGAATCTTTGCTTTGACTTAACGAGATATTTTGTTTTTGTTAAATACACTTCCGTAAGCGCCTGCCGTAACGTTGAAATTAAAAAGCCAAATTTTGGAAACCCAATTTCTGAGACAGTTAACGGTAAAAGTTCATTATCACAGGCACTGTATATCATGAATTAGTGTCATGACGCCAATATATGCTGCAGGTATTAGTGTCATGACACCCAGACATGATGAAGGTATTAGTGTCATGACACCCAGTCATGACACCAAAACATGTTGGAGGTATAAGTGTCATGACACCCAGACATGCTACAGGTAATATTGTCATGACAATTAGACATGTTTATGGTATTAGTGTCATGACACCAATACATGTTGGAGGTATAAGTGTGATGACACCCAGACATGATGAAGGTATTAGTGTCATGACACCCATACATGATGAAGGTATTAGTGTCATGACACCCAGACATGATGAAGGTATTAGTGTCATGACACCAAGACATGCAGAAGGTATAGTGTCATGACACCCAGACATGATGAAGGTATTAGTGTCATGACATGATGAAGGTATTAGTGTCATGACACCCAGACATGATGAAGGTATTAGTGTCATGACACCCAGACATGATGAAGGTATTAGTGTCATGACACCCAGACATGATGAAGGTATTAGTGTCATGACACCCATACATGATGAAGGTATTAGTGTCATGACATGCTGGAGATATTAGTGTCATGACACCCATTCATGCTAGAGGTATTAGTGTCATTACACCCATACATGCTGGAGGTATTAGTATCATGACACCCAGACATATTGGAGATATTGGTGTCATGACACCCATACATGCTGAAGGTATTAGTGTCATGACACCCAGATATATTGGAGGTATTAGTGTCATGACACCCATGCATCCTGCAGGTATTAGGTTCATACACAAACATTGGAGGTATAGTTTATCACCATATGCTTACGGTATTATGTCATGACCAATTAATGTCATGACTTACATGTTGGAGGTATATGTATCATGAAACCCATGCACACTGGAGGTATAAGTGTCATGACATACATATTGGACGAATTAGTGTTTAAGTATCATGACAAACATGTTAGTGATATTAGTGTCATGACTAATAAGTTGGAGGTTTTACATGCTGGAGGTATAAGTGACATGACACCTAAACATCTTTGAGGTATAAGTGTTATGACGTGATGGTGGTATTAGTGTCATGGTATTATTGCCAAACATTGTGGCTGTATTAATGCCATGACGCAAATACATGCTTTAGGTTTTAGTGTCATGATATACAGGTGTATGTTTTAGTATTGTGATAAGATAGTGGAGGTGCGAGGGGGCGTTAATATTTAAATATTTTAATTTATGATGAAATGTTTTATTTTGTGATGAAATTGTTTTTTGCATATGCTTTATAAAAAATGTACAATTATGCTGATTTGAAATATTTCATTTATATCTATTCTAATAATTAAATATTTATAACTTGGGAAAACCTATCAGGGTTTACTTGCTTCGTATTTTCGCTGAGCTGTAATTGTGTGACGCCAGCGATTAACTCCGACGACAAACTGTCAACTCAGAAAAATGAGCAAAACTTGCTAAGTTACTCCTGTAAAATGACGTGATTTAAAATATCATCGGCTGTTTTGAGTGCATTTTAGTATACTCTATCGAGCAGGCTCACTAGATTGCTATCATTATTCCGTTCGTATATTTTAACCAAACGTGTGTTGGGTGGCGAAAAGATGTTGCATTCCTTGTGGTTTTTTTTATTATGTACGGGGCTTATTTTTTTCTATATCATACTTATTTATTGACAGAAGTTCAAACTCCTGTGTATAGATGAACCATCTATAATTACACGGGTTTAAATATGTTTTAAAATGTTTGCAGTGAAGGAGCACGTGATCTATTGCTTCCCGCATTGTCTAAGAAGTGGAATGCTCAATGGTGGAACCAATATGCAAATCAAGTCTTTTCGCCCAATATTGTTTCGAACCAACACATTTATTAGTCAGCTTGCAGTTTTGATTCCTATAAAGGACCGAGTGAAAAAAAAAGTAAAATCAGAACTAAATAGACAATTATCTTATAACAAAGTCATGTATTTTTTTTACTCACAGAACAGTCTTGTAATTTGACGTAGGTATTAAATTGTTCAACAGTGCGACGAACCTAAATCTAAAAATAGCCCCATACGTGAGAGCCCTTTTACACTATTCTTCCCTGTTTTATTCTATAAAGGAATTTGCTTTATTGGTATAGTACATGTAAATTTTTCAATCATTGTAATTTGCATTTTGAACTGCTGGTCGCCCTGAGGGCCAAACCCAAACTAAGCATGATTCTATTTCCGAGTGCTGTCCGGTAAAAACAACAACAACAGCGATTGTGGGTGCGTTCGATTTGATTACACAGGTAAATTTACTGGAGTAGTCCAGGATAAATCGGGTTACTCGGGTGAGGGCTAGTGGAAACAAGTGCTGACCATAGACAGCGCGCTCCACTTTTTTGAAAGTTGCATAGTATAATGTCAGATGTTACTATTTAAAGTGTTAATATACAGAAACATGTGAGAAAAGGTACTGAGCCCGGAAACATGTGGAAAGATTCAATCCCCTAGCTTAAGTACTTAAGAACTTGGAAAACATTTACCTAAAATATTCCTTTTTAAAATGGACAGTAATCTAATTTGAGAAGCGGCATAACTGAAGAAAACTTAATTTAAGAGTTACATGTCCTTTTGAACTTTTGAAATATTTATCAATTTAGAAAGTGATCAGGTATTCCAACCTTGAAGTGAATTATTTTTGCAGTTTCTGAAAAAAAAAAAAAAAAAAAAAACTCTAAGTCGAAAAAGGGTCATAACTCTGCCAAAATTATTTTAGAGTTACCTGCCCTTCTTAAATGGGTTCCTTTATTATTATGAACAAGTATATCAAGTTTGAAGAGACAGTGTGTGATGGTTATGGAGAAATGGATCTAAACGAAAACCGTAACTGACGCTGACGATGACGAGAAGGTCATGAAAACAGCTCAACATTTTAGCCCACTACTATGGTAACGGAAGAGATATGCATCTCACCAGTAGGGGACTCATGTGTTGCGTGCAACATCAAGTACTTGTTGTTCGAAAAGTGGTTGCAGCAAAAAGAGTAGTTTAAGGATTTGTGATGAAATACATTCTGAGTGCTAAGTTATATTTCAACTTCATTACGGCTATGAGGCAGGATATGATGTCATGTTCATTAGCCGAATAATGAGTTGAGACGGTATCCCTTGTATCATCAGGGACTCTCTCTATATAAGAAGCCCTGGTATCATGACTTTTGCAAAGTTCGTGGTGCCAAAGTATAGTCTGACTTTAAAATTTATTTTCGACTTGAAAAAAAAAGAACATTTAAACAGATTTACCAATTTGTTGAACATTTTACTCGTCATGTTGGGTCGATATTTTCGGATGGTATCGCCCTTTTTACCCTACTAACGAGGCTGGGTAACCCGGGAAACAAATAATAATCCGGGAAACAACACTTGTTTTACTCAAGTGTTGTCAAGTTGTCACTCAGGTTACCCCGAGTTGGCCCGAGTGAAATTTCTGCTGGAGTTATGCAAAGTGTTGGAGGTTTAAGTTAAAGATGTATAAGGTATCTTTTGAAGCAGTTTTTTATGGGCTAATTGCGAATAAGAATATAAATCATGGATGCGCCTGGCCATTTCCATGGTCGCACCGTTGGTTGATCTTTCTCACAACACTTTTCTTTTCACGACATGATGTTTTGCTGCTGTAGCAGCAATTTTTATACTCATTTTACAGCTTTATGGTGCATACCCGCCCACTTCCTCTCTGAGTGAGACGGATGTAACCTACATACATCGTTCATTAAAGGCAAAACCTAAGCTTCACGCTTCACGCTTAAATCAGGATGTGAAGACTGTTACCATGTTCTTGTTTTTCAGATTTATGATGCATATCCGCCAACTTCTTTTCGGAGAAGGATGTACTCTACATACGAGTATATCGTTCATTAAAGGCAAAACTTAAGCTTCATCTTTTTTGTTTTTGTTTTAAACTTTTTTGTTTTACGTCGAGTGAGGAAACAAGTTCTTACAACTAATACTAATCCCTCTCGACGGTTCCTGGGTTGAACCAGTACTTTGCGCCTGGGATGGTGATGAAAAATCTTTTCCGCCAGGGCTCGAACCCATAACCTTCAGATCCGCGGTCGGATAAATTACTATCAGATCACGTCGCCCTAAAAATTATTATCAACATCGTGCTACTGTAAAAGTAAAATAAACAAAAAAAATATTTTTTTGAAAAATCGGTTTAAGAATAAAATGCATGTTGAAACAAAAAAGATCATTTCATTAAGTTAAATGGAGAGGTTAATTGACAAATGAATTTTTAGGAGTTTTTTTTTTTCTTTCTTTTTTTGCACCAGAAAACAACAAATACTGCAGTTGTAAACTTGTATTATATATAAAAAAGATACCAAATATTTTTCTACTTTCTTGTTAAAGTTGGTGAAGTCTTAGTTTCCTGACAAATTAACTCGACAAGTGTAAGTCACATTACACGGGAAGACGCTATTTTTGTTATCGCAACTTCGGCGAAATCTGTAAAATACAATATATTTATAATATAAATACAATTCTATAGCCCTTTTTAAGCAGATCGTTCACAGATGATAAGTAAAAAAAAAAAATAGTAGTATTTTTACAACTTTTCCTTGTTATTGTTGGTGAAATCTTTGTTTCATTAAGTGTATGTCACATTGCACGGGGGAAAAAAAAACGTTATTTTCGTAAACGACACTTAGGGGAAATAGATTAAGTATAACAAACGGTATCCCCGAAGCAGGTTATTGCGGTACCACGTGACACGTTCCGCATCATGGCGTCTTCACCACTTCAGGGTAGCGATTTCGTATGCTAGCACATGTACAGAGAGTGAATGAGATCAGCCAAGTGACGGCAAATGAAAATAAACATTCAAATATAGGTTTTATAATTTCAAATAAAATTTAAATACCGTCAGTGGTGTTGTGATGGGGAAACCACCTATTTTTTACAACCACGGATGACTAAGATTACATTGAGTGACATGCGTCTGTAGATATTAATAGACGCAATACATGTATATAGCTAAAAATCAAATTCTTACTCAACGAACTGCGTTAAAGTAGGTCAACTATAGACAGTTTAAGTCATATCAAATCATATATATTGTTTACCTGCTCCATTTCAAATGGTCTGTGGTTTAAAAATAATAACAGAAAACCCTTTTCTTGATAAATTTAGGAGCTGCAAATAAACTAGACAATAAAAAGAAAGAAAAATAAAAGGAGATTGTACAATTTCACTATGTATGTTCATTTAAGCGTTATGATCATAACAGGGGATAGTAAAACTCGAGTGTACAGGAGCATCCGGCAAGACTCCATATATATATATATATACAAAGACATCCAGTTATACCTCGAGTATACAAGGGGGGGGGGGGGGGAACCCCGGGAGCTGAGTATACAAAGTCATACAGGTAGATCCCGTTTATAAACGGGCTTCGGGGTAGACCCCGTGTATTCAGGGGCATCGGGGTAGACCCCGTGTATACAGGGGCATCGGGGTAGACCCCGTGTATACAGGGGCATCGGGGTAGCCTGTGAATACAGGGGCATCGGGGTAGACCCCGTGTATTCAGGGGCATCGGGGTAGACCCCGTGTATACAGGGGCATCGGTGTAGACCCCGTGTATACAGGGGCATCGTGGATGACTCCGTGTATACAGAGGCATTCAGGTAGACCCTGTGTATACAGAGGCATCGGAGTAGACCCCGTGTATACAGGGGCATCGTGGATGGTATATTGAAGTGAGGCTGTACGTACTATGAAATAATTAATTTTCGTTGGACACTAAGTTTCGTCCATTTCCTGAAGGCTTTTATCCAAGAATATTAATCCCTAAGAAAATTTGTCTTTTATATAGACCTCACGTTTTTTGGAACATAGATCTGGGAATAAATGTGCCCACGAAATTCCCTTAGGTTCATAATCAACGAAATTTAATGTCAACAAAAATAAATGATTTTACGGTAGTTTGTGGTAAGCGCTCGTTCTTACGACTAAACAATCTCTCTCTCTCTCTCTCTCTCTCTCTCTCTCTCTCTCTTTCACACACAGGCATACATGTATAAGGAAAAGGGATTAAATTCCATATCAATATAAATGACCAAAATATTCTTGATATTTTATTTTTTGTCTTTTTTTGTACACCCATCCCGGGGACAGAGCGAGCAGAATGTGATCCCGTCCGTGCCTATCTGGTTCTGTTCCTCCTGACAGTCTTACGGAATGTTCCACTCCCACGGACACTCCACCTGTGGACACACCTTGTACATTGGACCTGTCAACATCATAAAATAAAATGAAATCTTATTAACAACCGATACCTTACATTATTTTTCTTTTAATGGCATTAACCCTCGCCAGGGCTATTCTATTACAAATACATATGTACTTACTGTATGTTCGTATTCTTTTTCAATTTCAGACTAGCTAACACAGACTAAATGCCAATGTACCTAATACGAACTATTTTTATTAAATAGAACCAAACTCATGCAATTATCTTAGTCGCGTGTACAGTTATTGCCACGAATAATTGGTAATTTGGTTTTTGAAGTTAGTGTGATCCTTCAATTTTGCCAAGAATGTTCCTTCGTTATTTAGTTAAATCTTGATAAATCCTTGATTAAAGGAAGGTTATGTCATTCTTTTCTAAACATACAAAAACAGTCCTGGAAATCAAGAGATAAAGCAATGCGTCATGACACTGAAATGCCTGCTGCTTTACAGGAGTCAAGATTCTGTGCGGCGAATGATTTAAATGAGTTCTGACCTTAAAAGATCGTGAATTGACTTACAAATATAGTATATTTGCTAAAATTTATCCACAGCTTCTTTTTAATAGGCTTACAAAATGGTGTTTAGAGCGAGAAACAATTACCGATAACCAATATGGGTTTCAAAAAGGAAAATCAACTGAAGATTGTATTTTTATATTACACGCTATTTTATATGAAACGTTGAAAAAACACAAAGAATTATATGTTGCTTTCCTTGATTGGGAGAAAATGTTCGACATAATTGATAGATATTATCTCTGGCAAAAACTTTTTAAAGAAAATGTCAGTTCAAAAATGATAAATGCAATGAAATCAATGTACACCACTATTACGTCATTCGTTAAATATAAAGGAAACAAATCTAACATAATTAATTCGAAGATCGGTGTAAAACAAGTGGACCTTCCAGTAGTCTATTGTGTCTTTTCTTTCTCAATGACATAATAAATAATATCAACACTACACTTAACGGTATAGTTACCCTAGATGATGTTAAACTGTTTATTCTATTATTTGCTGACGACGCCGTTTTATTCGCACAAGACCCACGATCATTACAATCCATGCTAAATGACGTTGAAACATTACGATATTATATTACGAGACCTAATATGTTCAAGTTAGTTCAGTTGTTTAAATCTTCAAAAATAAATATTTTAAAATGAGCAGGTATATAAATGAAGCGTATAAAATTCGCAAATCTGCTCAATTCGCTTAGCTAACTTTTATTTTCCATCCTCTTATTTAATATTAAATTAATTGTCACTTTATTATGGTGATAGTTTTTTTTTTAAATTTTTTTTTTTATATTATGTATGTTGCACTTTCTGTCACGTGTATCAATATTATTATTTTTGTAGTTATTGACATGATGAACTGTAACAGTTTAAATCAATAAAATTTATCTATCTATCTATCTATCTATCTATCTATCTATCTATCTATCTATCTATCTATCTATCTATCTTATTGCAATACATGGGGGTTATCCATCAACACTAAGAAAACAAAATGTATGATATTCGAATTAGGTAGAGCAACCACTTACAATTTTTACATCAACAACACAGTTATCGAATTAGTAGACTCATTCAAATACCTTGGCATTCACCTATACAAAAACAACAAATGGAACAGGACACAAAAGAACATCGCATCACAAGCAACACGGGCACTTCATAATCTGTTCATTGTATTCAACTAACTTGACCTTGAAACATCGCAAAAAATAAAATTATTTGATAGCCTGATATCACCAATACTGAACTACGCATCTGGTGTATGGGGGTATTGTAACTCTAAAGACATTGAACTTGTACACACCAAATTTTGCAGAAAAATACTCTATGTAAAAAAATCTACCCACCTTAATACTTTGTATGGTGAATTAGGTCGTGCTCCCATGCATATTTTAAGGAAAATCACTCTGATAAAATACTGGATAAAAATACTTAAAAGTAAACCAACATCACTTCGTTACAAAACTTACCAAATGTTAAAAGATGACGTAAACTTGGGCTGTACCGACAGTAAAAACTGGGCCTATCAAGTTAAACATATTTTTGACCATATTGGTATGTCATATATATGGATCGCACATGATACTTCTCTTATTGATTTAAAATTCATAAAGAATCGTATACTAGACCATTATCACCAGAGTTGGTATTCGAATATAAATAATACTAAAAAGCTTGACATATATTGTATATTTATTTATTTTTGAAAATTATCTTGACAAAATAAAAGACAAACGATTTAGAATTGCCCTAACTAAATTTAGAGTTTCATCTCATGACTTACTCAAAGAAAATGGATGATATGACAACACTCCTAGAGACCAACGGCTTTGCAAAAATTGTTCAATGAATACACCTGAAACTGAATACCATTTCTTACTTGTATGCCCCAAATATAGAGAACTAAGATCTTTTTTTTCAAACAATATTTCTGTCACTGGCCAACCCTAAAAAAATTTGAAATTTTAATGAGTAATAAATCAAATAAAATTAAAGAATCTGTTGCAAAATTTATTTTCTATGCAAATGAGTTTAGAATCATAAATAACTAAAATCTTTTTTATTTTTAAATCTATATTAATTTTTTTTAAAATAAAATGTATGTTATGTTATGTTATGTTATGATCATAATGTGTATCAGTTGTTTTATAATGACCAATGTACTTATCATAAGTTATGATAATGATAATTATGATGTCGCAGTTGTTTAATCACTGTCGGAATGATAATTACGATGAAAGAAGTAGAATGTTTTGTTTAATTAAATCCCAATGTCTGTGACCGCTACCGCCGATCGGATCGTATGGTATGTAAAGCATGTTAGATAATTTCCTTATAATATCCGCATATTTCTAAAATGACGTTGTCAGCCAAGTTCCGTAGATCAAGATTTCGTGGAAATTGTTTCTGTTCAGTTATTCCATTCCGGGGTAGTCACACTGAAGCAGGCCCGGATTCGCTGCCCTGGTCATATATTTTTCTAGGCTATAAAATCCATTGATTACATAATGTTTGTGCTGTTTAGAGGAAATCCCCATCGTGGGCCCCCATACTGAACCACCCGCATATCCACTTGACCAGCCAGACTCCTGTTGTCTTATGGCCCCCTGTAGGTAATCCGAATCGGCAGTCATCCATGACTGTGTGATAGGCATGTGTTGTTTTTTTTTTGTACTGTGCGACAAAGTCTCGCTTAATGACATTTTCATGAACTCGTTCAGTAAAATTTGATATGAAATAACAATTCATGTCAGATCCTATATATATCTTGTAATTGTCTCTAATATTATATCCAATAAAACGACTTTTCATATACCCTTGTTGATCAAAACTATTTTTATGACCCTTTGCACTCTACCAATAATACAATACAATACAACACAAAACAATACAATATTTTTATTTCCACCAAATCGGTTATATTTGCATTTTTTTTAAATTTGGATTATTAAACCTTTCATTTAAAACATTCGTTAATAGACCTCCTACTTCCATGTTTTCCATTTACTAAAACTCTGGATCTTCTTTTCCTGTCTACAGTTGAACCTGTATTTAGCGGTCAATTGTATTAAGCAGTTACGTTCTCTTGTCCTTTGACTGACCGCTTAAGACAGGTTTGACTGTACTTTGTTCAAGTTTTATGAAATATCCTGAATATCTCTCCCGCAGGTGCTATAACGTCTACTCGTAATTTCATCTGTGCCCCTTTTGTATATTTGTTTTTCCTGCAATTGAACTTGTTGGATATTGTTTAATCGTTATTACGCATAACTCTTATTTTATCACAAAAGTAAGCCTTTCTTCTAATTGTTTTATTTTGCCCCTGTTGGCTTGATTTCCACATGATATAGCCTTTTCCTGAATATGTTTTTAACTAGGGAAAATCCATTTTTACAGGAATAATATATATATATATATATATATATATATATATATATATATATATATATATATATACACTCTAGATCAGTGTTCATGATTCTTTACCATCCAAATACGTGTACATATTATGAAATGTCCAGTATCCCGGTCCTCATGTACATATTATGAAATGTCCAGTATCCCGGTCCTCATGTACATATTATGAAATGTCCAGTATCCCGGTCCTCATGTACATATTATTAATGTCCAGTATCCCGGTCCTCATGTACATATTATTAATGTCCAGTATCCCGGTCCTCATGTACATATTATGAAACGTCCAGTATCCCGGTCCTCATGTACATATTATGAAACGCCCAGTATCCCGGTCCTCATGTACATATTATGAAATGTTCAGTGTCCCGGTCCTCGTGTACATATTATGAAACGTCCAGTATCCCGGTCCTCATGTACATATTATTAATGTCCAGTATCCCGGTCCTCGTGTACATATTATGAAACGTCCAGTATCCCGGTCCTCATGTACATATTATTAAGTCCAGTATCCCGGTCCTCTGTACATATTATAAATGTCCAGTATCCCGGTCCTCATGTACATATTATTAACGTCAAGTATCCCGGTCCTCGTGTACATATTATGAAACGTCCAGTATCCCGGTCCTCATGTACATATTATGAAATGTTCAGTGTCCCGGTCCTCGTGTACATATTATGAAACGTCCAGTATCCCGGTCCTCATGTACATATTATTAATGTCCAGTATCCGAGTCCTCGTGTACATATTATTAATGTCCAGTATCCCGGTCCTCATGTACATATTATGAAACGTCCAGTATCCCGGTCCTCATGTACATATTATGAATGGCCAGTATCCCGGTCCTTATGTACATATTATTAAACGTCCAGTATCCCGGTCCTCATGTACATATTATGAATGGCCAGTATCCCGGTCCTTATGTACATATTATTAATGTCCAGTATCCCGGTCCTCATGTACATATTATTAATGTCCAGTATCCCGGTCCTCATGTACATATTATTAATGTCCAGTATACCGGTCCTCATGTACATATTATGAAATGTCCAGTATCACGGTCCTCGTATACATATTATGAAATGTCCAGTATCCCGATCCTCATGTACATATTATTAATGTCCAGTATCCCGGTCCTCATGTACATATTATGAAACGTCCAGTATCACGGTCCTCGTGTACATATTATGAAATGTCCAGTATCCCGGTCCTCATGTACATATTATGAAATGTCCAGTATCCTCTACTATTAGGTTAACTTAGCTTTAACGAAATTGCCAAAATGGCCGGTATAATCGATACACGCCGGATTGATGTTTATGTTTTTTTTTATCATTTTAGAATCATGATTAATTCTACAAGCCAACTCTTAACTCCATTTTTCACACGCCAAGCAAACTATTTTATCGCGTAGCCCTCTAATTATATCGCATATACCATACGTTTAAGTAAAATATGGGATGTGTTTGCTTTAAAGCTACAATTGTATATTCAAAGTATTTTTATTTACCCTGCCTTTATTATTTAAAATGTCTTTTATATCTCCACCTACTATCTTTTATGCCTTGTCAACCTGTTAATTGAATTAAAAAAATGCATTTACTTCTTTCATTAAGATTTTAGCATTTTCATTGACAGAAATTTAAGAAGAAAATGTTTTTTAAAAGACAACTTAATTTTAAGTCAAAGTATATTATGTTTACATCACATCACATTTCAACTAACCATCTGTTGAAATTTCTAAGGATCTCTAACACAATGTCAACTTAGTTGAATGTTCCAATAGTGAATGGACTTCATAGTTCACAAAAACTGTAGTCAAATCATTATGACCTTGAAGTATTAGATATGGCTGAATCAAAGCAAAACGTTGATATTCCGTTGAATAGTTGATGGCTGATACATGTGTTCGTCTAGTAGGTACTTCTTAGCAACCACTATTTCTCTGAAAGTTGTCTTTCATAGGATGTTTACCGTTAATCAGATATATAAGACTTAATCACATATCCTCATTTTTTGCACTACCAACATGTCAGTAATATTACTTTCTAAGCAAATATCATCTAATTAAATGGTTTGCGGTAGGTCGGTTGTTCTACCCGGATGCTTCCGTGCATTCGGGGTCTTCCTCCACCTGTAATTAGCTGGACGTCGCTATATGACTGAAAGACTGTCGAAGCGACGGTAAACTCAAATAGTCAAGTAAAGTCATAGTCAAGTCATCTAATTAAAAACAGAGTACAAATACACTATATTACTGACATCTCATAGCATAAAATTGCATAAAAATGTTAACAGTTCGCACAACAATGTGTATTAACTCTTAGAGTTTGTTGTTTCTCAAATGTATGTTGCATTCTTCAGTGTCTATTACATAAAATTTATCACCATATGTTAAACTGGCACTGCCAAAAATATTACATACACATATAATGGAACAGAACAAAAAGAAATTCTGCTTACCAGACTCTTTGTTTCGTTACTAACCGGTACACTCTAACATTTCTAAATAAGACTAAGAAATTGAAGGGATATAAATACTTGGAACCTCGCAAAATGATAAAACTGATGACGAACGGGATTGCTTTATAACTGATAAGCGAAATACTTAATGACTTTTTTGTGGACATAAAATTTTGTTGAATTTGTGCTAAAATACAAAATCTTATGTACACATATTCTTGGTTTCTTTCCAAAAATCGTGAAGGAAATACTAAATGAATACATTTGGATGGTTTTTTGATGTTCTTTATATCAATAAAATCAGCGAATAGTAATGTTTGATAAATGCAGAAAATCTTTTTTTTTCTTATAATTTTGATAATTTTAGCGTTTCGTTAGAGCAAATTAGACGAGTCAAGCTGAAGTTACTGAAGAGAAATTAATTTTTAAAGATGAAATAGTTAAATAATCATAACAGGATATGAACTTATAATATCGCAAACCCAGCTATAATCGTCAGGGATCTTCCATCACGCTGGACAAAACGTTGGACATGGGTGGAGTTTTATGCCTGGCAAAGGAACTTTACCTAGTGGAAGTTTCAAGCAGCGTATGATTTTGCAAAGTTTGAGGTCGGTTCCTGGATTTCATAATGTGAAAATTGTACAATTGGATTGTCAATCAAGGATAACCCATGTTTAAAATTGTACATCATCACAATGTTTAATCGAATCTTTACACGTGTACATGAATTTTATGTAAAACAATACTTAGTTCCCTCAATAATGAATATCCCTACTAATGGCGGCCAACTTGAAAGATTAAGGGATTTTTTTATGAACTACAACGAAGCAGAACATTCATTTTCATTATTTCTGCTTCAAAATCAAAATGTAGACGTAACATTAGAAAGCTCTTTAAATTCATATCTTAGGATAAAATATTCCTAATGCACGTACAGTAAAGTAAAAAAGTATCATATGGGTATCAGTGTAACTTTTCGGTTTAAAAGATATTTACCTTTAAATCTATTAAAATATGTTCATATTTAAAATGATTAAATAAAGCTGTTCAATTCGACATGAATTCAGTAAGACTGAAATATTAAGCAAAGTGGTGCTTTAAAAACAGAAAATATTCTCAACTTTCGGCCTGCATTAACTTAAGCCTCTCAAGATGGCTGCTGCCAAAACGTGTCTTATCAGTGCCTATGACATCGCATAGGAACCATGTATTGGTATTTAAACTCTAACAACCCCTTTGAAACGAAATACCTCTCAGACGATCATTTTAAATCTTTATTGGATTTGTTTCAAGTCATATTTTAGGTGACCCATTTAGAATCATAGTCTAACAATTCCGTACGATATAGGTTAGTGTTTTCATTTTGAAAAACAGGACCAACTTGATAGAAAGACGTTATATAACACATCAGAATAAATCTCTCTCCCTGAACCTTTGCTCAGTAGTATACCGGTCATTTAATATTTAGTCTAAAAAGACAGGAATAAAGATAGCAAATATGTAATCATACTAATAGTTAATATAATACTAGACAGACTGTAGAAGAAATATTATATGAAAACAGAATTCAGGGCTCTTTGTCCGGAGCCGATCGTAGGAACAGGTTGTTCACCCAAGCACACTGGCACTTTGTTGTTGTAAAGGCTTTAGGAGAAGTCATTTAAATATTCTTCTATATTCTTTTAGATCTGGCGGCCATCTTGTGTAGCAGAGCAGAATGGAATTATGCTTAATTGTCATTCAAGGATCATTTCTATATCATTTTATCAAAGCTACGATTAAGAAGGTGAAGTCGTTAAAAGGGTTTAATATTTTTAGCTTTGGTATCCATTTTGTACAGCGGAGCGGAATGGTTTTGGTGGTTTGGTTAAGTGTAACACACACACACACACACACACACACACACACACTTGTTTCGTATTCTGTGAGTTACAATTAATGTATAAATAAGATATTTGGACGTTTCTTGCATGCGAACGCATGTTATTGTTTGATGATCATATGTTCTGTTGGTGTCAAAAGTAACATTATATGACTTTTAACGATACTAAATATCTATTTATAAATGTAACAGTCGCACTTGTGTTGTTCTCAGGGAATTAAACAGTATAATGTTTTTACTTTTATATTAACTAACATAATTATATGACAATATTTCGCATCAAAATGTTAGTTTGTTTGTTGGGTTTAACATCCCTAGGACGGTATTTCAGTCATTCAGAGATAATGTTTACTTGAGACCGCACCCAGTCACATAATACTGACACCGGGCCAACCAGTCCTGAAACTACCCCGTAGATATGCTGAGTGTCAAGCAGGATGTTACCAGCACCATTTGATGGAATGTCACGGCCGAAGATCGAATCTACATCCCCCCGATCCCGCAGCGGAAGCTCTAAACAGTCGGACTCCGGGGGCGGCCGTCATTATTGTAATTAGCAATTTTATGAGAATCACTGGCTCTAGGTAGTCATAAACGGATGTCATAAATGTATATAAATACATTCTCAATAAAAGTCTTCGTTTAAAGTATGTATGAACCGATTTAGGTAAGTAAGGCACATTGGTACCATGTTACCATACATATTGCAAATGAATGCTAATCACAAAATTATACTCAATACGTTTTCATTAAAGAAAGTACATATCATGTACATGTAATTTATTTTGAGAGGATATGAAATACATCTCCTTCAGAAGTGATTTTAAACACTCATTTCATGACTTATATCTTCTCAACAAATTTCCTTTTAATCTAATGGTAATTTATGCAAATGAAACTATTTTGTGTGTGCAGGACACTAAGGGAGGCTACGAGTACATTTTCCATATACATGTACATCCCAATTATCTCCCTTTATAAATAAAAAAAATATTTTTTTCATCATTAGCATAAACGATAAGAATTATTTATCCATGAACTTTACCGTTGTAAAAATAACAAAAAATAATCATAAAATATCGAAGAAAATGAAAGTTAAAAATACGGGAAATCACTGTTCAAAACATTCAATTATGTGACATAAGAGTCCGCAAACACGGTTTGGTCCAATTTTGGGGTTCAAAAGCAACATTAGATTGGCAGTTTTAGAAATAAATTGTATAGGATATTGAGAATGATTAATGACAATACAGTTGTAAGAATTTGAACTTTATTGGATTTCTGTCAGAAAAGACAATACTGATGATGGAACTTTATGCTGATAAATAAAATACTGACCTAGAAGACAACATCAAACGCTAACCCTGGACATGTAACGAATATTGTTATAATTCTTACAAAATGTCATCTATTAGTTTAGACATCAAACCTTCGATATGAAATAGCATATAAGATAAAGTCTGTAATGAGGATCACCTTTATGAAGCAGTTAACTTGCCGGTTGGGGAGATTTAGGCGAAAAAAGTGTTTGTTTCCACTAACACCTCTGAAAAAATAGGGTCAATATGTCGGCTGAACTTTTCTTTTATTTTTGACCGTTTTTCCATCCCCCTTACTTTTAGGGGAAGTGACGAAGACAGTAAAACATTATAGCCCGAATGCTACGAAAAAAAGGTTTAGGATCGGTCAAAAAAAATAATAAGAAAAAAATAAATAAAAAATAGGGTCGGTCGGTTAGTGGAAACAAGGAACTTTTTTTATTACACCTTTTTTACATCTTTGACATCCATGCAGTGTGTATCTAGCATCAGCTTTAGCATGCCTGACTTGCTTCCTATACCAGGGTTGATTACATTCCTTACCGCTTTAAAAAGATCAAATTCAACAAAATTCAAACTAAATATAAAGTGAAAGCTAGGCAAGAAGGAATACAATGATACAATTAAAAGATGTATAAATGGAATGTATTGACATGTCAGAAGATGTACCCCCTCTTTCATTCAATTATAACATAATCATGTTTCAATGACATTGGAACGTTGTCATTTTTATTGCTAATTAAAATATTTTTATGGCAAAGTTTGCATGAACAACACCATGATGAAATTAGATTTAAAGATATGTCTCTAGTGTTTTGGTAGTTGAGATAAAAATCATTTGAAAACTGGGCTAGGTGAGACAATTTTTTTCTTTGCAAGGAAGACTGTTAAGAATCTACAATACTGCATGAGTAAACAGAGGAGACCCTGATCTGACAGCTCATGGAAGAATCTAAATCTGCTCTGTTTGCCTATGTGCAAAACGAGTCTACATGAAGTTAGGGATCAAGGAACCAATTAAAGAAATAGGGGTTTTCATTATTAAGCAGCATCAGCAGCTATACAAAGCTATACAAAGTTTATATCAAATTACGGTTAGATCTTAAGTTATCACTAGGCCAAGACCTGCACAACATTGTGTAGACTTATATATGACCAGAGATTCTACTATCCAAAACTAGCCATCAACAAGATCAGATCTTAACTCAGTATGAGACAATGATTGTAAAACACATCTTCTTTTTTCCACACAGACTGACGTAGTGGTCACTCATAAAAGGGTTCGTCTACCGACCGAACTATATTTTACCTAAGGAAGGGGGATAAAAGCATAATATATGACGATTATCATTGTGATAACTGATGATAGTGTTGTTGTTTTTTTACTTCGTTGTACACCCCCTACACAAGCAAGGGTGCTTTCTTTCCCACTGGTAGGGGTGCCATGAAGTTCCGATCCTACACCCAGGAGGAAACCAGCTCTCTGACGAGTAAGGTCAGACATGATAGCGCCAGCAGGGTGGGGTACTGGTATCCGGGAGTAGAGTTTATATTCTTTCTATCCTTGTCACTGAAAACATAGGCCTTCTGTGGGTCTCGCAACATCTCGCCTGACTTGTCTATCAGGTAGTGGTATATATCACCAATACCGCTGTCACAGTTTCGAAACACGGGCTCTAAACAGTATCCCATCTGTACCGCTGCACTGTAAACAAAGATGTAAAGCAAATGTTAAAATACGACAGGAAACAAACCCTAACCCTACATTTATATATGTTGTTACTCGTGTAAAGCCTAATGAGCAAGCAACAGCCCAAAACGCACTACAAATTAAGATGACATAACCATAAATGAATCTTTATCTATAATTTCCAAAGCACTTGTACAAGCTAAAAACTTTTTGGAGGGATTTAAATGCACAATGTGCTTTGAAATACGTGATAAATAAAGTTTTTACTAATTACATATTACAAATGGACAAGGCGCGCGCGCACACACCCAAACACACACTTAGTGTGCTTACATAATAACTTTCTCGGTAATGCCTTCTGTATAATCTTCTGTGGTTGTATTGACGATAATGTCGTATTTCTCAAAACATTTTGCCGAGGTGATGGCGTCATTCATTGATTCTCTCAAACACTGCACGTGCGGCTTCACATCTGAAACATGGAATAGAAATATCATATACATGTATATGTTTTGTCCCCATTCATCTGCAGTGATGATCCCAGATTCGCGTGTTAAGAAACGTAATATAGCTCTAACTTATTACAGATTTTATTTTCACGTTTGTCATTTATTCCTTTTTTATACAATCGAATATAGAATTATATTTAAATGCATATAGCATTACATTTTTTTTTTTGGCGTAGCTGTTTTAAATTGATTATGACCTACTTCTTCAACCAATCAAATGTTGATATGCAAATGAAGCCAAAGTAAATGCAATGCTATAATTGGGCTTATTCGACTGGGACTTTCCGTTGAGAACAAAAGGTGGTCGATGGGCGGAGTTAGATGTGAAAAGAAAAAAGTTACTCAACCCAGTCGAATAGATATTTGTATTGATGTCGCTAATATCAAAAACCATTTTTACAAAGAAATTGAAAACATAAAGATGTGAATAAGGATTTCTTTCATCGTGTCCAGAGGCGTTGCTGGTCTTAAATAAATGTGTAGGCACCATTATGGGGATCCGGGAACTTGCCCCTCTCCACCCCCGGATAATTTTTTAACTTTAGATTGCCGAAAACGCATTTTGGGGCATTGTCACTTCTATATGTAAGACATTCATTCAGGTTTTCCCTGCTAAGAATGGTTGATTTCTTCAATATTTACCAAAGGCTTTGTCAAATGATAGTTGCAAAACAATTTTAATTAAACAGCAACAAAATGAAAACTTTCCAAATTTATTTATTTTCAAGTAACAATGTATTTGAATCCGAATTCTGTGCCTATTAATACACATATTTAAACATCTTTAACGAAATGTATCACTATTTGGTTAAATACCCGAAAAAATAAAACATGTTCAACCAATTCATATACATTACGTCAAGTTACTGCAATTTAGGAGAAAAATATAGATTTAGTTATATTGGAAGTTACTTATAAATTAAAATGACTTTGTTTCGTCGGGAAGTAAAAAACAGTATCAGACATCAAATTGAAATATTTTCAAATAAAACAGTTTGTGCGTGACTGTGCGTTACTAGCTCGCATTTATGCGAGCCCCTGTTAAAGATCCAAGGATGCAAATACTTGTTTGTGAGACTGAGTGCATCTTGTAGACGTTCCGGCCTGTTTTCGGCGATATTCCATCGAACTCTTCACCTTGCAATTCCGTTACCAAATACTTCAAATGAGTGGTCGAGATCTTGGGCGTATTCAGCATAAATTACAGGAAGAACTTCATTTTGTAGATGTTGCAATTTGTTTAGCGGAAGATGCTGTGCGGCGAAGCGGTCTTTAAATTTCAAAATGCGAGTTTACATTCCCTGTATCAAATAGTCAATGAAAATACTTTCCATTAGTCTGAAACTGTTTCCACATCCGGGTTAGCCCGATGATTTTGCCTTGCTGCTCTCCTAGGTTTCGTAGGCAGAATGTGAAATTCCACGGCTTTGTTTGTAGCCTTTTCTTAGAGGGCATCTCACACAGCCATGTCATTTCGCTCATCATTTTATAGCTGAGCAAGAACTTTTGCTTCGCCGGCCCGACTGCGTTTAACAGATCGTTGTCCTCTTTTTGCAACAAGTTCGTTAAACTCACTGCAAATCTGTATTCGGACTTTCGATTTACACAAACCTACCTACTCCCCTTTAAGTTTTTCTTAACATTTATTAGCATTTTTATTTATTTTTTTTTTTCATTTCTCAGAAAAAATGTAGGCACGTGCCTACAGTGCTAATGGTGTCCATCGCGATAAAATATTTTTTTTTTCTGTTACAGGAAACCTAACTAAATAATAAAATTGGTAATGCATGACATTTATTTCAAGACACGTGACATTATTCTATTTTTATCAAATAATCTCTACACAGAACGTTTTCAAGTTCCGCTTGAGGATGTAAAATCTAGAAATTAAGGAGTTCTGTTTGGCAGAAATATACGACGAGTTGTTTGAATAAGTATACTTTTTTTCAAATATCGCTTATGTCTACTTATTTTCAATTTTGAAAATGATTATTAACGGAGAATTTTCTGCGTCTGACGTCACAGTCTCAACATTTTACCAGTCGAATGAAAAATTTTAAGTAACTAAAAAAGGTTAGTCAACAAAACCCCCAGTCGAATACGCCCATTGGCTGATATAATTTATTTTAGCGATATTCAATATATTCAAATTTAAAATGGGAGATTCAGGTTGTATATATCTTTCTTCTTGGCATAACAGGCTTCTTTTTCAGTAAAAAACACGAAAAGTAACACAGTAATAAAAATGAAACACTTCCATATCAATTTAGGAATGCTGCTTCTGCAATACGATTTAAAACAACTAAATAAGAAGCAGGCATATGCCTATTTCAGTGGACTCGGTCTTCAGGGGAAGTAACTAATGCGGAGAAGTTGTGCAGTTTTTTTTTTGTGCGGATCTGGAAAAAGCGATTTTAGATCTTTCGGTTTCGCTTGGTTACATATGTCTTTACTTAAAAAAATCAACAAGAGCTTCATATTTGATGGAAGTTAGTAGATCATCTTTTATTTATTTATTTTAAGTGTGTAAATTAAATCCGGTTTGTTATATATTCTTCACACTACCACCCATAATATTTGTATTTATAAACATTTTGCTTAAGTTTCCAACTTTATCATAGTTTTAATCTGTTTTACGCCGAATATCTTTTTTAAAGATATTTCTTATTGAGATTGAAGGCAGTGTTGAGACAAGGCACTGGGAAGTAGTATTGTATACATTTGTTTATTGTATATCTAAATGACATGGCGAATTTTATTAAGTATGTAGTCAGATTCCCATTTCCGAAATTTAGGGAAACTACAGAAAGCGCAGAGATTAGCCACCATAACATGAAGAACAGCAAGCGTTTGTTTATAATGATGCAGTTGTTGAAATCAAGAAATAAGACGAAAAACAGGTACTCATTTAGTCTATTAAGGATAAAAAAACACATGATGAAACGGATTTTAAAAGGATTGCGTTCTCAAGTCCGAGAAAAACCATATTGATCCCAAACACAACTGCATGAAGTTTATAAAAAAAAACGCATCGAAAATACAAGATTTCAATGTGTGCCAGTAAGATTTTGGCCATGACACAAGAAACATCCTTTCATTTGACTTGACTTGACTATTTGAGTTTACCGTCGCTTCGACAATATTCTAGTCATATAGCGACGTCCAGCTAATTACAGGTGGGCGGAGGAAGACCCGAATGCATGGAGGCATCCGGGTAGAACCACCGACCTACCACAAGCCAGCTGGAAGTCTTCCTCACATGAAAATCCGAATGACCCTGCTGGGATTCGAACCCACGCGGTGAGGGGCTAAGTGAGTGTTAAAGTCAGCGACTTTACCCTCTCGGCCACATTTTCATTTGATATAAGGGGAGATGGTAAATATATAATAGTAGCGGAAAATCAGCAAATTTCCATCTTAGATTAATTATATAGTTAATGGACCATGTCACATATTAAAACCTCTTTCTCACCCGGAACTTTACTGCATGTATAGTTCACCATGTTCCGGTAGTTGTTCAGGTTTACGAATTTCTTAATCATCACATCGATTGGCTTCTTGGATGACTTGAGTTTCTCTTCCACACAATTTAACATCGGATGTAAATATGTGCTGAAATGATACAATTGGTATTGTATAATATGTATCCCTGTGACAAGAAAACTACAAGTTAAGTTTGTATAATGATTTTACTTCTCTCGACAGCAAGTTGATATATTGTGCCCTCTACAGAGCCAAGCAGCAGACAAGACTGAAGTATAATTAAATAATTTACTTTATAAATTAAAAGCATTGAATAGTTAACTACTTTAGCAATGTGTTTTTTACAAGGATTCTTTCTTCTTTTGAAATGAGCCCACAACCTACATTGCCTCAAATTGCAAATCTACTCCATTTAAAACTGGACCATGTGGTTGTTTGGCGTCGGTTTTTTTTTTTTTTTTTTTGATTTTATGTATATTGTTGATGTGTTTGACAGTATGGTTATTCGTTAACATTGTCAGTTATTTCTTCAATAAGTGAGAAATAAATATTGCAAATGTTCTCACTGTAATAATGTGTAATAATTCTAACCTATAAAGAAATAGAACCAAAACTGAAATATGCATTGTATTCCTTACATACAGGCATGAAAGCATTACTCAGATAATGGCTGCTTGTAATAAGCAAGAAAGCAAATTCCTTATTATTGAATTAGAAGTGTATCAAATGAAGGTTAGGTTGTGAATAATATCAAGACTTTGCTCTTGGGTATATATATATAAGTGATCCATTTATAACCTGATAATTAAAAAAAATTATTCACTGGTCGAGTGTAAAGAAATACCTTTTGTTTCTGTGTATTTCAATGTATTTCAGAGTCTTAATAAATAAATCAATTATAATAATTTACCTGCAGAATGTTTCCATCTCGTATATAATAACCTCATCGAAGCTGCTTACTTTTCCCTTCTCCTCCATCTCGCCCCATCTTGTACTAATTGAACTCGAGTAATTTTCTACACAAGGTGATAATGACGTCTGTCAAAGATAAAGAACAACACAATAAAATGTGACTATGTTGGGAGATTTTTACTCTTCGTCTCATTTTTGGTCTACACGTGACATATTAAGTGTTGACGCACTTGGTGATCTCGCCATAGACGTGGGGAATCACGTCCAGGCATATTATCGTGACGAACAGACTGGGGACTAACCAAAAATACTGAGCACTAAGCAATGGCACTAAACTCCTCGCTTTTGTTTTTATAAACACGTATCTGATAAAGTTATGTCGAAATATAATCAAATCAACTGACTGGGGACTACTTATAAATGCTGACCACTAAGCAATGGCACTAAACTCATCGCTTTTGATTTTATAAACACGTATCTGAGGAAGTAATGTCGAAATATGATCAAATCAAAATACGAATTTATTTTGTTGTTGTCGATTTAAATTGAGTCTTCATTGGCACATGCACGTCTCGCTAATAAGTAAAAATATAGTCAATTGCAGTGGCTATATGGGCACAGTAAACGGCAAATATATGTTTGGAGCCGAACGACTATAAAGAAATATCAAACATATTAAAAATTAAAAACTATTTTCAAGTGTACTCAATTAAGACAGTGTCTACAATATAAACCTTTATAATACTTTCTTCGTATTTGTTTTTTTCCCACGATGTTTAACTTTGTTCACCGATTCATAATGATAAATGATTAATGCTTTGTGTTCTTTCAAGCTTATGTTGGAAACATTTTTGTAATAATATTTAGTTGTTATATTTTTATATTTCTTTCATTTTTTTTACCAAAAAACAATATTCCTTTCCATTATTTTTAAATATAAATTTGATGTTACATAAACATTAGCTATACATCTGTTATATGATAATGAATCATTTCTCTTGTTTGTTTGTCCACGCGACTTTTTGTCGATCAAACAGTATCATTAAAATATACCTGTTCTGCCTCGGGGAAAAAATTGCTTTTGCATGAATCACTTAACAATGCTTGGTAGAATATCGACATGATGGTTGTGTAATCCACACCACACATAGGTAGCTGCCTCTGAACACGGCATGTCAACCGGTCCACAACGTATCTATGAAGAAAAAAAAGTTTGATATCTTTTAAAGCCAAAATAATGAAGAGAAATATTACTCTAATGGTTAAAATACTGCTCCATGCAACATTCCTTTCATTGCTACATATTACTTAAACAGACCGGAACAGTTGATAGTGCGTTCGCGATTAATAATTTTTAGATTGATAACAAGTCTTATCAAATGAACTTTCTCTCAAGACTGAAAAAGTTCATATTATATCTCTACATCATCATTGTGTCGTTATCACGGAAACAATCCTCATGATTATTTTCCCATTAAATTGATATATAGTACTGTTCAAGAAGCATCACGATACTGATAACATACAGTGCAAGATCAGAGGCATACCTGCACATCCTGATACTGATTACATACAGTGCACGATCAGAGACATACATGCACATCATTATGCTGATTACATACAGTGCAGATCAGAGACATACATGCACATCCTGATATTGATTACATACAGAGCAAGATCAGAGACATATATGCACATCATGATACTGATTACATACAGAGCAGGATCAGAGACATACCTGGACATCCTGATACTGATTACATACAGTGCACGATCAAAGACATACATGCACATCATTATGCTGATTACATACAGTGCACGATCAGAGACATACCTGCACATCATGATACTGATTACAACAGACAGATCAAGGTCTTTGTTGTGTTGTTTAGTTGTATATACAGTTCTGTTCTTGTCAGTGCTGGGTGTTGTTTGATATGTGGTCTGTCTTTGTGATTCTGTCCTGCCTACGTGAACTGTCCATGTGCTACCTGTCCTGTCAACGTGAACTCTTATGTCTGTGACACCGTAATTGTTTGTTTAGGGTGCTTGAGCTGACTGCAAGGAGTGAGTGAGTGATTTTAACCAGCCTATATATATCTTGTCTCCCATTCTTTTAACCATTCCGCTCAGTAGCTGTCGTAACGCTAGTAGATCTAGGATTCTATTTGAGAAGAATTCTTAAGACATAGCCTTAGTACTGGTAAGTTTATTTTATACTTTTAGAGTTAAACATTAAATACTTTATGCTTTGTATGAATATTACATTTACTGTATTTGTCGGAATAATTAATTTAATTGTTTGATATTATTGATAATAGTGCCTGAACACTTTATATGTATTAATAAGACGATCTTACATTAATTTATATGTATTTCAGGCCTTCTTCTTCTGCTTATTTACAATAGTGTAAATAAAACCATTGAAAAGAACCCCGGAGTTGCTTTTATCTCCACCCTGTTACACATACAGAGCAAGATAAGAGACATACCTGCACATCATGATACTGATTACATACAGAGCAGGATCAGAGACATATATGCACATCCTGATACTGATTACATACAGTGCACGATCAAAGACATACATGCACATCATGATACTGATTACATACAGTGCACGATCAGAGACATACCTGCACATCATGATACTGATTACGTACAAAGCACGATCAGAGACATACCGGCACATCATGATACTGATTACATACAGTGAACGATCAGAGACATACCTGCACATCATGATACTGATTACATACAGTGCACGATCAGAGACATACTTGCACATCATGATACTGATTACATACAGTGCACGATCAGAGACATACCGGCACATCATGATACTGATTACATACAGTGCACGATCAGAGACATACCTGCACATCATGATACTGATTACATACAGTGCACGATCAGAGACATACCTGCACATCATGATACTGATTACATACAGTGCACGATCAGAGACATACCGGCACATCATGATACTGATTACATACGGTGCACGATCAGAGACATACCGGCACATCATGACACTGATTACATACAGTGCACGATTAAAGACAATCCTTGCACATCACGATACTGATAACATACAGTGCACGATCAGAGACATACCTGCAAATCATGATACTGATAACATACAGTGCACGATCAGAGACATACCTCCACATCATGATACTGATAACATACAGAGTGGACGATCAGAGACATACCTGCACATCATGATACTATTACATACATGACAGATCAGAGACATACTGCACATCTGATACTGATTACATACAGTGCACGATCAGAGACATACTGCACATCATATACTGATTACATACAGTGCACGATCAAGACATACTGCACTCATGATATGATTACATACAGTGCAGATCAGAGGACATACCTGCACATCATGATACGATTACATACAGTGCACGATCAGAGACATACTGACATCATATCTGATTACATACAGTGACGATCAGAGACATACTGCACATCTGATACTGATTACAACAGTGCCGCAGAGACATACCTGCACATCATGATACTGATTATACAGTGCACGATCAGAGACATACCTGCACTATATAATAGATTACATAGAGCACGATCAGAAGACATACTGCACATCATGATACACTGATTGCATACAGTGACGACTCAGACATACATGCATCATTCATGATACTGATTACAATACAGCAACCGCAAGACATACTGCACACTATGTACTGATGCATACATGCACGATCCAGACATACCATATGCACATATTATACTGATTACCAGTGCACGATAGAATACATGCATCTGATACAGATTACAACGTGCACGATTAGAGACATACATGCACACTGATACTGATACATCATGACGATAAACATACCTGCACATCATGATACTGATTACATACAGTGCACGATCATACAGTGCACGATCAGAGACATACCTGCACATCATGATACTGATTGCATACAGTGCACGATCAGAGACATACCTGCACATCAAGATACTGATTACACACTGTGTTCGATCAGAGGCATACCTGCACATCATTATACTGATTGCATACAGTGCACGATCAGAGACATACCTGTACATCATGATTCTGATTCATACAGTGCACGATCAGAGCATACCTGCAGATCCTGATACTGATTACATACCGTGCACGATCAGAGATATACATGCACATCATGATGCTGATAACATACAGTGCACGGTCAGAGATATACATGCACATCATGATACTGATTACATATAGTACACGATCAGAGACATACCTGCACATCATTATACTGATTGCATACAGTGCACGATCAGAGACATACCTGCACATCATGATACTGATTACATACAGTGCACGATCAGAGATATACCTGCACATCATGATGCTGATTACATACAGTGCACGATCAGAGACATACCTGCACATCATGAAAATGATTACATACAGTGTACGGTCAGAGGCATACCTGCACAAAATATCAACGTCCAGGTCTATTTCGTGGATGTTTGCCCCTACGTCATACACGCCGCCATTACACGTGTTGCTATCCAAACTTTTGAGTGTGCACTCGAACTGTGAGTTAATCACTACAATCAATGGATATTTAAATGAAGCAGTTCCCCATAAAAGATGGTCTATTTTGTCAGAGTAATATTTCAATGTTCGACAGCCCAACTATCGATACCTGCACCGAAAATACCAACATAAAAAACAATTCATGAACTTAAACATTAGAAACAAATGATAAATATCATATGTATTGTAATAACAAAACAGAATTTATATCCATTATTCCTTTAAGAGAAAAACAATTGAAGCTTAACTCGTTGCTACAATCAAAAACACAAAAATACGTTCAGTGTTGCTACAGTTAGAACACTACGTTCAGTGTTGATACAGTAAGAACACTTACGTTCATTGTTGCTACAATAAGAACACTTATGTTTAGTGTTGCTACAGTTAGAACACTTACGCTCAGTGTTGCTACAATAAGAACACTTACGTTCAGTGTTGCTACAATAAGAACACTTACGTTCAGTGTTGCTACAATAAGAACACTTACGCTCAGTGTTGCTACAATAAGAACACTTACGCTCAGTGTTGCTACAATAAGAACACTTACGCTCAGAGTTGCTACAATAAGAACACTTACGCTCAGTGTTGCTACAATAAGAACACTTACGTTCAGTGTTGCTACAATAAGAACACTTACGTTCAAAGTTGATACAATAAAAACACTTACGTACAGTGTTGCTTTAGTTACAGCCGAGTACGGGCACAATTAAGTTCAGTGTTACTAATATTATAGCACTTACATTCAGTGTTGCTGCAGAAGATTTTAAAAGCTTCCCCTATGTTCGGGTTAAGTATGCTTCTCACTTTAATGATTTCCTCATCTGTTGACAGCTTAAATCCTTGCTGGACACATCCGGAAAATTCATTGATCGAGCTTAAATATAAAAACCCTTTACAATGAATTAGTTATGACGTTTGCTGTTGAACAAAGATTATGCGGATTGATGATGCAGTTTTAATTTTTGGTTGAAAAAAAAAATTGCTGAGAAGATATTTAAAATTTCAGAAAAAACATCAGAATTATCTTAAGATCAGGATATTTATTCCTGCTAAAATGCTAAAGTACTTAACCTTCTTCCAATATCAAACTTTAAATATGAATCTTCCTGTATATTTTCATCAAACTTGTCTCTCTACTAAAATAACCAAATATTTTATTTCTTAGCAATTATTGTCAGTTTTAGTAGAACAGGGACTATTGATTGTGTTTATAAGAACTTAAGCATTACTTGATTAAAGCTAGACAATACTGGCCGAATTCGAGCCATACTTTATTGCTTTATATATCTGCAGTTGGTACTCGAATTTACTGTCTACTGACTAGAGCTGGTACATGTATATCGTATAAATATTTGTAAGACAACGTAATGGTTGAATATAGACCTAGAATTACATAGCGAGTACAAGAGCTGTCAGAGGACAGCACGCTCGACTATTCAAAATGCTTGTTGGTAAATCAAATGAAATATATTTAAATTCTTGCCCTTCATAGTAATAGTAAAAATGATATACCTTGATAGTATGATACCCCTTAATATATTTATGATGTCTAAAATCAATCCCATGCCTAGTTACTGAGACATAAGCACAATAACACTGTGCATGCAAAACTTTAACCAAAAATCCAAGTTAGAAAAGGGCCATAATTTGCATCAGTCCAAAAGTTATCCTCTTGTTTTCTGATGCCCCTGAAGACACACCTTAACTTTCTAGTCAATTCCACAAGCAGTTTCTGAGATATAAGCTGGATAGTAGCTTGAATGCAAAAAATTTAACCATAATTCTAAGTTAAAAGGGGGTCATAATTTTTAATTTATTCCATCAAGTGTTATCTTCCTTTATAGTATGATACCCCTAAACATATTAAAGATGTTTCAAATCAATTCCATGCCTGGACTCTGAGATATAAGCATGAAAGGACCTTGCATGCAAAACTTTAACCAAAATTTCTAAGTTAAAAAAGGGGCCATAACTTGTAATATATTCCATAAAAAGTTATCTACCTTGATGGTATGATACTCCTAAACATATTAAAGATATTTCAAATCAATCCTATGCCTGGATACTGAGATATAAGCATGAAAGTAACTTGCATGCAAAACTTTAACCAAAATTTCTAAGTTAAAAAAGGGGCCATAACTTGTAATATATTCCATAAAAAGATGTCTACCATGAAAGTATGATACCCCCAAAACATATTAAAGATGTTTCAAATCAATCCCATACCTGGATACTGAGATATTAGCATGAAAGTACCTTGCATGCAAAACTTTAACCAAAATTTCTAAGTTAAAAAAGGGGCCATAACTTGTAATATATTCCATCAAAAGTTATCTACCATGAAAGTATGATACCCCTAAACATATTAAAAATGTTTCAAATCAATACCATGCCTGGATACTGAGATATAAGCATGAAAGTACCTTGCATGCAAAACTTTAACCAAAATTTCTAAGTTAAAAAAGGGGCCATAACTTGTAATATATTCCATCAAGAGTTATCTACCTTGGTTGTATGATGCCCCTAAACATATTCATAAACTTTCAAGTCAATACCATGAATGGTTACTGAGATACAAACTAGATAGTAGCTTGCATGCAAAACTTTAACCAAATTTTCTATTGCATGCAAAACTTTAACCAAAATTTCTAAGTTAAAAAGGGGCCATAATTCATATTAAATTCAGTCAAGAGTTATCTACCTTGGTTGTCTGATGCCCCTGAACATATTTATAAACTTTCAAGTCAATACCATAAATGGTTATTGATATATAAGGTTGATAGTAACTTGCACGCAAAACTTTAACCAAAAGCTGCAACGCCAACGCCGACGCCAGGGTGACTACAATAGCTCTCATATTCTACGAATAGTCGAGCTAATAAAGCAGTGGACGGTTGTTTTAAAATGGAAAATACCTGCAAAATGCCTCCATTGCAGTATTCTGTTCTACTTTAGCGGCGGCAATGTCGTCAATGAATTTACGCGAGAATTCAGATGGTGGGAAAAGCATGTCCAGTGACTGGTTGTGATACACATGATCTTTACACCCGGACAGGGAAGGATAGGCTGGCGGCGTCCTGTGTAATTGAATATTTTGATTACTTTAAATAATATAAAGAAATGTAAATTGTCAACAATAACTCGGTATAAAAATGTACTCAACTTATAAATTAAAACACTCTATACTACTTTTTACTTTAAAAAAATACATGTGTAGCATATTTTGATTTATTTATATTATTATTTCCTTGAAAGTACCTTCCTTGTCTGTTTCAGCAGATGCACATAAGATGTACTATAATTTGTATTATGTAAATAGGTGAAGATTCAGAGATTGTTTGTCTCTTTGTTTGTTTGTTTTATTCATTGATTAATCTAAATATTTATTTAATAATAGCCATAAAAGAATGGATATATATAAATTATTTAAAGAAAAAAAAAGTGGATATACTCTGTCTGCAAGAAACACATTTTACACAAGATATGGAGAAAATGATTTACTCAGAATGGGATGGTTGTTGTTATTATAGTCATGGAAAATCAAATGCAAGAGGAGTATCTATCTTATTTAGAAAAATAAATAGGTATAAAACTTTTAAATAAAAAAATGATAACAATGGTAACTTAATGATCCTAGAATTATTATTCAATGATTTTAAATTTGTACTGATGAATATATATGCTCCAAATAAAGATAATCCTTTGTTTTTTGAAAATTTGTTTAAAATGCTTGATTTTGAGACAAAGACTCATAATTCTTGTTGGAGATTTAATCTTGTTTTAAATCCAAAAGACTAAAAATTATAAATCAACAAATCATAATATTAAAACAAGAAATAAATTGTTATCGTTCATAACAGATAGAAATTTAATAGATCCATTTAGAGAACTTCATAGAACATCTCAAAAATATACATGGCGGAGACTCAACCCATTACAACAGGGAAGATTAGTTTTTTTTTTCTGATACTAAAAACCTACTTAAGGAATGTGACATTTTCTCTATGGAAAAGGTCTGTGGAAATTAAAATTATTATATGATATCAACTATGTCAAATGTATTAACAACAAAATTAATGAAATTATACAGCAGTATTGTTTACCTGTTTATAATTTTGATAATATTGAACACATGGATAAAAAATAAATTTAAAAGATTTTTTAAAATAAAAAAAAAAAAAAAAATTGATTAAAAATTGAAATTGAGTCAAATTTAACCATTGAAAAAAAAAAATTGTATGTTTAAAAAGCTTAATGAATTAAGAAACATAAAAATTAGAGGTTCACTTATTAGATCAAGAGCACAGTGGATTGAACAGAAAGAAAAAGTCGCTAGCTATTTTTTTGTAATTTAGAAAAAAATAAGTAATGAAAACAAAACATTAACATTTATTGAAAAGGTCGATGGTACAATTATATTTGATAGCAAAGAAATTTTGAAAGAAGCTCAAACCTTTTATGAACATTTATATAGTTGTAAATCGAATACAAAAGATTTAAATATACAAAATGAAATAGAAGGAGCAGATGTCAGGAAACTTAATAGTGATGAGGCTGAGATGCTTGAAGGATATTTAACATATAAAGAGGTATCTGATACATTAAAAATATGAAAAATGACAGAAGTCCTGGAACAGATGGTTTTAGTTCCTTTTTTTAAGGTTTTTGGAGTAAACTTGGACATTTTGTAGTTCGAGCATTAAATTATGCTTTTAAATCAAATTCTTTCTAAAGAAATTTTAACTTAAGCCAATAACCCTTTTGAATGTATTATATAAGATTACATCTGGTACAATATCTAACAGATTGAAAAAGGTCTTAAGCTCACTTATATCTTCAGACTAAACAGGATTTATTAAAGGTCGATACATAGGTGACAACACAAGATTGCTGTATGATGTCATGAAATACACTGGGGATAATAATATACCTGAATTAGTAATGTAAACTGACTTTGAAAAAGCTTTTGATTCAGTTTCATTTAAATTCATTGAACAAACCTTAACGTTCTTTAACTTTGGTGAGTCATTTCGCAAATGTATTAGCATGTTTTTATACAATACTGAAACAAGTGTTCAAATAAGTGGCTTTTTGTCTGAATTCTTTAAAGTAAATAGAGGATGCAGACAAGGAGATCCCATTTCGTCATATATTTTTATTCTTTCTGCGGAAAGTTTAGCAATTAAGATAAGAAATGGTAAAATTATAAAAGGAATAAAGATTGATGGTAATGAATATAAACTTTCATAATTTGCAGATGACACATATTTGTTATTAGATGGTACAGAAAAAACTCTAAATTCAGTTTTAGACCTACTTAATGAATTCTTTTTGTTGTCTGGATTAAAAGCAAATTATGATAAAACAAAAGTAGTTTGGATTGGTTCTTTAAAATATAGTACACGTTCATAAAAACAAGAGAAATTAATTGGGAAATAAACAATTCAAATTATTAGGATTGATATGATGTTGATTTGTCTAAAATGGAAACTTTAAACTTTAATTCTAAATTGACAAAAGTAAAAAAGTACATCAGTCACTGGAAAAAAAGGAAGTTAACCCCAATAGGAAAAAATAATGTTATCAAAACTTTTCTACTTCCACTATTTAAGCATTTATTTATTAGTCTACCTACACCAAGTACAGAATTCCTAAAGATGTTGAACAATATATTTTATGATTTCATATGGGACGGGAAAAGTAAGATAAAAAAGACGATTCTTACAAAAAATATGAAGATGGTGGTTTAAACATGATTGATATTTACAGTTATGAACGCAGTCTCAAAATAAAATGGCTGAGAAAATATTGTAGTGACAATAATAGTAAATGTTATATATTGTTAAAATCCTTGTTCGATATAGATAAACTGTTTAACATGGGGAAGCTATACTGTGTAATTATTAAAGAGTTTCAAATAAATTCTGGATAGATGTCATCACATCATATATGTTCTATATGGACAAAGTTTGTATTGATGATATTAATCATTTTTACATATGCCACTATTTTATAATGATTGTTTATTTAATAGCAACAATCATATCTTTTTACCCAAACTCTATAATCGAGGTATTAGATTCATTAAGAATTTAATAGATGTTAGTGAAAAAATTTTTTATATAGAATACTTAAACAAAATTACCGAAACAAAAATAAATTATATGCACTTACATAGTTTAAAATGTGCAATATTAAGTTATGCTAAGAAAAAGAAGATACAGCTTAATAATTGTTCTGTTATTCTATTTCAGAATCCTAGAAACAATGTTTACATAAATCCTATTATTACTTGTGCTGATATGAACAAGTATGTTTACAATAAACTGTCAAAAAACACTGAAATACCTACCAGTAAAAGTAAATGGACTGAAAAATTAAGCAAATCGAATATAAACTGGGAAGCTATTTACACTTACACTTTTAAATGTACTAATGATACTTATATTCAGTGGTTGCAAACAAGAATATTACATAGAATATTAGGTACTAATTCTCTTCTTTATAAAATGAAAATAAAAGAAAATTATTTATGTACTTTTTGTAAAAGTAAAGAAGAGACAATGATCCATCTTTTCTGGGAACGTGAAAAAACTAAAAAATCAATAAACATTGACAAATCATTTGTGATATTAGAATCTAGAGAAACAGACAACAAATATGATTTAGTGTTTTTACAAAAAATACTTAAGCAAGATGAAAAATATAATACCAACCATTTATGGTCTTAAATAAAGCTTTGAACTAGCAATAGACATTTTTAAAAATACTAAATACACCGAAGCAGAAAATATATGTCCATTGAATAAATTGTAGTATACAATACAGTAAGTGATCTATGTCGCAAATATATCATACAAACAAAAAAAGAATGAAACATTCAACAGGTGGTATAGGTAGAAACTATAAAATATTGCTACTAATAAAAAAACAGTTATGTCTTTGATATATCTTTGAAGGGAACATGTTTTTTTTACTCCTTTATTTTCAACATGAATAATTTGTAGTGAATAATATATGCATAGTTATTAAAATTTATCTTTATAATATATTGTTAGAAAAAAGATTAGTTGCTGCTTAGAAAGTGATGTCATGTTATTACTTATGTATGTATAATCAAGGTTGTCGTCACTACTAAAGATAAATTTAATTAACTATATTCATGTTTTTTTCTTGTCTTTTTTCTATATTTTTTTCATATTCTGTTTATATATTCTATATATAAAAAATTGGAGTTAATTAACAATTATATGCATAAATATCTATTGTAAGGTAGTCAGTGTGATGGATCCCCGACCCACTGCTACCTATGTGACGGGGACAGTAAAATGTAAAAAAAAAAAATAAAAATAAAAAAAAAAATAACTCGGTTTGATAATGTATATCTTTTCCCGTGTAATATAATAAAACTGAAATTTATTCCGGGCTGGCAGGAGCCGGCACGGTTCCTTGATACGGCTTTTAATTGCTGAACAATGTTGTGCGTTTCTCCATACCTGTCTTTGCATGATGTTATTTTGTAAAGGAAATAAAATTATATATATATATATATATATATATATATATATATATATATAGTACTTTTCTTGAAATTGCCAATAGTAATCTTTTGGCTTTTTTTTATCCATTAATGTGTGTATGTGGCCGGGAAGCTATGTCGGTAGAGCATTCGCCCTGTAAGCGAAAGGTTTTGGGTTCGAGTCCCGGTCAGGCTGCACATTTTTCTCGCTCTGTGACATTTATATTAAATGTATTCCCGAATGCATCAATTTATTCCCTTCAAAAGTATTAAATTCTATTTATCGTTGTTACACTGAAATCACGTTCTGGAGCGCACCAACGAGAATTTGCGACGATAAAATACGATATTTCGCCGCGTATAGCTTATCTCTTGGTTTAGGTCTTTGGTCAAGTGAAAAAGTAAATAGCAGTAGAGCAGCACGAACGGGAATTTTTCCCCACACGCCAACAGCAATATTCCTTCGGTCCAGGATTCTTTAACGCTTGCGTCAAAAGTTTTCTTGTATTTAAGTTATTTGGATATTCTCGGCAGTGAAACGGTGATA
>CM037777.1:11350957-11400957 GCA_021229015.1 Solen grandis | reverse complement strand
TGATTACATATATGCATTCATATAGATATTCTGATTTATGATTATGTCAATATGGGACAGATGCAATGCTTAGAAAATTATTAGGTTTTCGCCTCTGCAGGGCGAAAACCTATTGTTCTTCTTCTGTTTTATTTTTAGGTTTTCGCATCGCTGGGCGAAAACCTATTGTTCTTCTTCTGTTTTTTTTTTTTTTTTTTTTTTTTTTTTTCTGACCCTTTTTGTGAACGGCAAATCACCATAATAGGAAAAAGCCACAATTATGAAATTTCTACCAGTTTTTTCTACTTATTTGAACTTAATCCAAACGTTGAGAAAATTTTCATTTTTGTCTTTGTTTTTCCGCTAGGGGGCGCTTTGTAAAAATCATTAAAGTGGAATAACTCTGTTATTTGAGGTCCGATTCAAATGCGGTTTTTTGCATTATGTTTCTTGATGATAGCCTATTAAAATATGATAGATTTCAATAATTTGCGTATATAAAACTTTTGAGCTACGGAAGGTTGAAAGTTCAAACCTCACAAAAAATGGTGAAAATGAGGGTAGGTCTACGAAAAACCTATCCAGTTTTTTTCAGAGATGAGACAGAAGAGTTCTGTTTGTTGCATATGATTTGCAAGACATATATGCACAAAATATATGGGTTGGCGATTTTGAAAAATGCATGGTTTGTCTTCTAGAAATGGTCAAACTTCACTAAATTTTGGGACAAATTAACATTTCTTAAACATATTTTTGTTGCTTCCGACTTTATTTTTTGTTCCTTCTCCATGAAATTTTCACACTTTATGTAGTTTTATGTCCTAAAGGTTCCTGAAAAAAAAACTTTAAAAGATATTGCAAAGGTCAAGGTCATATCATGATTTTTGTATTTTTAAACGGCCCCAAATAGCTCTAAAACTAAAAATATTTCATTGTTAACATGTGCAGAAAAGATTTAGGTCTTGAAGAGACCTTTCAAATTTATGTTTAGTTTTTGAAGATCTGACTTGATTTGGTCATTTTATGGCAGTTAATCGTCTTTGGATTAATTGTAATTTTGTTTTCAAAGTTTGAATGTAGTTAAAGTTTTTTGTGATTATCTTGAAGTTTAAAATCTTATATTTCAAGTAACAAAATCTTGATCAAAATCGGTTGTGAAATGTAGTATCTATGACATGTCAAAGTTAATGGTGTCGGAAAAAAGCTTCACTATATCCTGACAAGGATTACCTGTGTATGCAAGCGAGAGAGGCAGATTGCCTTATCTCAAGTAGAATAGGTACAGCTGATCAATTATGTAGGTCAGCCGTTGGAGATTGTTAGCTATGTTTAAAAGTAGACTGACTTGTCTTAGCCACCAATGCAGTACACATGTTATTGAAGAGAATAAATAAATTGTTGGATAGACATATTACAAAGCTTATCACTTATATCATTTTTAAATTTGATAAATCGCTATAAGTTTCTGCTCTCTCCTCCTTACCTCTTTCTCTCTCTCTCTTTCTCTCTCTCATAGATGTAATTGGACATAATGAAAAATATAGCTATGAAAATTTACTTTTAATTTTTTTATGCTAGAGTTTGTTTTGCAAACAATAAGTAATTTGTACCTTTGCATATACCTTTCTACACATGTTTTTAAAAGGGTATATATGAATGTAGGGTAACTTGATTTCTGAGTACATCTCAGCGTTAGAAAATATCTGCATCATAACGATCATTTACGATTTTTATGTATTTCATATATAATAACTTTAATATGTGTATATAATTAAAATATTTTTCATATATGTAGACACATATATTCAGTAACACAAATATAGAAAAAGTTTAACTCTTCCAAACTGAAACTCCTATCTACTTGATTTTTTTTCAATGTCCATTTGTTTAATTCTGAAGGTTACTCTTCTTTATTTCATATACTTAAAACTTTTTTCTATCTGAACTCCTGTAATTTGGAATCTTAACATATTTTGGAGCACACTTTTATTCATAGCAACGGAAATAAAGTCTTGGATAGCCTGTAATCGCGCCTAATAAAAAAACGGGCGATACTTTTAGTAAAGTTAGACAAAACTGAGACAACAATGGGAACTGATAAAAAGAAACGTAGAATGATTTCTTTTTCTTTTTTTGTTCACTACAGTCGAACCCCGGTTACTCCACCACCCCTCATTCAAATACCTGGCGTCATTCGAAACACTTCGTTGGTCCCGATCACTCTCCTTCTTATTTCTATATAAAAATATCTGGGTTATTCAAATTTGTGCCATTCGAATACCTGGCCTCATCCGAAAAGATTTTTCGGCCCGTGCCAATAAATTCGTAAGATTTTCGCACTTCCTTATCCGAAGTCGCTGACGAACATTAATTACCGGCGACATTTTGAAAACAAACAATGGAAAGGCGCAAACGTCAATTAATTACCGAAATGGGTGGGAGACGGCCGCTTACAGTTTGCATACGTTGTTAATTGATTGGATGTTTGTGCAGTTCAACCATAAAGATAAAGGTGATGATTGATGCTTTTCTTAGGTATGCGATACGTTTTTCGGATACGCTTGGAAAGGAAGAATTCAACAAGGGTAACAAGCAGACCACGATTACACCCTGTTTTAAATGAACATTTCAAGATGACGTTGATATCACGTTGATACATGTAGTTTCCTGTGATTTAGTCAGACCTGATGAATGGATGTATGCATTTATTATGTATAATTTATTCAGAAATAGATGAATGGTGTTAATTAAATATCCAACATCCATTGCTGTTTTCAAGACGACGATGAAATTGGATACGTGTAGTCGCATGTGATTTAGGCAAACCTGATAAATGTATGTATGTATCTTTATTATGGACGTATGCATTTATTAGATATGCATCGATATCATTTTTGTATAAAAAGATGAAAGTTAATTATCTATAGTCGTTTTCATTTACGTTCCTAAATCAAAATAACATATTTGATATAAAAAACATTATATATTACGTTCACCGCATGAAAGAAGCATGGTTGGGATGGGTTTTTGTTCCAAATTTCGACGTGATTTGGTTTATTCGAATACATGCCTTACTCGAAATAAAACGCCGATCCCCAGGACTTCGAATAACCGGGATTCGACTGTATTATATTTGTTTGATGAGGCTTTGGTGCTGAAATCAAAGCAGAATTGATTCAGATATAGATTTTATGTAAAAAGGTTTAATTTGTAAAAAAAGAGGTATGTACGCACATTGCAGTAATTTTATTTCAGGAACACATCTTGATTGAATCTGCTATGATAAACAGGAAAATAAATACATTAATACTAGTTACGGTACTGGTTGCGTTGTGGCTAGAGCGTCAGCTTTGGGTGGGTGAGTCATGGGTTCGATGCGCGGCAACGACATACTAAAGTAAAAATAATGGTAAGGTCTTTTGTTTGGCGCTCAGCATATAAAGGAAAGTTGCAAGATTGGTTGGCCCGGTGTCAGGAAAATGAGGCTTGGTGTTTTCATACTACTTGTTTATGGCGTGATACTGCAGTGTTGCAGCACTATGATTGTGTAAAGTAAACATCGTCTCCAAATGATTGAAATTCTGTCGAAGGAAAGTTGTGGACCTATGTACAGGTTTGAGTTATGTAGCATAGGTCAAGGTAGCGGTTTCAATAAGCGGACGAAGACGTTGACAATAAAAAAAATACGTTTTCGATTGACCCACCGTTTTGAAATCTTAGATAGCCATGTACGCCTCTGTGTATGAGGCTGGGTATATAAAATCTGGCAAAAATCGAGACACCCTGCGGTGATACTTAGTAGTGCATGTGTACATGATTGTGAAATAAATGCGCGTTATCTGTTTTAGAGTCAGGCTGTTTGTTCGACATGGTGCGCTTGTCAGAACTATGTATGCAAATTAAATTATGATTGCTCCGCCCACTTTTACTGACTGAGAGTTGCCGTTTTTTGATACTTAAATATAGGGTTGGGTACCTGAAAATTTGTTCTGCTTTATTGTATTATAAACAACATACTTACTAATAAATCAAACAAAATAGGCATCTATCCCAATAATGCATTAGACAGCAAAAAATGAAATTATTCAGTACTGTGTTGAAGAAAAAAGGCACAATAAGTAATCACAAAAGAACAAAGTCGAATGTCATCGCGACACGTTTACTCGAAAACAAAGGGACGGAAAAGACATTGCTTTGATATCCTAATCATTTTCACTAAATTTTAGGAAAAGTTAAAGTTTCAAAAACATGTTTTTTGTCGCTCCTGACTTTATTTTTAGTTCATTCTTCATGAAATTTTCACAAGTTTTTTATTGTTATGTTTGAAAGGGCCTCACAATTAAAAAGTTAAAAAATACATGCAAAGGTCAAGGACATATTACGATTATTGTGTTTTTATTCGGCCCCAAATAGTTCTAAAAGTAAAAATATTTCATTGAAAGTATATGTTCAAAAGTTTTAGGTCTTGAAGAGCTCTTTCCAGTGATGTTTAGTTTTTGAAGATCGGACTTAATTTGGTTATATTACGGCAGTCCAAAGTTTGATCCTTTTTTGGAATAATTGTAAAACAGTTTTTATGCTTCAAATTATGATACACGTATATAAAAAATTGAATGTTCGACTAGTGCGACTTGTAGACTTGATTTAACTATTTGTTGCATTGCTAGGTACCTAATGATAAAAGTTTACTCAATTTTGTTTCTCATTTTGCCGCTAGGGGCGCTTTGTTTGAAATCACTCTTTTGCTTATTACTCAAAAAGTTGAATCCTGATCCAAATGCAATTTCGCATCTGTTCCTTGTTGATAGCCTAATAAAATATGATAGTTTCTAGGTATGAATAGCTGCAACTTTTTGAACTAGTAACGGAAGTTTGAAAGTTCGAACCTCGCAAAAAACTGTGCAGATGAGGGTAGGTCTACGAAAAACCTATCCATTTTTGTTAGAGATCAGATATAAGAATTCTGTTTGCTGCAAATGATATGCAAGACATATAAGAACAAAATATATGGGGTGGCGAATTTAATAAATGCTTGGTTTGTCTTCTAGAAACGGTCAAACTTCACTAAATTTTAGGAAAAATTAAAATTTCAAAAAAAATTTTTTGTCGCTCCTGGCTTTATTTTTAGTTCATTCTTCATGATATTTTCACAAGTTATGTATTGTTATGTTTGAAAGGGCCTCACATTTAAAAAGTTAAAATGAAATTGCAAAGGTGAAGGTCATATTATGATTATTATGTTTTTATTCGGCTCCAAATAGCTCCAAAACAAAAAAATATTTCATTGAAATTATCGAAGTAAAGTTTTAGTTCTTGAAGAGCCCTTTCCAGTGATGTTTAGTTTTTGAAAATCGGACTTGATTTCGTCATTTTACGGCAGTCCAAGCTTTGATACTCTTTAGAACAATTGTAAATCAGTTTTTATGCTTCAATTTTGTGATATATAAAGAATAGAATGTTTGACTAGTGCGACTTGTATACTTGATTGAACCATTTGCTGCATTGCTAGGTGCCTAATAGAAAATATTTACTAAATTTTGTGCATTATTTTGCATTCTGTTCCTTGGTGACATCAATTTGAAACAACACTAAAAAATAAATGCGATATTTCATGAAAATGATAGTATTTCAATGCAACATTTGTTTGTAACAGTGTTGAGTGGCATATTGCATTGTCGTGTGTCATTTTATACTGTTGTTTGTCGTTTGCAATTCTTGTTTATAGAGTACAATTGTCGTTTGTTGCCATCATAGAACACACACTATAACGTTGCAGTACCGAAGTCTGTAAAAAAAGTTTAATTGTCTGCTTAAACATTGCGGCTTACAAGCCATTGAACGAAGAAATGTTTTTCGAATCATGCGACTCGTGAACTGAATGGAATTGCTTTCGTGAAAACCGATGATATCGCGACTACATAACTGACAGGTAATACTCAACAAAATTCTTTTGTGTAAAAAGTCTGCATAAACATTGCAACAAAAATGTTTGAAAGATCGCTGTTTACAGTATCAACAAGCTATTGAACGAAGAAATGTTTTACGAATCATGCGACTCGTGAACTGAATGGAATTGCTTTCGTGAAAACCAATGATATCGCGACTACATAACTGACAGGTAATACTCAAAAATATTCTTTTGGGTAAAAAGTCTGCATAAACATTGCGGCAAAAATGTTTGAAAGATCGCTGTTAACAGTATCAACAAGCATTGAACAAAGAAATGTGTTTCGAATCGTGTGACTCGTGAACTGAATGGAATTGCTTCGTGAAAACTGATGATATCGCGACTAAATAACTGACAGGTAATACTCAACAATATTCTTTTGGGTAAAAAGTCTGCTTAAACACTGCGACAAAAATGTTTGAAAGATCGCTGTTAACAGTATCAACACGCCATTGAACGAAGAGATGTTTTTCAAATCATGCGACTTGTATACTGAATGGAATTGCTTTCATGACACCGATGATATCGCGACTACATAACTGAAAGGTAATACTCAAAAATATTCTTTTGGGTAAAAAGTCTGCTTAAGCACTGCGACAAAAATGTTTGAAAGATCGCTGTTAACAGTATCAACAAGCCATTGAATGAAGAAATGTTTTTCGAATCATGCTACTCGTGAACTGAATGGAATTGCTTTTGCGAAAACCGCTGATATCGCGATAGCGATTCTAGTTAGATTTTCGCACCTCGCAGTGCGAAAACCTATTGTTCTTCTTCTTTTTTTTTCCTTTTTTTTTAGGTTTTCGCAAGCGATGCAAGCAATTCTTCTTCTGTTTTATTTTTTTATTTTTTTATTTTTATTATTATTTTTCTAACCTTTTTTTTTGTGAACGGCATATCACCATGATAGAAAAAAGTCACATTTCTGATTTTTTTTACCAGTATTGTCCTAAGATCTGAATTTGATCCTAACGTTGAGAAAATTTTCATTTTTGTCTTAGTTTTGCCGCTAGGTGGCGTTTTGTAAAAATGACTAAGGGCTAATAACTCTGTTATTTGAGGTCCGATTCAAATGTGGTTTTTTGCATTGTGTTCCTTGTCAGAAACTTAATAAAATATGATACGTTTCAATTATTTGTGTATATAAAACTTTCGTGCTACAGGAGGTTGAAAGTTCGAATCACGAAATAACGATGAAATAAAGGTAGGTCTACGAAAAAAGTCCCCATTTTTTTCAGAGATGAGATAGGAGAATTTTGTTTGTTGCATATGATTTGCAAGACATATACGCACAAAATATATGGTGTGGCGATTTTGAGAAATGCATGGTTTGTCCACAGTACGCGGTCAAATATAACCAATATTTTCGAAAAATCAACATTTTAAAAGCATGACTTTTAAGGTTATTTGCAGCTCCTGACTTTATTTTTTATTCAATCTTCATCCTTTTTTCACTGTTAATGCATTTTTATAAAACAAATAAAATCATAGAAAAAAAATCACCCATAATATGCAAAGGTCAAGGTTATATACCAATTATTATATTTATCGGCATAAAATAGCTCCAAATCTAAAAATATTTTATAGAAAGTATATGAACAAAAGTTTTAGTCTGTGAAGAGATCTTTCCATTGGTTTAGGTTTTGAAGATCGGACTTCATTTGATCAAATGACCACAGTCCAAAGTTTGATCCTCTTATCAAACAATTGTATATCCATATGTTTCCCCTTTTATCCCGAATCATGCGACTCGTGAACTGAATGGAATTGCTTTCGTGAAAACTGATGATATCGCGACTACATAACTGACAGGTAATACTAAACAATATTCTTTTGGGCAAAAAGTCTGCTTAAACATTGCGACAGAAATGTTTGAAAGATCACTGCTAACAGTATCAACAAGCCATTGAACGAAGAAATGTTCTTCGAATCATGCAACTCGTGAACAGAATGGAATTGCTTTCGTGAAAACCATTGATATCACGACTACATAGCTGACAGGTAATACTCAAAAATATTCTTTTGGGTAAAAAGTCTGTTTAAACATTAACAGATCGCTGTTAACAGTATTCAACAAGCCATTGAACGAAGAAATATGTTTTTCGAATCACTCGACTCGTTAACTGAGGTAAATTGCTTTTGCGAAAACCGATGATATCGCGATAGCGATTCTAGTTTTTATAATTTTCTAACCTTTTTTTGTTAACGGGAAATCTCCGTGATCAGAAAAGCCCCATTTATGAAATTTTAATCAGTATTTACCACGTATTTGAAGATGATCCTAACGTTGAGAAAATTTTCATTTATGTCTTACTTTTCCCGCTAGGGGGCGTGTCGCATGAAATGTATAATTGGCAAATAACTCAGTTATTAGATGTCCGATTCAAATGCGGTTTTTTGCATTCTGTTCCTTGTTGATACCCTAATAAAATATGATAGGTTTCGAAGGTACGATTGGCGAAAGTTTTTGAGCTACAGAAGGTTGAATGTTCGAAGCTCGCAAAAAACTGCAAATGACGGTAGGTGTACGAAAAACCTATCCATTTTTGTAAGAGATCAGATAGAAGAATTCTGTTTGCTGCAAATGATTTGCAAGACATATACGCACAAAATACATGGGGTGCCGACTTTAAGAAATGCATTGTTTGTCCTCTAGATTCGGTCAAACTTCACTAAATTGTAGGAAAAAATAAAATTTCAAAAACATGTTTTTTGTCGCCCCTGACTTTATTTTTGGTTCATTCTTCATGATATTTTCACATGTTATGAATTGTTTTGTCGGAAAGGGCCTCACAATTAAAATGTTTAAAAATAAATGAAAAGGTCAAGGTCATGTTACGATTATTGTGTTTTTATTCGGCCCCAAATAGCTCCAAAATTAAAAAATATTTCATTAAGAGTATATGAACAAAAGTTTTAGTTTCCAGTGATGTTTAGTTTTTGAAGTTCGGACTTCATTTGGTCATATTACAGCAGTCTAAAGTTTGATCCTTTTTTGGAATAATTGTAAGTCAGTTGTTATGCTTCAAATTGTGATATATAAGAAATAGAATGTTCGACTAGTGCGACTTGTATACTTGATTGAACTATTTGCTGCATTTCTAGGTACCTAATGGTAAAATATTAATACATTTTGTTTCTCATTTTGCCGCTAGGGGGCGCTTTGCTTGAAATAACTCTTTTGCTTATAACTCAAATAGTTGAAGCCTGATTCAAATGCGGTTTGTTGCATTATGTTCATGCTGATCGCCTTATAAAATATGATAGTTTCAAGGTATGAGTGACTGTAAATTTTGAGTTAGTAATGGAAGGTTGAGAGTTTGAACCTCGCAAAAAATGTGCATATAAGTGTAGGGCTATGAAAAACCTACCCATTTTTGTAAGAGATCAGATAGAAGAATTCTGTTTGTTGCATACGATTTGCAAGACATATTCGCACAAAATATATGGGGTAGCGAATTTAAGAAATGCATGGTTTGTCCTCTAGAAACGGTCAAACTTCACTAAAATATTGGAACAAAATAAAATTTCTAAAAGATGTTTTTTGACGCTCCTGACTTTCATTCTTCATGAAATTTTCACACTTTATGTATTTTTATGTTGCAAAATACCTCACAATTAAAACATTAAAAAATAAATGAAAAGGTCAAGGTCATATAACGATTATTGTGTTTTTATTCGGCCCCAAATACCTCCAAAACTAAAAATATTTCAATAAGAGTATATGTACAAAAGATTTTGTTCTTGAAGAGCTCTTTCCAGTGATGTTTCGTTTTTGAAGATCGGACTTGATTTGGTCATTTTACGGCAGTACAAATTTTGATCCTTTTTTTAAATAAATGTAAATCAGTTTTTATGCTTCAAATTGTGATATATAATAAATTGAATGTTTGAATAGAGCGACTTGTATACTTGATTGAACTATTTGCTGCATTGCTAGGTTCCTTATAGTACAATTTAAATAAAGGTGTTCTCATTTTGCCGCTAGGGGGCTCTTTGCTTGAAATCACTCTTTATAACTAAAAAAATTGAAATCTGATTTTTGTGCCATTTTTTGGCATTCTGTTCCTTGGTGACATCAATTTGAAACGACACTCAAAAATTCATGTGATTTTTCATTAGTGCGTAATAATGTCGCGTGTCGTGTTGCATTGTCGTGTGTCATTTTATACTGTTGTGTGTCGTTTGTAATTGTTGTTTATCGATTACAAATGTCGTTTGTCGCAATCATAAAGCAACTCACACATCTAACATTGCAGTAACTGAATTTGGCTAAAAAAGTTTTCAAGTTCGCGACTACATAACTTACAGTTAATACTCAAAACTATTTTACATGGTAAAAAGTCTGTTTAAACATTGCGACAAAAATGTTTGAAAGATCACTGTTAACACTATTCGACAAGCCAGTGAACGAAGAAATATGGTTTTCGAATTATGCGACTCGTGAACTGAATGAAATTGCTTTTGCGAAAACCGATGATATCGCGATAGCGATTCTAGTTTTTATTATTTTTCCAATTCAACCCATTTTTGTAGCCAGCCTAGCGGCCAGATGAGAAAAGCTACAAGTATGAAATTTTGGACATGGAGTCATCTTTATCTGAACTTGTGCCTAAATGGTCAAACTTTTCACTTTTATTTCTGATTTAGCCACTAGGGGGCGCAATGCATGTAATCTCTGTTTTGCTAATAACTCAAAAATTTGAAACCTGATTTAGATGCGGTTTTTTTACATAATGTTCCTTGTTGACAGCCCAATCAAATATGATGGAAATCTCATCATCGAGTACTGGGGGGAAAAAATTGTTCTAGGAGAGGTTGAATGTTCGAACCTTAGAAAAAAGTGGAATAATGAGGGTAGGTCTACGAAAAACCTACTCACTTTTGTTAGAGATCAGATAGAAGAATTCTGTTTGCTGCATACGATTTGCAAGACATATATGCACAAAATATATGGGGTGGCGAATTTAGAAAATGCGTGGTTTGTCCTCTAGAAACGGTCAAACTTCACTAAATTTTAGGAAAAATTAAAATTTCAAAAACATGTTTTTTGTCGCTTCTGACTTTATTTTCTGTTCATTCTTCATGAATTTTCACATGATATGTATTGTTATGTTTGAATATGAACAAAAGTTTTAGTTTTTCAAGAGCTCTTTCCAGTGATGTTTACTTTTTGAAGATCGGACTTGATTTGGTCATTATACGGCAATCAAAAGTTTGATCCTGTTTTGGAATAATTGTAAATCAGTTTTTATGCTTCAAATTCTGATACATAAGAATAAAAAGTTTTACTTGTGCGACTAGTATACTTGACTGAACTATTTGCTGCTTTGCTAGGTACCTAATGGTAAAATTGTAATCATTTTTTTCTCATTTTGCCGCTAGGGGGCGCTTTTCTTGAAATCATTCTTTTGCTTATAAGTCCAATTCGAATCGGTTTTTTTTTTGCTCTGTTTCCTATTAATAGCCTAATAACATATGATAGATTCGAGGTCCATGTGACTAAAAGCTTTTGAGCTACGGAAGGTTGAATGATCGAACCTCGCAAAAAAAACTGTGCAAATGAGGGTAGGTCTACGAAAAACCTATCCGTTTTTGTTAGAGATCAGATAGAAGAATTCCGTCTCCTGCATACCATTTGAAAGACGTATACACACAAAATATATGGGGTGGCGAATTTAAGAAATGCGTGGTTATCAAACTTCACTTAAATTTAGGAAAAATTAAAATTCCAAAAACATGTTTTTTGTCGCTCCTGACTTTACTTTTTCTTTATTCGTCATGAAATTTTCAAACGTTATGTTTTGTTAAGTTTGAAAGGGCATCACAATTAAAAAAAATTGAAAAGGTCAAGGTCATATTACGATTATTGTGTTTTTATTCGGCCACAAATAGCTCCAAAACTAAAAATATTTCATTGAGAGTATATGAACAAAAGTTTTAGTTCTTAAAGAGTTCTTTCCAGTGATGTTTAGGTTTTGAAGATCGGGCTTGATTTGGTCATTATACGGCAGTCCAAAGTTTGATCCTTTTTTGGAATAATTGTAAATCAGTTTTTTATGCTTCAAATTGTGATTTATAAGAAAAAGAATGTTCGACTAGTGCGACTTATATACTTGTTTGAACTATTTGCTGTTTTTGCCATTTTGTTTCTCAATTTGCCGCCAGGCGGCGTTTTTCTTAAAATCACTCTTTTGCTTATAACTCAAAATGTTAAAGTCTGATTGAAATGCTGGTTTCAGCATTTTGTTCCTTGTTGACAGCACCACAGAATGTGATGGATTTCAAAGTAAAGGGTATGGGAAAATATTTGCGCTAGAAGAGTATGAATGTTCTAACATTGCAAAAAAAAACAACAACTGTGCAAATAAGAGTAGGTCTTCAAAAAACCTTTTCGTTCTGTTTCATATTGAAAATTGTGGCTGAGTTGAAATAAAGTGTTCAAGCTGATTAGGTTAAAAGCGAAAACCAAGATACCGCTTGTGGTTCTAGTTGATTGGTGTTATTTTCTTCAATCATAAAACTATTTAAATAAAAAGTATCATTGATTGTATTTCATTTATTTTACATCAATATAAATAATGATGTTGCGAATATTAGGATTTAATAATTAACCCAGTTATGTACATTGTAGTAGATTTCAATTCATTGTTGAAAAATGAAGTGTATTTTGTCAGTATATGACTGTAAAATTATATTACTTTAATAATTTTCAGACTTGGAAGAAACCAGAAAACGACAAGGAAATAGCTGTCATTTTGGAAGATGATATCACCGTGTCACGGTATTTTTACAAATACTTGAAAGCGGTGCATACAAAATATGGCGATTTACCCTTTATTAGTGGATTCTCGCTACAAGGAGAAAGCATGAAACATAACGGTGATTCAGGGCTTCTCAATGTTTCAAAACACCACCGTGTCTTTTTATATCCAACAATTGGTACTTGGGGATTTTCGCCGAATGCAGATTGCTGGTTCCAGTTTGTGGCCTGGTTTACTGAACAGTGCCAAGACAAAACATTCCTACCCGTTGTCAGTGGCAACATAGCCTCGTCTTGGTATTTGTCTTTTGTGAAGAAAGATACACACGATTCGATGTGGGAAATGTGGCATATCTACTACACTTGGAGAAATAGAGAGAGCATATTGTATCCAAATTTTAAAGGTAGGTTCCCCCTAATAGATAAACCGCTTTTTCCAATGCGCAAAACGTGAACACAGACTGAGTTGGTCAAAGGTTATCAATGAATTTTCAAAAACTTCCTTGATCAAGCCAAAACAGTCGCTATGAATAGATTAAATTGTTTTGATACATGACAATATTCATGCATGCAGTCAGGTAAAATGGAATGTAAAAATCAAAGGACCGATAGTCCTAAAAGCTGCCAAAAATACTGCTACAATATCCTATCTAATAAGTTTGTGCAAGGCAATTCATGGGATTTTGAAATCTTAGACACGTAATAATGTAATGGATTAAAATCTTTCAGAACAGATACTACTACGCTCTGCTAAGATACTGTCATGATTAAGAATTTTTTCGGTATTAAAGTTTAGACCGGGACAGGGTTGATACGTAGGTTAACCTTTACGAGCTGCTTTCAAAAAGAATATCGCTTTTTCCGGAGATACAAAGAAAAAATATCATAAACATGTTGAAATTAATCTGATTACATTACTTACCAGAGCAAAATGTAATAGAATCTAATATATGCATTAGCTATTGGACGGCGCCCTATCCAACATACAGACCCGGATACGATATTTAAAGTCGTTATTTTCAATTTGTAATACAATAAAGAGTAAAGAACAGTTGAAATGTGTTCGAGTAAAGTATGGTGTTCCAGTTTCGAGTCATATGTTGGCAGTTCAACCTGGTCAAAAATAGCACAAAAAATGGAAGCTTATTAGATACGTGATAGGAAACGCGTTGTTGGTTCGATTCTAACTCCTGGTTTAAATTAGATAAATACTTAGGCATTTGAAATATTTATCAATTTCTAAATTAGACTTGTAGAGATAAAAGACTTATTCCGTCTGCCTCTTTTTCTAAAAAACATTATTTTACCTTTGTTGACACCAATTCTGAGTTAATTGTTTCCACTGTATTTGTCATCATTAATTAACATGCACTAAATGGAGTATTGGTCTTGAGCAAATATTGCCGCGTCGTCCTAAAATAAATATCTGCAAAGCAAATTGTCCAGTGCACCGTTGCAATCAAGATTGTTATAGTAACTTGTTTTAATATCAGTTGCCTATTACGTGATCAAACACAATATTCATTTGCAATTACTATATCACGTATACGTAAAAAGAATATTAATCATTTTCAAACAGTAAACACTGCTGTCACATGAAACTGCAAATCTGTTCTGATTTTATCCCTGCGGTCCATCTACTGCGCTTGCTGAATCATTGAATACCACCGGCTGACTAATTCCGTTTTACTACATGACATGATCTATCGATCAGCCGAGGGTATTCGACGATGTTGAATCTGCAGTTGTTGATAATTAATTGCCCGACTATTAAAGGTTCCCCAAATCCTGAATCCGTGAACAACAATACAAAACAGCCTTTAGATTCCCCAAATAACAATTTTTAACACACAATTATTTCTATGTTATTGTTCCTACAGTCAGGTGGCAAATTAATGTCCTCAAAATAGCCGCTAGTGTTGGAAGTTTTTTTTCAGATGGGTTGTAATAACTTGTCAATAACTCAAAAACCAATAAGGGTACTTACTTCAAATTTTTTATATTTGGTGATACACACATTAGCTGTCAGAACTGCCCCCATTCTCCTTGGTAATTGTTGATTGGGAGATTTTATGAATATAGGAGTCAGTGATCTCCAGATCTGCAACACATTTTCAATAAGGTCCTGTCTGGATTTAATGTCACCTACTCTCTTTTGCAGTTTCAGTTTTAAGGTTTTCCATACATTTTCAAGTATATTGATGTCTGGTGACTGAGGAGGCCAATTCATGCAAGGAATCTGGTTTTCTTGGTTCTACTGGGTGGTCTCTCGGGACGTGTGCACTGTGGCATTATCCTCTTGGAAAATGTAAGCCCTGTCAGTTGGAAGTTTAGCAATAACTGGCCACAAATGATCATCAAGGACTTCAATTTATTTTCTAGAGTAAATGTTTCCTTCAAAGGGCCCCAAGGTCCCCACTCCTTCATAGGTCAGACATCCCCAGAACGTAACACTCAATAGAGGCACTGATTTTTCTTTGTAAACACCTAACACCTGGGTTTCCATTTTTCCTCATTAGGTCTCCATTAGGTCTTTTACCGGTCTTCTGTTTTCTTCTACACTTCCCCACCCGCTTGTTTACATTGATGTTTTTCAACTTCAACTTTTTTAAACGCGTTAAACACTTATTTACAGTAGAACTACTTATTTGTAACAATTTTGCAATTTTTCAATAAAAAGTCCAGTTTATGTTACTTAAATATGGTTTCTTTTACTGATGGGGTCAAATCTTTACCTCTTTTACCCATGACACTTTAGCAGACGAATAAATCAAATGTAAGCAAAGCAGTTACTTCCCTTGAAAAAAAATCAAAAAGTGTGTATATAGATTTCAGCCCTGCAAAAAGATCCTACAATTAATTTGATGTAAAGTGGTAGAAATGTTGCTTTGAAGATGCAGCCCCTGAAAATCAATACTTTGGCAGCCATTTTGGGGACATTTATTAGGCACGTAAGTGTATCAAAAGCCTTTACATATACTCCAACACTTCTTGACCGAAGCTGCTGAAGCACCGTTACGACCACTGACTGCTGAAGCCTCGTTATGACGACTGGCTTCTGATGCCTCGTTATGACCACTGGCTGCTGATGACTCGTTATGACCACTGGCTGCTGATGTCTCGTTATGACCACTGACTGCTGAAGCCTCATTATGACCACTGGCTTCTGATGCTTCGTTATGACGACTGCCTGCTGATGCCTCGTTATGACGACTGCCTGCTAAAGTCTTCTGAAGCCACGTTATGACCACTAGCTGCTGATGCCTCGTTATGACCACTTGCTGCTGAAGCCTAGTTATGACCACTGGCTGCTGATGCCTCGTTATGACCACTGGCTGCTGAAGGCTGCTGATGCCTCGTTATGACGACTAGTTGCTGAAGCCTAGTTATGACCACTGGCTGCTGATGCCTCGTTATGACCACTGGCTGCTGATGCCTGGTTATGGCCATTGGCTGCTGATGCCTGATTAACAACCACTGGCTGCTGATGTCTCGTTATGACCACTGGATGCTGATGCCTGGTTATGACCACTGGCTGCTGATGACTCGTTATGACCACTGGCTGCTGATGAATCGCACTGCCTGCTGATGCCTCGTTATGACGACTGCCTGCTAAAGTCTTCTGAAGCCACGTTATGACCACTAGCTGCTGATGCCTCGTTATGACCACTTGCTGCTGAAGCCTAGTTATGACCACTGGCTGCTGATGCCTCGTTATGACGACTGACTGCTGAAGGCTGCTGATGCCTCGTTATGACGACTGGTTGCTGAAGCCTAGTTATGACCACTGGCTGCTGATGCGTCGTTATGACCACTGGCTGCTGATGCCTGGTTATGACCATTGGCTGCTGATGCCTGGTTATGACCACTGGCTGCTGATGTCTCGTTATGACCACTGGCTGCTGATGCCTGGTTATGACCACTGGCTGCTGATGACTCGTTATGACCACGGGCTGCTGATGAATCGTTTTGACCACTGGCTGCTGATGCCTGGTTATGACCACTGACTGCTGAAGCCTCCTTATGACCACTGCCTGCTGAAGTCTTCTGAAACCACGTTATGACCACTGCTTGCTGATGTCTCGTTATGACCACTGGCTGCTGATGCCTGGTAATGACCACTGGCTGCTGATGCCTGGTTATGACCACTGGCTGCTGATGTCTCGTTATGACCACTGGCTGCTGATGCCTGGTAATGACCACTGGCTGTTGATGACTCGTTATGACCACTGGCTGCTGATGAATCGTTTTGACCACTGGCTGCTGATGCCTGGTTATGACCACTGACTGCTGAATCCTCGTTATGACCCCTGGCTTCTGATGCTTCGTTATGACAACTGCCTGCTGAAGGCTGCTGAAGCCTCGTTATGACCACTGCCTGCTGAAGCCTCCTTATGACCACTGCCTGCTAAAGTCTTCTGAAACCACGTTATGACCACTGCTTGCTGATGCCTCGTTATGATGACTGGCTGCTGAAGGCTGCTGAAGCCTCGTTATGGCCACTGAAGCCTCGTTATGACCACTAGCTGCTGAAGCCTCGTTATGACCACTGGCCACTGAAGCCTCTTCATGACCACTGGCTGCTGATGCCTCGTTATGACCACTGATTGCTAAAGGCTGCTGATGCCTCGTTATGACGACTGGCTGCTGAAGCCTAGTTATGACAACTGGCTGCTGATGCCTCGTTATGTCGACTGGCTGCTGATGCCTGTTTATGACGACTGGCTGCTGATGCCTGGTTATGACCAATGGCTGCTGATGCCTCGTTATGACCACTGGCTGCTGATGCTCGTTATGACCACTGGCTGCTGATGCCTGGTTATGACCACTGGCTGCTGATGATCGTTTGACCACTGGCTGCTGAATAGCTGCTGAAGCCTCGTTATGACCACTGGCCACTGAAGCCTCTTCATGACCACTGGCTGCTGATGCCTCGTTATGTCGACTGGCTGCTGATGCCTGTTTATGACGACTGGCTGCTGATGCCTGGTTATGACCAATGGCTGCTGATGCCTCGTTATGACCACTAGCTGCTGATGTCTCGTTATGACCACTGGCTGCTGATGCCTGGTTATGACCACTGGCTGCTGATGAATCGTTTTGACCACTGGCTGCTGATGCCTGGTTATGACCACTGGCTGCTGATGCCTCGTTATGACCACTGACTACTGAAGCCTCGTTATGACCCCTGGCTTCTGATGCTTCGTTATGACGACTGCATGCTGAAGGCTGCTGAAGCTTCGCTATGACCACTGCCTGCTAGAGTCTTCTGAAGCCACGTTATGATGACTGCTTGCTGATGCCTCGTAATGATGACTGCCTGCTGAAGGCTGCTGAAGCCTCGTTATGACCACTGGCCGCTGAAGTCTCGTTATGACCACTAGCTGCTGATGCCTCGTTATGACCACTTGCTGCTGAAGCCTAGTTATGACCACTGGCTGCTGATGCCTTGTTATGACGACTGACTGCTAAAGGCTGCTGATGCCTCGTTATGACGACTTGGTGCTGATGACTCGTTAAGACCACTGGCTGCTGATGCCTCGTTATGACCACTGGCTTCTGATGTCTCGTTATGACCACTGGCTGCTGATGTCTCGTTATGACCACTGGCTGATGAAGCCTCGTTATGACCACTGGCTGCTGATGTCTCGTTATGACTACTGCCTGCTGATGTTTCGTTATGACCACTGGCTGCTGATGCCTCGTTATGACCACTGGCTGCTGATGCCTCGTTATGACCACTGGCTGCTGATGTCTCGTTATGACCACTGGCTGATGAAGCCTCGTTATGACCACTGGCTGCTGATGTCTCGTTATGACTACTGCCTGCTGATGTTTCGTTATGACCACTGGCTGCTGATGCCTCGCGTTATGACCACTGGCTGCTGATGCCTCGTTATGACCACTGTCTTCTGGTGGCTGCGTCTACTCTCTCAGGAATTTTATGTGCGAGATGAAATGACGATTATGCTGATGTTTTGAGTTGTTGCTGTCGGCTTCGACTTCTATTAATGATTCTGGTGTTAGACACTTGCTCTCTTGTTGTTAATGATGATAAAACATCTTTTTTTTTTAAAAAAAAAAACAGTAGTTTACGACTTAAGATATGTACATAACGTGCCATTTGGCTTGATTCACAATGCTATATTCAGCCATATTTCTCTATGCACTCCATTACTTTTCAGCATAAGATTATAAATCAACTATTTTTAATTGAATGTCTGTGTAATAATAATTATAAATATTTATTTGGAATAGTTTGAATTGTCTCACTAGGACTTATTTACCTTAAGATTAATTATTTCCATTTGCGTATTTGATTCAATATGAAGATAAATAGTTATTCTTTGAAAAGAAAAAAAATGCAAAATTTTTTCTTAATATTAAATATTTTATTTTATAAATATAATACATTTTAAATAATTGTGCTATAAGTATTTCAACATATGCAAAAACAATAAAAAGGCAGTCAAATTTTACAAATATAGATTAGCCGATTACTACTTGTAAATACAGTACAATCCTGCCACAAGGACCATTTAATTAAGTTAAATAGATAGCTTAATGAAGCTGATGAGTGAAATGGAATAAAAAAATGGGGGTCCCCGTGCTACTTTTTGAGTTATTTGCCCCTGAATATGAGTTTTTGGCTTTTTTCTGTCATATTCAAGGGCAAATAACTCAATATTATGGGCTAGCAACACCTCATTTGATTTCAACTCGATGTTTGGAACATTATCTCCTATCACTGTGTTAAAGTTGTTGAAAATCTTTGCAACAGCTTTTATACTTTAGTCACAAACGCGAACATATAAAAATATTGTCTTTTTTTCAAGAAAAATGCAGTATAGTTATTTGCTGAAACATTGTGGGAAATAAGTTGGATGAAATTGTTTTAAAATTTGCATAATAACCAAGACTGAAACAACAAACAATAAATTGAAAAAAATATGCTATATGTAGGCTTAAATTTGAGTTATCTTCCCTTGGAAATGACAGAAAAGAGCCAGTTCTCCATAAACCGCATCGACACCCCGTATTATATATAGCGCCCCACCCCCCACCTCCACCACCACCTTTGGGAGCCCGCAGTAAATACTTAGACAGTCAGTTGCTTGTCGCATTTCAAAATTTAAATTTAATGTTCTGGCGCCAAAGCTACCTAAGTATTGGGTAATCATAAAATACGTTTGTGGATATCACACTATAGACTAAACCTAGACGTCGGACAGACCAGTCCCTGAACTACCGTTATTTGTTAAGCGACAAAGGAAGAAGACAATGCAAGAAGTATTTAAGAACTATGGGGTTTAAGCCAGTATGGAAAAGACAAACTTCTTTACACCACCAAATATATAAACATACTTTCGACATAATTGTGCGTATTTTTTTAAAATCTAAATTAACTTATTTGAAAGCCAAATCTGTCCTTCTGTTCAAAACTTGAGACCGCGTATGTTTTAAGTCACGTGATTAGTTTCCATTTCTATTTTTAGATCAGATGGGTCTGACATTCAACTGGAAGGCCAATGGGCTACACTACGACAACTCTGTCCAGCTTCCGGAAGGGACGGACAAAGCATTTCTTGTTCAAGACTGGGATGACAACTTCGAATCGAAATTGCCAACAAATTTGGCGATGACTGACAATGGCGGAAACATAATAGGGTTCGTGTAAAAATGAAATTAGAAGCGTGCTTTTGGACATGGTCACAGTCCTACTACAGCAAAGATTTTAATTTGTTCTGAAAGTGTTTAGTTGTAATTTCCACTCTAGTGCTCAAAGACTTCACAAGGAAGTCCGTCACGTGCCTTTTCGTTCAAGATCTCTTATATCTTTTAATATCCTTTTAAATCATGAACTGTGATGTTCTCAACTCACACAAAACAAACATTCGTTTTTATTTTTATATTATCGAACCACACCATTGTGCTACATTTTAAAGATAAACTCTGTGATATATAATTGTTTAATCTTTTCTGAAGTTTCAATCGGAGATATTACATCTTTATACTGCTCACCGTAAATCAGTGTTAATAAAGCGTCTCTAGGCTTTGGACTAAGATGAGTCTCCACAGTGTAAGGTTCCCACTTGTGAATATAGGATAGAGAAATCTAAAAGCCCCCCCCCCCCCTTATCTTGAAAATAAACCTTTGTTTTTAAGTTTCTGAAAGATAATCTTACATTGTTGATTTACCTTTTTCTCAATAACACTTGCACGACAGTGTGTCCTTGTTTATGATGAGACGTAGGGCACCTTTCATATTATTGGTAAAACAATGTATTACTCATTAATTGTAAACATATGATTTACATGAATAAATCCATCCATTTCATTCCGCTTTTGATCATTCATTGGTTTAATTCTAATCACACCCCACAGGATTTACAGTAAAATGTAATATAAAGAAACGCAAAAAGATAATGATTGCACTCATTTTAATATATATATTGTTTAAATTCACCACTAGCTTCCCATAAACATGTGTATGTCATTTTTTAACCCTTGACCTTATTTAGACTCATTTTGATACATTGGCAAACAGAAGAGACCCAGACTAGACAGTTTCTATAGGAGCTGTCTGATAAGGGTCCCTTTTGTTTGCTTATGCAATAGTGTAGCTAAGAATCTACACACTCTGCTCAGCAAAGAAAAGAAAAAAAAACATAAACCATTTAATGTTCATTTAATTATTATGCATCAAACCATAAATTTGCACATATATATTCATTAGGTAAAGGGTTAATGTACTTTTTACAAATTCTCCATATATCTTTCAACGTAGGAACATGGTCATGTGTCATTATTTCCATTTTCTAAAGTTATGTTATTTAACAATCAAATGCCTTTGCAAGCTGGACAAGTTGTAAACAATGACGCAACTCAGGCAGTGTAAAGAAAAACAAAGGTTAACTTTTTTTGTGGTGCACACAATCTTGCTTTAGTTTTAACATACTTTATTAAAGTGGGAATAATATTTTTAGTTTGAATGTAAGAAATATTGCGTCAGAGAGAAATGTGTAAAATGATTTCAATCAATGGTAAAAGCTAGTGGCATGCAGTATATAAATGCATTATTTGCATTGCAGTGACATTGTAATTCGTGAACCTAGTAAAACAACCAATCTTACAGTGTGTTCGACTTAATCGTGTAATAAAATGTATTTTGTTAAAAAAATGAAAGAAAAAAAAACATAAATAAAATAAACCGTAAGGTCTTGATATGGAAAAAAAATAACTTTATGTTGCCTAAGTAACTGAAGTGAATTATGGGTGGAGCTAGTTCCAGTGGCCACTGCTTAACGTCATACTTTGTTAGCTCAAAATATAAATGTACTCAGTGACACTGATTTAACATAAATGTTAAACTGTCAATCCAACGGGAGGCGGGTCCATAATGCGATGTCAAAGGCAGCACTGTATGGCATACGTGACAAACTGTAAATATGTTATCTTTTATATTAAATTTTATTCATGTTCTTACCTGGCTAACACTTAACGATCTCATTGAAATCCATAAAAAATTAAAATATAAACGATAACTAATACTTGCGCTATTCATGTCGCCTGACTTTAGGTGAACTAAATATGATCTTAAAACAATAGTTTTTTTTTTTTTATTAGACATGATTGCATTTTTCGGTTCTTCTTCTCTCTGTGGGTTTAGAAGTCTGAAGCTTTTGTAAATTGTGTATCTATTGCATGATCACGGCTGTTTTTCTTTGAAGACGACCATGCGGTAAATTTCTGACACCACGGAAATAGCTACTATTTTTAGAAAAGTGTAGTGTGGTTTCTACGGGAAGTGTGGAGTAATAGCCTTGTAACAAGTTTTAGCCTACCAAAATTTCCTTCCAGGGCATTTCTAAATGCTCTTGCTGTGTATTGATTTTTGAAACTCCGCCCTATCCATCTGCTCCCGGCTTGACATGTAACATGATATATCAAAGGTCAATGCGTTGCTCTAGCTGTGTAGAGCTACGCTCGGGGAGGCTAAAAAACATTAGCATTGAACCGGACCCCGACTTTGATTTCGGCAAAAAAGTGGTGAAAGATATATATGTATATTATCATACTGTTTAGAAAGGTTCATATATCTGCACCTATATACATGTTTTTTTGTGTTTTGCAATTGGACATTATTATTTTTTTCCGTTTTAGTAACCTTAGTTTGTTAGCCTTCTTTTCTTCTCTTCTCATTGTTTATTTATATTTTTCAGTTTGAATTTTTTTAATCTCTTCATTCATATTATTACACATCCCATTTTGTTAAATGTTTCAGTTTTTTTTTTTCATTTATAACACTTGTACTGTTATTTTCAAAAATTTAATCATATATTTACTTAATTTCTTTGTCTAGTAATTAGTTTTATTTTGCCTATTCGATGTCAGCATATGTAGACATTGAAATTATACAAGTACTTAAAAGGAGATGGCCGATACTAATGTTGTTTGAACTTTTGGTCAGACCCTTTTGCTTATTTTCTAAAATCTTCAATGCTGTATCATCATTATATACGGCAATACAATATGTCCAAACTTAACTAAGTGGAAGGGTAGAGTTCTTTTGTTATTTTGATTAAATCTGATTGCTGGTTCACTATGGATGTTGTGCTTTTTTTATATCGATTTTCATGCGTCCCCATCAAAAATCCCTGTAACATGTTACACATGCGATATATTGGTAAACACATGAAGCTCCGCCTCTCGACACACCTTGCCGCACATGCGCACTGAAGGTGCTTGAAGCTGGTTTTAAACTGATCAGCTGATTTAACGGAATAGCATTTAGTGACAAGTTTATGCCGATTAGATGAATTAAATGGAGACAAAAATTTGAAAAATGGAATGATCTCATTGGACAAAATATAATTTCAAACACTAAATACAATTTTTAGAACTGTAACTGTAAAAACAATTATTATTTTTAGAAATGTATATTGTGGTATCTACGAAAAGTGTAGAGTATTAGCCGAGTGAAACGTAAAACTGTAAAAATAATTATTATTTTAGAACGGAAACTGTGAAAATAACTCCTATTTTTAGAACTGAATATTTGAATTATGCTGCTTAAATCATTATGATACCAAGAATAAAGCCAATACAGTTGAAGACTAAGTATAGGTCAGTGTTTTTAGTAAGCATTAATGAAATTAAATCGGTCTTGCGCGGCTCAGCCGCACAACCGATTTAATGGGATTAATGCTTACTAAATAACACTAACCTACTTAGTGTTTGAAATTATGTTTTGCAACTTAACGCAGTCTCACATTCCAAATATAGTATTGATTTTTGTGACTCCGCCCTAACCCGGCGTGAATCACATCACGTGACATGTAACATGTTATGTCAAAGGTCAATGCGTCGCTCTAGCTGTGTATTGACTTTTGAGACTCCGCCCTATCCACCTGTTCCCGGCGTGACATGTAACAAGATATGTCAAAGGTCAATGCGTTGCTCTAGCTGTGTACGTAGAGCTACGCTCGGGAAGGCTGGAAAAAATGAGCGTTTAAACCGGAACCCCGACTTGGATCTCTTCGGCAAAAAAGTGGTGAAAGATATATTATCATACTGTTTAGAAAGGTTCATATATCTGCACATATATATATATGTGTTATTTTGTGTTTTGCAATTGGACATTATTATTTTTTTTCCGTTTTAGTAACCTTGTTTGTTAGCCTACTTTTCTTCTCTTCTCATTATTTACTTATATTTTTTTTTTTTTTTTAAAATTTAATTTTGCCTATTCTATGTAAGCATATGTAGACATTGAAATTATACAAATACTTTTAAGGAGATGGCCGATACTAATGTTGTTAGAACTTTTGGTCAGACCCTTTTGCTTATTTTCTGAAATCTTCAATGTTGTATCATCATTATATACGGCAATAAAATATGTCCAAACTAAACAATGTAGAAGGGTAGAGTTCTTTTGTTATTTTGGATGAATCAGATTGTTTAATTGTTCACTATGGTATCTTGTTTAATTAGGGATTAATTGCCCGGCTCTGTGGGCGGACTGCTTCACTATGGTTGTTGTGCTTTTCTTTTATATCGATTTTCAAGCGTCCCCATCAAAAATCCCTGTAACACGTTACACATGTGTGATATTGTTAAACACATAAAGCTCCGCCTCTCGACACACCTTGCCGCACATGCGCCCTGAAGGTGCTGAAGCTGGTTTAAACTGATCAGCTGATTTAACGGAATAGTGTTTAGTGACAAGTAATGCCGATTAAGTGAATTAAATGGAGACAAAAATTTGAAAATGGAATGACCTCATTGGACAAAATATAATTTCAAACACTTAATATTTGAACTGGCCTGTCCGCATGTAACACTATAAAAGGCAGCATACTCTAAATATAACTGAAGAGTACACCCAAGTAAGAGTAATGGTTCAAAACTCATTTGGTCTGAATTTGCAGTTTGTGGCACTCAGACTTTTCAAATTTATTGAGACTTCATAGACACATCACTTTCATTATATCCCTACCTACCGACGCTCTTCTTTTTTTGGCTGAAGACCAGAAACAGAACTATTCTTTTTTTTTCTTTTGGCCTGAGAGTTTATGTTAGAGATGTTGTTGAAATCAAAATTATGGTCATAAATGTATTCATTCGTACAGGTTATTAAACAAATCAGCTAAAGAGACTAATTCAGATGGACAAGCTTTTGTAAACATTTTGAAAAAGGAGATACCATTGCTAAATATGTAATTTATCTTTAAAAGCCAGCAACAAATTGCAAAGTTATTTTGCACACAAAAAACAGTTCACATATTTTGAACACTATGATTTTGAAAAAAAGACCTTAACCTTGCAGTTTCCACCATTTCATTTACGTGACAAACTGTCACATCATATTACATATGAATACCAATTTATGGTAAAATTAGAAAACCCTTAACTAAACTACTGCCCGGAAGATCATAATTTCACATATTTCATACAAATTTGACCTTTACGGATGACCTTGACAATGAAGTATCAACAGGTCCATGTACCTGGCATACAGTCAAGTCAAATCATATGGAACATATATTCCAATTTCTGTTAAAATCTGGAAACTCGTGACTAAACTATCGACAGAAAAATCAGAATTTTACATATTTATGACAATTTTGACCTTCACTGGTGACCTTGACATTGAATAACCCATCAGCTTTTATTTGACATACTTTAACATCATAGTGAACATTTTTACTAATATCTGCTAAAATCTGGTAACTCATGAGAACCCATGGCTAAGCTAAACTGTCAACGGAAAATCAGAATTTTACATATTTTTGACCATTATGACCTTCATTGGTGACCTTGAAATATATACATATATTATTCATGAATTTCCATTACGTCGTAACAGAGATATAAAGACAAAGCAATGGAATTTTTCATATCACTCATAAAACAACTGAACAACAAATAAATTTCAACAATAATATGACATATACGTACACTAAGTATAGACTAATACTTAAATTTAAATATAAACGTTTAATTAAGCTACTAGCCTAGTCTTATATCCGTCAATCTCCATTGGTTATTTGACATTCTTATTTATGAACATTACATGATCATTTATCTTCTTTCTTACATCTTACATCATGTGACATTCTTACATTTCATAAGGCATTCTTACGAGTATAATTCCATGTTTCTTTCTTCCACAGGCATGTTTTATACTTGTTATTTAGTACTCGTAGTGTATATTTGTGTTGATCACTTTTATGCTGACATTACGATTTCATTCATCTTACAGTCTAATATTTCGATACCTTGAATGTTACCATTTTCGACCTCATGTCGTTTTTGCCATTTATTAAAATGCTGCATTCTTCTTGGTTGATAAATACGGGGTTTCGTGATAATGTTTAAGAGAAATTATAGTAGACAGCAGTTGAAGTTAGAATTTAGATGAACTATGCACTAACAAGGATGACGTTAACATGAATGAGGTAGGTCATATTATGATACCAGATGGCACTTTAGTTTTTTATCGCTGGCCCAGGGCGACGATATTATAGTATTGAGCAATAAAGCAACTTTTTACTCCCGCACCGCTGACGTAATAGTCAATCAAGTTCCTTTTCAGTCGGTTGCAGAAAGATCAGTTTACCGGGAACAAGCTCTGGGAAAATGCTTTGAACGCTCGGAAATCTGGACTGGCTAATAGGCTACGGGAAGTACATGTTGCTAAATGGTGCTAGATTGGTAGGCGTATAATTGGGCAACGCCCTTTTATTGTAGCCAATTTTTCTTTGTTTGTTGATGCTGAACCAAACAGACATGATCTGTAATTATATGAGTAAAAGTATCATGCAAATTAACTATACGGAACTTGATTGTTTATGTCATTATCTGTACAAGTCTTCAGCACGATCGATAGTTCCCTGTGTGTGCGGTATGGAATGTACGGTATGGGACTATTAGCTTTTCTGGTACGGTATAAGACATAAACAAATCAACAAGGCTTTGTTGTAACCAATTTTTTTTCGTCGTTGATTGATGCTGAACATGATACTTTCCAAGCTTTGAACCTCTCCTACAACGGCATGTATTTCGACATATATTTTCCCTTTACGTCACAGTGTGACTTTCTGGTCTCTTGGCTAAAGTGCTAATTACTTGGGTTTTTTTTGTAGTTTTTTTTAGGGGGCCGCCGTGGCCGAGCGGTTACAGTCGTGGACTACAAATCTCTCAGCCTCTCACCGCTGTGGGTTCGAATCCTGGTAGGGACTTCGGATTTTTCATGTGAGGAAGCCTTCCAGCTGGCTTGCGGTAGGTCGGTGGTTCTACCCGGGTACCTCTGTGTACTCGGGGTCTTCCTCCACCTGTAATTAGCTGGACGTCGCTATATGATTGAAATACTATCGCAGCGACGGAAAACCCCAATACAACAATACAACTTGTTTTTTTTAATACGAACAGTCGATTAAACGGACTCCATTGTGGCCATACTATGTGGTATGTGACGTCATTTTAAGCTAACGCGAAAAGCATATTCTGCACCGATTCAGAGTGAAAACCTTTTGTAAGTGTTTTATTTCTTTATCAATTCTAATGGTACATAACGCATGCAAAGCGGTAAATTATGTCCTACATATAGGTCCCAATTATTTATTGTCAGATGAACAATTGTTCCTAACAATCTGGAAAACCTTCCGAGTAAATGAATTTTGTTTGCTAACACGTAAAGCACATCGCTCATAATGTTTTCCCGAATGTTAGGAAATACTAGACATCTGGCAAAAGAATCATTAGAGTTTTTGTGTAGTGCACAACATTTTGCTTCGCGTGCGCTATATCTCATTAAAATTGGTGAAGAAATGAAATACTTACAGCCGTTTTCTTTTTCGAATCGAGGCAAGTTATGCTGTTTGTGATAGTTTAAAATGACGTTTACTATGTGGTTAGGCCACACTGCCCAAAGCAGGATCTAAAAGCTGGTCTTCAAATTTAGGAAACCGGTGAAGACCGTAAACCAGACGCGACCGTCGTTTAGTATGCAATGTCATAATAGCTTGGTTGTCAATCATCGGAGAGCGGTCGAAATTTTCTCTTAGATCCGAGTATATTGTAAACACCCGACGTCGCTTTGTGTCAGGATGGCGTTCAGGTGTTTAGACAATTTAGACTTCTTTCAAGTTGGAAAATCTCTGTTATGAATGTAAGAAAAATGTGGATGTCTATATCGAGGGCTCAACGCAAAACTGTCGTAACTCCAATTTTTTCACAAAATGATGTTTTTTGCATTTTTCACATTATATTACAATGCTCTATCTGTGGAAATAATTTTTTTAAAAAATATTTGTATTTAAGTAGTAAAAATGAAAAATGGTCCAAAAGTAGTATAATTATTTGGTTGATTTCATTTGTGCAACACTGTCGTAACTTGAGTTACATACAGTGTTGCACTGAAAAACATGCACATTTTGAATCAAATGATATGCAACACTGTAGTATCTCAACAATATTTTTACACAATGATGTCATAATTCATAATGATGATGTCATAGTACTGTGATGTCACTAAGCACTTGAAATAAATACAGTTAACATTATTAAACTTATTTAACTGATATTTACGACTTGCTATTATGGAATCCAAACACTTTTTTAAGATTCATTTATCTACCATTCTTGTCAAGTCACATACTTTCTGTATGACACTCACTTTTTCAGACCTAGACTCACAAATGGCTAGAGATATCAAAAAGTAAAATACTTTTAATAACAAGAAATTGTTTTTTAAAACAAGATATGCAGCAATTATTTGGGGGTTAAAGTAATGCATAATGTAGTACGGTTATATGATATACATGTACAAAATTATTATCTGTGAAAAGTTTCATACTTGGAATCAAATTAAGCATAGATAAAGCATTCCATTCCAAATGCAATCAGCAGAAAAAAACAATATGGACTATAATTGTCATTCAGTGAATAGGACTGATATATATTTTTTTGATTGTGCAGAATAACATTTGGTCCGAAAAAAGGTCTCAATGTTTATCTAAGGGAAGTGTTTTTGATAAAACAACAATGTATTTAACAAATAAACTGTAATTCAGTCAGGATAATTTAGTGAATATATTGGAAGCATATATTTCAGCTAGTTATCTTAACAAAGAATTATGATCTATAGGAATTTTTTTTACCAATGAAAATCATTCAAATATTCATTAAGTCTTATCTTATGCCATAAACTGCAGATAGGTCAATGTATTTTTAGGTATACATTTACGGTGAAAAAAAACCCAACAAAATCAATTATCCTCACCAATAAGTTGTACTTCAAACTGATTGAGGTATTATTAATTGTTGTGTGATGAATCTTATACTGTTGTGACATATGGTGACATGATGTGCACAGAGCAAATAATTTAAAAGTGACATTTGAAGATTGTATTTGCCCAAGTTTTTAAATTCACTTAGTTCCTTTTACTTCCCAAAGTTGATGTCATAATGATATTTGGTTGGAAGGAAATTTTTCCTGATACCCAATATACAGTTTATTGTGTTGCTTGCTGTAAGCAGAAGTGACACATAGGGATCATTTTTCCGTCTTCTGTCTGTCTGTCCATCTCTTTGTCCGTCCGTCCGTCATGCTTCAGCAGATGACACATGTGTTCCAGAGAACATTTCTGTTTTTGTCAAAATATATGTGTTCTAGCTGGTGCCACACTCATGTTTTCAGTTGTTTGTTGTTGTTGTATTGGGGTTTACCATCGCTGCGATAGTATTTCAATCATATAGCGACGTCCAGCTAATTACAGGTGGAGGAAGACCCCGAGTACACAGGGGTACCCGGGTAGAACCACCGACCTACCGCAAGCCAGCTGGAAGGCTTCCTCACATGAAAAATCCGAAGTCCCTACCAAACAGTCTCAAAACTAGATAATTTACTATTATTTTTTGCTTTTACTGTTGAAACACAGTTTTCCAGTCACAAACAATTAAAAATATTGGAACTCGAAATTAGTTGTTTCACCAGGTAGCAGTTGTTCAAAACAGGAATTTTAGGGCCAACTCTAAATGAATCATTTAGACAACAAACTTATTGATAAAAGCCTATTAAGAAGAAAATGAAATAAAGTTTTTTGTGTATTAATTGATCAGTTTAAAATTAGTGTGTCAGTTATTTTTTTCATACAGAAATATATTTACTATCTCTAACTTGTAGAAATATCTACTTTTAAGTTCTGACATATTACTTGTCTTTACAGCTTTACTTGTATCTATAGGTAATACTTATTTGTAGTCTACCTTCAAGCAAGTGCTCGATCAGCCAACATGACATGTTTACCTCCGGATCATTGAATATATTTGTTAATTCCATAGGAGCAGCTGTCAGACATATGGTGCTAGGAAGTCATATGCATGACCCGAAAAAACCCTCACAGGTACCCATTAATACACTTGGGTGGAGTGGAACAATTCAAGGTTAATTGCATACTCAAGGAAACAGGCAGCCACACGACCTAGATTCAAACCATGAACCCTTGATCCTGAGATGTGCATCCTATCAGTGGCAATCACTGAACTACCATGCTCTTCTTTCACTTAATTTTGTTCAGCAAATGTTGTCTTAATAATGGGCTTAAATGCTTAAAGTGTCAGTTTTAAATTTAACTTCTCATGCAGTGATGAACTTCACCAATTTCTATTTAAAATTCTTCACATTTCCCACCATGATCTAAGCACATGCTACAACAATCCGTCAGGGTTGTGAAGAGTTTGACAGTAGAAAAAACAATGTGTCACCAATATTGTATGTACATTGATTTCAAACATCCAACTGGAAAGATGAAATTATGGATGGCATTTTAGACAGAGTGACCAAATTTATGTAGATACATGTATTATTTTGAATGCCCTTTACTGGTCAACAGACTTTTATAAAGCAGCAGCCACTGCATGGAACACTCAATCAGAAAAAGAAGTGAAATTCTGTGTCCTTTATGTATTGACACTAAATGATGCTTTAGCAGCAGCTCAAGAATCAGGTTCTTCCAAATGTATTTTCAAAATAGTATGATTCCTGCTCATAAAGAACAGGCACAGGATCTATTTTAATGACCCCCTTAGAAGGTCTTATCAAGTACTGTCATTTAAAATCTGCAATGGGTCTGCTGTCCTCACTGGTCATGAAATTGTTGGGAGCTAGTTTTGTTTGTAAAACATTTAGTTTAGTCTCTAAACCTTTAGTGCAAGTAAACCATTCCTGCTGTTCACAACCCCTTTTTCTTCCTACTCCCATGTGAAAATGTGTAAGTCCTCAAAGTAGCAGGTGAAAGTGTGAAGAAAACTTTTTCTTTAGTGATGTTTAATACCGTAAAACAATTAAAATGTCAGATTTAAATCATGGCGACTCTTTTAAATCATTTAGATATAAATAATGCAGAATGATAGTCAGGGTTTTGTTAATATAATTAAATACTTTAATACAGTATCCTTAATTTCCCTCCAAAATGTAAAAAAAATGTGTACATATCTGGAAATACAGAAAAACAAAATGATCAAATGATGCAAATACTGTATTTGAAACCAAAATTAAACTAAACTATTTGAAACAAATACTGTCTAAGAAACTGATAGTATAACAGAGTTTGTTATTTGAAAAGTGTGAAGTAAATCTTTGTTTCCTCAAGACAGTTGATGCTATGGATAGAAAAGTCTGGAGAGCAGCAAACAGGAAAACGGGGAAAAAGTTATACCCAGTATTAAGATGCTGATGATGATGCAGATGATAAAATTATTTGTTAAGAAGTTATACAAATTGTTTTATGATATAATATCTGCTCAAAAGCTTGTCTGCATTGTTAACCTAAAGCTGTCCGAAAAAAATGTTTTTTCCTGTGACAAGAAAACAACAACAACAACAACAGGTGAATGGAATTTGAATGAAATCTCGCTGAGACGCTTCACGTCTTGGAGACGATTAACAGACAAATGCTTTACATGAGTATCACTCATAAAAGTGTTCTGTGATTTAATGAGAGATATACATATTTGGTTTAATCAACAATAAATTGAAGAGAAAAATTAGTATATTTATCATTGATATGAGCAATTTTACGCATCTCCCATTATCTTGCTGTCACATGAACATACACATAACGAGAACTTCTCTTGATTTGCTCTTTGCACACACCTATATCAGAGATGAGAATCTCTGTTAGGTTATTAGGTCTTTGGTTTACCTACATGAGGTATTGTCATGGACATTGGTTTCTTTATGTTGTTCATTGACAGCACTTTAAACTGTCTTTAATAACACTTGCAGTTATAAAAATATTAAGTTTAAATGGTGTTAATGAACTATTTGCACATTTTCAATTCAAATACCTGGGGTCTCTCAACCTGATGTACTCTAGTTATTAGAGTAATACTTGTATGGCTCTAATAATATTAAGCATGCATTGATAAAAAATTCCTCAAAAGGTCAAAACGTTGGTCATCAAAGTTTGTCATCAACCCTGGAATGTCCCCTTGTCATGAATTTGTTTGTTATACCTAATGGACCCTTTTTTATATCATTTAAAACTGGTGAAAATGATATTGATACAGTGTTGCATAAACTAATTTTCCAAATTCATTGATATGGGGGAATACTGTAAGTCAAGATACTACAGTGTTTTTTTTTTCATGAAACCTAACATTTGAAGTGGAAAACTGTAGTAAGTCAGTTTATCCTCAAAATCACCTTTTTTATTAAATGTTGTAAAAAATACAATGAAGTTTATTAAAACTGACATATAATGCAGCAATTTTATGTTAAAACACTTGTAATATATCCAACACAAATAAATTCAGAAAGTTTTTTCCTTCTCCTGAACAATTTTTAAAAACGGAGTTGAGCCATCGATATATGTTGTCTTTGTTGTTCTCTGTTGTTGTGATGTGCTGAAGTTGTGCGTCTAGACGGAAGGTTTATAAAACTGGAGTTAAGCGCTTAAAAACTTAATTGACTCCTAACGACGAATGTATTTAGTCTTTATTTTTTATAATATACCGCCGTTATCTCATGTATTTACATAAATTAATGTTTAAGTGCTAGTGCGTCAGACGTGACCAGTTGCTTGCTATTATATCTTATATTATTGTTTTGTTTACTAAATTTTATCAAAAGATATTAAAAGTAGAGTTAAAATAAATCTGCCCATTTATTATACTTCATTTCTAAATGTTAATTCTGATACCTTTAGGAATTCTAAAGCCGCCAGGCAGATTACAAGTTGGCAGAAAGTTCGTTATAGAGTAATGTTGGAATTTGAAGGTCGCGGGTTGAAAAGTTGCAACTGATCATGATGCTGACGCGCTCTCACTTTTATACTGATTGGATGCTGGCGAAGCTGCTGGCATGCTTTCAGCCAATCAGAAAGTCTCTTTCGAATCCAGCAATGCTGGCAGCTTCAAGTAGGTACTTCGGTTAGGGCCAGCATCCAATGAAATCTTACAATAACGTCATCAAAACAAAATAAATGCATTCTTTTAAATAATGAGTCATATTCCTTATTAAATAAGAAAAACTTAAACCAAAGTTCATAGAATATCTGTCCATTACATATATAGAAAACATAAAATTAGAAAAAATTTAATACTCTGTAACAATAAATAATACTATCTTCATTTAATTGGAAAAAGTTAAACAAATATCAATAACAATAAATATTTACCCTAAAGAGATTAAAATTATAAAATTCATAAATTAGTGCGCTATATCCAAAAGTTGCAAATGGCGGCTGCTGTCAAAATGAAAGAAGTGTGCCAGCAAATGCTGGCGATTAAAATAATGGCTTACTGTTAATAAATACGAATGAAACATTAAGCTTGCTGAATTAAGGGAGTTCTATTCTCTATCTCACATATGGGGAAGTGCAGCAAAGTTACGAATGAAATGAAAGGTAAGTCAATTTACAAATGAACTGAACGTCTATCTCTAGATTAAACTGTACCAATTTTCGGATGTAACAGAACTTGGATAACTGGCTATTACAATATTCATATTAAAAATATTATCACAATAAGAATAACTAGACTCCTTTTGTTCTGAACAAAAGAAAGGGCTTTCTGCTAACTATGTCAAACCTGATCATACTTATTTACTTTTCTGACAAACACCATCTTCAAATATTGAAGAAAATCCTTATTATAAGTATGCTTATGACGTCACATGACGTCAAATGACGTCACGACTCACAATATTTAAAGAAATTCAGCAGAACTGCAAACTGTGTAAGTTTCAACTTTCTATCTCATCCTGAAGCTCTTTAATCCTAAAATGAAATTTTCCGTCCTATGTTCGAATCTTATTTAAACCACAGAACTTCGGTCTTTCAGAATTTTGGCTAGCTGACAGGATAGGTACACCTTAGTTTCAAGATGTACCATCTGTGAAAATTTGAAGAAAATCCGACCATAAATGGCCGTTTTAGAGGGTAAACACCATTTTTCACTATTTTTAGCTCTGACGTCACCTGACGTCATAGGGTGCTGAAGATGCTTTTGTTCAAAAGCGCATACTTTACTGTCATAACTCTGAAATTTTCATTATTCTGAACAACTGGCATCATGTCGAAATCATTGCCCTAAAATGAAAATTAAGAAGTATGCTTATGACGTCACATGACGTCAAATGACGTCACGACTCAAAATTTATTTAGAAATTCTGCAGAACTGCAAACTTTGTAAGTTTCAACTTTCTATCTCATCCTGAATCTTTTTAATCGTAAAATGAAATTTTCGGTCCTATGTTCGAATCTTATTTCAGCCACAGAACTTCGGTCTTTCGGAATTTCGGTTAGCTGACAGGATATGCAGACTTTAGTTTCAAGATGTACCATCTGTGAACATTTGAAGAAAATTTGACCATAAATGACGGCTGTAGAGCGCGAACACCATTTTTCACTATTTTTAGCTCTGACGTTATGTGACGTCATAGGGTGCTGAAGATGCTTTTGTTCAAAAGCGCATACTTTACTGTCATAACTCTGAAATTTTCATTATTCTGAACAACTGGCATCATGTCGAAATCATTGCCATAAAATGAAAATTAAGAAGTATGCTTATGACGTCACTTGACGTCATATGACGTCAAGACTCAAAATATATGTAGAAATTCTGCAGAACTGCAATCTGTGTAAGTTTCAACTTTCTATCTCATCCTGAATCTCTTTAATCCTAAAATGAAATTTTCGGTCCTATGTTCGAATCTTATTTCAGCCACAGAACTTCGGTCTTTCGGAATTTCGGTTAGCTGACAGGATATGCACACCTTAGTTTCAAGATGTACCATCTGTGAAAATTTGAAGAAAATCTGACCATAAATGACGGCTGTAGAGCGCGAACACCATTTTTCACTATTTTAGCTGTGACGTCACATGACGTCATATGAAGATGAAAATTAGTGCATTCAAAAGGGCCAAAGTCAATCTGATCACTGTTAAAATTTCATGCTGCTGGCTTTTTGGCAACCTGTTTTAATTTGAACCTCAAAAGGTGAAAAAATAATAATAATAATAACTAGATGTCATTCGTCTGAACGAATGATAGGACTTTCTGCAACCTGTGTTAATGCAAAAAGCAGGAGATAGAAGTTTCATGTAACGACTCACCTCTGGTAGTATTTCATGTTCATGCTAATCAAATGACATTATATTCCGCGAAAAATAAGCAAAGAAAAAAGAAATAAGTAGTAGTAGTAGTAGTATGCTTATGACGTCATATGACGTCTCGACATAAAATATATTAAGAAATTATGCAGAACTGCAAACTGTGTAAGTTTCAACTTTCTATCTCATCCCGAAGTTCTTTAACCTTAAAATGAAATTTTTGGTCCTGTGTTCGAATCTTACTTCAGCCACAATAGTTCGGTTTTTCGGAATTAAGGTTAGTTGACAAAATATTCACACCTTAGTTCTAAGATGTATCATCTGTAAAAATTTGAAGAAAATCTGATCATAAATGGCGACTGTAGAGCGCAAACACCATTTTTCACTATTTTTAGCTCTGACGTCATGTGACGTCATAGGGTGCTGACAATCATTGAAATCAAAATTTCCTCACGTGACTAATAACCCATAAAAATTTCCTCGTCCTAGGACTATTGCAACATATTAAAATAAGCGTTTAGTTAGGAAGAAGAAAAGAATAATAATAATAATAAAAAAAATGACGTCACGTGACGTCATATGACGTTTATTTTCGCATAATTGTTAATACACCCAGAGACCTACTAACTGACAAAATTTCAACTTTCTATCTCAAATAGGACAGTTTTTATAAGCATTGAAAATTGACGTCCTTGGTTAGAATCTTGGATCCGCCATAGATGCTTGGACTTTTCGAATTTTGAAAAACGGACACCGGTATACACAATAAGAACGTAATATACACATTCTGTGAAAATTTGATGAAAATCGGCCCATTAATAATGGCTCTGGACTGTGTACAAACTTTCGTAGTCAATTTCAAATGAGACGTTATATGACGTCAAAGGCTTCTGAAAATCATTGAAATCGAAATACCAGCGTCTGAATCATTTGTCCTTAAATTTTCATAGCCCTTCGACAATTTCAAAAATTATCATATAATGACGTCACGTGACGTCATATGACGTTTATTTTCACAAAATGTTTAAGACACTTAGAGACCTATATACTTACCAAATATCACTTTTTCTATCTCAAATAGGACCGATTTTATAAGCATTTAAAAATTTACGACCTTGGTTCGAATCTTGGAATCGCTATAGAACCTTGGACTTTTCGAATTTTGAAAAACGGACACCGGGATGCACAACTAGAACTTAATATACACATTCTGTGAAAATTTGATGAAAATCGGTTCATAAACAATAGCTGTAGACCGCGTACAAACTTTTGTTGCATATTTAAAGTGTGACGTCATATGACGTCATAGGCATATGAAAGTCATAGAAATCAAAATTTCAGCGTTTGAAGCATTTGTCATTAAATTTTCATTGCCCTTCGAAAATTTCAACATATAGAAATATTCTTGGTAATATTAGAAATTCATTATCATATAATGACGTCACGTGACGTCATGTGACATTTATTTTCACAAAATTATTAAAACTTCTCGAGACCTATATACTGACCCAATATCATCTTTCTATCTTAAATAGGACCGATTTTATAAGAATTTGAAAATTAACGACCTTGGTTCGAATTTTGGAATCGCTATAGAACCTTGGACTTTTCGAATTTTGAAAAACGGACACGGGGATGCACAACTAGAAAATAATATACACATTCTGTGAAAATTTGATGAAAATCGGTTATTAACAATAATTAAAACCTTGGAATAATCAAAATTTCAATGTCCTTGGACCATATTAACATATAAAATTATGTGTTTAAATATTAGAAATTTGATGACGTCATATGACGTCACAAGACGTTTATTTTCACAAATTATTTAAATCTATCGGAGATCTATATACTGACAAAATATCAACCTTCTCTCATTTAGGGACGATTTTATGAGCATTTATCAATTTGACGTCCTTGGTTTGAATCTTGCATTCGCCATAGAACCTTGGGCTTTTCGAATTTTGAAAAACGGACACCGAGATGCACAACTAGAACATAATATACACATTCTGTGAAAATTTGATAAAAATCGGTTTATTAATTTTCGCTCTGGACCGCGTACAAACTTTTGTAGCAATTGCCAAGTGTGACGTCATAATGACGTCATAGGCATTTGACCATTATAGAATCTTTTAATTACGCATATGAATAATATGCCATCGAAATTTCATTCTCCTAGGACGATTGCAACATATGAAAATCCTTGAGGAAGAAAAGAATAATAATAATAACTAGATTTCATTCGTTGATACGAATGATAGGACTTTCTGCTACATTTGTCAAATACTTAAAAGCAAAAAAAGTAAGAGGATATGAAATTGAAGCCTTTAACTTGCTTTTGTATGGCCATAGATTAAATGAACTTTGAAAAATAAACCGTTTAACCTGGAGGAAATGGCAAAAGTAACTGAAAATCGTTTTTTTATATCAATTTATTTAACTTTTTTTATAATCTATGTTACAAATCAAATTTATTTAAAACGCTTACAATTCGAATTCCATCCTGTAATAATGGCTGTAGACCGCGTACAAGAGTGTGTAGACAACGACAAGTTTGATGTCACATGACATCATAGGCATAAGAAAATCAATGAAATGAAATATTAAGTATCTTAAATATATCAAGTAATTTTTTCATGCTCCTTGCAACTTTGCAACATATAGAAATTAACGCGCAGATATATTAACATTCTTTTTGACCTTATGACGTCAAATAACGTTAATCCTCACAGAATATAAATAAGTCTTAAAGACTAATATTCAGTCCAAATATCAACTTTCTAAATCATCTCGAAGCGATTTAAATGTTTTTGAAATTTGACGTCAATTTTTCGAAACTTGGATTCGCCATAGAACCATTGCTTTTTCATCTTTTCGAATTTGTAAAACAGGACCCGGGATACACAACTAGAGCGTTACATATACATTCTTTGAAATTTGCTGAAAATTGGTCCAAAAATAATGGCTGTACACCGCGTAAAACCTTTTTGTCCTGATGTCAAATCTAATGTGATATAACGTCAAATTAATATGAATTACATTGCATTCTAAAGCATTTCTAAAGTATATACCATAAGATTTCATGTTCCTGGGAAGTTAACAACATATCAAATTTACGCGTATATATCAGAAATAATTTTTGACCTTATGACGTCATATGACGTCAAATGACGTTCATCTTCACAGAATGTAAAGCACTCTTGGAGACTTATTTACTTTCCAAATATTAGATTTCTAACACATCTGGAAACGATTTTATACGTATTTAAAATTTGACGTCAATAGTTCGAATATTGGATCCGCCATTAAACCTTTGCATTTTTGATTTTGGAAGAACGGACACCGGGATGCTCAACTATAACCTAATATACACTTTCTGTGGAATTTTTATGAAAATCTGTTCATAAACAATGGCTGTAGACCGCGTACAAACTTTTGTAGCATATGGCAAGTGTAACGTCATATGACGTCATAGGCATATGAAAACTGTAGAATTAAAAATATCAACGTTTGAAGCAAAATGTCATATAATTTCCATTTCCATGGACCATTTTAACATATAGAAATTTTCTTGTAAATATTAGAAATATATTTTCATGTAATGACGTCATCTGACGTCACATAACGTTTAATTTTCACAAAATCGTTCAGTCATCCATAAACCTACATGATGTTCAAATATCAACTTTCTATCTCATATGGGACCGATTTTATAAGCATTTGAGAATTAACGACCTCGGTTCGAATCTTGGATTCTCCATGGAACCATGGTCTTTTAGAATTTTGAAAAACGGATAGCGGGATGCACAACTACATCCGAATAAACACATTCTGTGAAAATTTGATGAACATCGGTTCATAAGTAATGGCTGAAGACCGCGTACAATCTTTTGTAGAATATGTCAAGGTGACGTCATATGAGTCATATGTCTATAAATGTTGAATAGAAATTTATTGTCTGAAACATACGCCATTAAATTTTATTGCTCTTCGAACATTCAATTAGAAAATTTGTTAATGTTAGTAATATTTTTATATATTGACGTCACGTGACGTATATATGCAAATTTCAAATACTTTAAGACTCGAGAGACTACAAACTGACCAATACAACTTCTATCTCAAATAGGACTGATTTTAAGCATTGAAAATTACGACCTTGGTTCGAATCTTGGATTCGCTATAGAACCTTGGCAATTTCGAATTTGAGAAACGGACACGGATCACACTAGAACTTATATACACATCTGTGAAATTATGAAATCGTTTCTAATGTTAGTAATATATTGGCCTGGACCGCGTACAACTTTGTAGTTATTTCACGTGACGTCATATGAGTCTAAGATACGAAAATCTATGAAATCGAAACTTAGCATTTGAACATGTTCATTAATTTCATGCTTTCGACATTCAAATATAGAATTCTGTTAATTTAAATCATTATCATATAATTACGTCACTGCGTTCATATGACATTGATTTCCTAAAACATAATATTAATAATATATAAAACTAGAGGGTCATCTCTAAACAATGATAGACTTTCTGTAACCATGTGTTAATGCAAAAGCAGAGATAGAATTATGTAAACACTCGGTACATTTCATTGGCATGCTGTTAATTGACATTATAATTAAAAATAAGCGTTTATTAAAAAAAAAAAAATAAGTAGCCGAGGTAGAAATTTGTAGCTATTTACTGTGACGTCATATGACGTCATACGACTACGAAATCATGAATAAAATTTCGCAGAATTTGCAACATGTGTCAATTTCAATTTTCATTGCATTTCGAACTTATTTCTAAATATAGAAATTTTTGTCCTTGTTCAATTTACTTCAGCACAATACTTCGTTTTCGATATAATGGTACTGCACGTGAATATTACACTTAGTTTCAAGATGTACCATCTGTAAAAAATTACAGAATCATTCGTCATAAATGGCGGAATAGAGCGGAAACATTTTTCACCTATTTTTAGCTCTGACGCAGTGAAGGTCATATGGTGATGAACACTGCTGGTTAAACTTTCTTTATGCATAATCTGAATTTATTATTTGAAATGGATTCATGTCGAAATCATGCCAAAAAAAATAAGTGAGTAATAGTGCTTATGACGTCTAGACGTCACGACTCAAATATATTAGAAATCTGCAGAACTGCAAACTGTGTAAGTTTCAACTTTCTATCTCATCCTGAAGTTTTTAATCCTAAAATGAAATTTTTGGTCCTATGTTCGAATCTTACTTCAGCCACAAACTTCGGTTTTTCGGAATTCAGGTTTGCTGACAGATATTCACACCTTAGTTTCAAGATGTACCATCTGTGAAAAATTTGAAAGAAAATCCGACATAAATGGCGGCTGTAGAGCGCGAACACCATTTTTCACTATTTTTAGCTCTGACGTCACATGACGTCATAGGGTGCTGAAATGCTTTGTCTAAAACGCATACTTTACTGTCATAACTCTGAAATTTTCATTATTCTGACAACTGGCATCATGTCGAAATCATTGCCCCAAATAAAATAAGAAGTATGCTTATGACGTCCATAACATTGACGTCACGACTCAAAATATATTTAGAAATTTCTGCAGAACTGCAAACTGTGTAAGTTTCAACTTTCTATCTCATCCTGAAGCTCTTCAATCCTAAAATGAAATTTTCGGTCCTATGTTCGAATATTACTTTCAGCCACAGAACTTCGGTTTTCGGAATTTCGGTTAGCTGGGCAGGATATGACACCTTAGTTTCAAGATGTACCATCTGTGAAAATTTGAAGAAAATCCGACCATAAATGGCGGCTATAGAGCCGAACACCATTTTTCATATATTTTAGCTCTGACGTCACATGACGTCATAGGGTGATGAAGATGCTTTTGTTCAAAAGCGCATACTTTACTGTCATAACTCTGAAATATTCATTATTCTGAACAACTGGCATCATGTCGAAATCATTGCCCTAAAATAAAAATTAAGAAGTATGCTTATGACGTCACATAGACGTCATTTGACGTCACGACTCAAAATATATGTAAGAAATTCTGCAGAACTGCAAACTGTGTAAGTTTCAACTTTCTATCTCATCCTGAAGCTCTTTAATCCTAAAATGAAATTTTCGGTCCTATGTTCGAATCTTATTTCAGCCACAGAACTTCGGTCTTTCGAATTTCGGTTAGCATGACAGGATATGCACACCTTAGTTTCAAGATGTACCATCTGTGAAAATTTGAAGAAAATCCGACCATAAATGGCGGCTGTAAAGCGTGAACACCATTTTTTCACTATTTTTAGCTCTGACGTCATATGACGTCATAGGGTGCTGAAGATGCTTTTGTTCAAAAGCGCATACTTTACTGTCATAACTCTGAAATATTCATTATTCTGAACAACTGGCATCATGTCGAAATCATTGCCCTAAAATAAAAATTAAGAAGTATGCTTATGACGTAACATAACGTCAATGACGTCACGACTCAAAATATATGTAGAAATTCTGCAGAACTGCAAACTGTGTAAGTTTCAACTTTCTATCTCATCCTGAAGCTCTTTAATCCTAAAATGAAATTTTCGGTCCTATGTTCGAATTTTATTTCAGCACAGAACTTCGGTATTTCGGAATTTCGGTCAGCAGACAGGATATGCACACCTTAGTTTCAAGATGTACCATCTGTGAAAATTTGAAGAAATCCGACCATAAATGCGGCTGTAGAGCCGTGAACACCATTTTTTCACTATTTTTAGCTCTGACGTCATATGACGTCATAGGGTGCTGAAGATGCTTTGTCAAAAGCGCATACTTTACTGTCAAAAACTCTGAAATATTCATTATTCTGAACAACTGGCATCATGTCGAAATCATTGCCCTAAAATAAAAATTAAGAAGTATGCTTATGACGTAACATAACGTCACATGAAGTCACGACTCAAAATATATGTAGAAATTCTGCAGAACTGCAAACTGTGTAAGTTTCAACTTTCTATCTCATCCTGAAGCTCTTTAATCCTAAAATGAAATTTTCGGTCCTATGTTCGAATTTATTTCAGCCACAGAACTTCGGTCTTTCGGAATTTCGGTTAGCATGACAGGATATGCACACCTTAGTTTCAAGATGTACCATCTGTGAAAATTTGAAGACAATCCGACCATAAATGCGGCTGTAGAGCGTGAACTAAGAAGTAAAATCAAAAGCGCATACTTTACTGTCATAACTCTGAAATATTCATTATTCTGAACAACTGGCATCATGTCGAAATCATTGCCCTAAAATAAAAATTAAGAAGTATGCTTATGACGTCACATAACGTCATATGACATCACGACTCAAAATATATGTAGAAATTCTGCAGAACTGCAAACTGTGTAAGTTTCAACTTTCTATCTCATCCTGAAGCTCTTTAATCCTAAAATGAAATTTTCGGTCCTATGTTCGAATTTTATTTCAGTCACAGAACTTCGGTCTTTCGTAATTTCGGTCAGCTGACAGGATATGCACACCTTAGTTTCAAGATGTACCATCTGTGAAAATTTGAAGAAAATCCGACCATAAATTACGGCTGTAAAGCGTGAACACCATTTTTCACAATTTTTAGCTCTGACGTCACGTGACGTCATAGGGTGCTGAAAATGCTGTTGCTTAAAAGCGCATACTTTACTGCAATAACTCTGAAATTTTCATTATTCTGAACAACTGGCATCATGTCGAAATCATTGCCCTAAAATAAAAATTAAGAAGTATGCTTATGACGTAACATAACGTCACATGAAGTCACGACTCAAAATATATGTAGAAATTCTGCAGAACTGCAAACTGTGTAAGTTTCAACTTTCTATCTCATCCTGAAGCTCTTTAATCCTAAAATGAAATTTTCGGTCCTATGTTCGAATCTTATTTCAGCCACAGAACTTCGGTATTTCGGAATTTCGGTTAGCAGACAGGATATGCACACCTTAGTTTCAAGATGTACCATCTGTGAAAATTTGAAGAAAATCCGACCATAAATGGCGGCTGTAGAGCGTGAACACCATTTTTCACTATTTTTAGCTCTGACGTAATATGACGTCATAGGGTGCTGAAGATGCTTTTGTTCAAAAGCGCATACTTTACTGTCATAACTCTGAAATATTCATTATTCTGAACAACTGGCATCATGTCGAAATCATTGCCCTAAAATAAAAATTAAGAAGTATGCTTATGACGTAACATAACGTCACATGACGTCACGACTCAAAATATATGTAGAAATTCTGCAGAACTGCAAACTGTGTAAGTTTCAACTTTCTATCTCATCCTGAAGCTCTTTAATCCTAAAATGAAATTTTCGGTCCTATGTTCGAATCTTATTTCAGCCACAGAACTTCGGTATTTCGGAATTTCAGTCAGCATACAGGATATGCACACCTTAGTTTCAAGATGTACCATCTGTGAAAATTTGAAGACAATCCGACCATAAATGGCGGCTGTAGAGCGTGAACACCATTTTTCACTATTTTTAGCTCTGACGTCATATGACGTCATAGGGTGCTGAAGATGCTTTTGTTCAAAAGCGCATACTTTACTGTCATAACTCTGAAATATTCATTATTCTGAACAACTGGCATCATGTCGAAATCATTGCCCTAAAATAAAAATTTAGAAGTATGCTTATGACGTAACATAACGTCACATGACGTCACGACTCAAAATATATGTAGAAATTCTGCAGAACTGCAAACTGTGTAAGTTTCAACTTTCTATCTCATCCTGAAGCTCTTTAATCCTAAAATGAAATTTTCGGTCCTATGTTCGAATCTTATTTCAGCCACAGAACTTCGGTATTTCGGAATTTCGGTTAGCAGACAGGATATGCACACCTTAGTTTCAAGATGTACCATCTGTGAAAATTTGAAGACAATCCGACAATAAATGGCGCCTGTAGAGCGTGAACACCATTTTTCACTATTTTTAGCTCTGACGTCATATGACGTCATAGGGTGCTGAAGATGCTTTTGTTCAAAAGCGCATACTTTACTGTCATAACTCTGAAATATTCATTATTCTGAACAACTGGCATCATGTCGAAATCATTGCCCTAAAATAAAAATTAAGAAGTATGCTTATGACGTAACATAACGTCACATGAAGTCACGACTCAAAATATATGTAGAAATTCTGCAGAACTGCAAACTGTGTAAGTTTCAACTTTCTATCTCATCCTGAATCTCTTTAATCCTAAAATGAAATTTTCGGTCCTATGTTCGAATCTTATTTCAGCCACAGAACGTCGGTCTTTCGGAATTTCGGTTAGCTGACAGGATATGCACACCTTAGTTTCAAGATGTACCATCTGTGAAAATTTGAAGACAATCCGACAATAAATGACGGCTGTAGAGCGCGAACACCATTTTTCACTATTTTTAGCTGTGACGTCATGTGACATCATAGGCTGCTAATAATCATTGAAATCAAAAATTACTTACGTGACTAATAACCCATAAAAATTTCATCGTCCTAGGACTATTGCAACATATTAAAATAAGCGTTTAGTTAGGAAGAAGAAAAGAATAATAATAATAAAAAAATGACGTCACGTGACGTCATATGACGTTTATTTTCACATAATTGTTAGACACCCAGAGACCTACTAACTGACAAAATTTCAACTTTCTATCTCAAATAGGACAGTTTTTATAAGCATTTAAAAATTGACATCCTTGGTTCGAATCTTGGATCCGCCATAGATGCTTGGACTTTTCGAATTTTGAAAAACGGACACAGGTATACACAAAAAGAACTTAATATACACATTCTGTGAACATTTGATAAAAATCGGCCCATTAATAATGGCTCTGGACCGTGTATAAACTTTCGTAGTCAATTTCAAATGTGACGTCATATGACGTCATAGCCTTCTGAAAATCATTGAAATCGAAATTTCAGCGTCTGAATCATGTGTCATTAAATTTTCATTGCTCTTCGACAATTTCAACATATAGAAATACCCTTGTTAATATTAGGAATACATTATCATATAATGACGTCACCTGAAGTCATATGACGTTTATTTTTACAAAATGTTTAAGACTCCCATAGACCTATATACTGACCAAATATGACTTTTCTATCTCAAATAGGACCGATTTTATGAGCATTTAAAAATTTACGACCTTGGTTCGAATCTTGGATTCGCTATAGAACCATGGACTTTTCGAATTTTGAAAAACGGACACCGAGATGCACAACTAGAACTTAATATACACATTCTGTGAAAATTTGATGAAAATCGGTTCATAAACAATGGCTGCAGACCGCGTACAAACTTTTGTTGCATATTTCAAGTGTGACGTCATATGACGTCATAGGCATATGAAAATCATAGAAATCAAAATTTCAGCGTATGATGCATGTTTCATTAAATTTTCATTGCCCTTCGACAATTGCAACATATAGAAATATTCTTGTTATTATTAGAAATACATTATCATATAATGACGTCACGTGACGTCATATGACATTTATTTTCAAAAAATGTTTAAAACTTCTAGAGAATTATATACTGACTAAAAATCAACTTTCTATCTTAAATAGGACCGATTTTATAAGCATTTAAAAATTTACGACCTTGGTTCGAATCTTGGATTCGCTATAGAACCATGGACTTTTCGAATTTTGAAAAACGGTCACCGTGATGCACAACTAGAGCCTAACATACACATTCTGTGAAATTTTGATGAAAATCGGTCCAGAAATAATGGCTGTAGACCGCGTACAACCTTTTTCACGTGACGTCAAGTCTGACGTTATATGACGTCATATGAATATACAATTCATTGCATCCGAAAGCTCATGGTTTGAAATATATGCCATAAAATTTTCATTGTTCTGGGTCAATGGCAACACCTCGAAATTAACACAAATATAAGAGGAAGAAAAAAAGAATAAGAAGAAGAATAACTAGATGTCATTCGTTTAAACGAATGATAGGACTTTCTGCAACATCTGCTTTATATAGTATATATAGAAGATGACATAATAGATAATCTGTCCAAATTGCAACTTTCTATCTCCTCTATTTCTATATAAAATAGCACAAATAGAACACATTCTGTGAATTTTAATAAAAGTCCGCCCATATCTTGCACATGTAGTTTACATACAAAATTTATACTATGTCATATGACATGAAAGAAAAATGAAACAGTGTTCAAATGTAAGTTTCTAACTTTCATCACACATAGAATTTCATCACTCCAGCTCAGTTGTAACCTTGTTTAATTTTAGCCTCAGTAGGAAGAAGTATTGAATATTTGTATAGTGCTATATCCTTTCGACACCTTTAACGTAGTTAAACGTATTTAGCGATTTTGGCGTGTTTGGGCTTCCGTAGTTTTGCCATAAATTCCTGAAATTTCGAACTATGGTGATATTTTGAAAGGTAACATCCCAGCCTACAACTGATGCAATATGAATATCGTTAGCATAACAATGCAGTTTTTAGATGGTCTAAAATGTGGGGCTGCGTGTGAATTTTTCAAGGCTTGCAAACTGCTCGCTAGCTACATAGTGTTGCAAATACGGATTTTTGTCTTGTGCCGTTGTACATGTATTAACTTCAATGCTTATTTTGGAAACAGTCAACATTCGACAAAAAAAAAAAAACCAACAAAATCAAGATATAGCCCATCAATGCATGATTATGAAATATCTTATTTTCCATGTAACTTTCTTATATGAAGTCCAATTTCAATAAACTTGGTACCGTTAGAAAGCTCTTAAAACATGCTACATTTTATACGCATAATGTATAAACTTATCTTCAGTCGTTTCTGAGATACTGACTGTTAAACCTCAAGAAAACAGCATATTATCAGCAAAATTAGCTTCATTTCATTTAGTTTTTTTGCTTATAACTTTGTATTGCGTAAACCAATTTTAATAAACTAAATATCTTCGGAAACGTCAATTATTCAGCTATAATTCCTATTCATACATATATTTACAAAAATCGATCTTTATTGAGATATGGCTACATATATGAAGTAGGGGTGAAATCAAAATTTCCTCACGTGCCTAATAACCCATAAAAATTTCATCGTCCTAGGACTATTGCAACATATTAAAATAAGCGTTTAGTTAGGAAGAAGAAAAGAATAATAATAATAAACAAATGACGTCACGTGACGTCATATGACGTTTATTTTCACATAATTGTTAAGACACCCAGAGACCTACTAACTGACAAAATTTCAACTTTCTATCTCAAATAGGACAGTTTTTATAAGCATTTAAATATTGACATCATTGGTTCGAATCTTGGATCCGCCATATATGCTTGGACTTTTCGAATTTTGAAAAACGGACACCGGTATACACAATAAGAACGTAATATACACATTCTGTGAAAATTTGATGAAAATCGGCCCATTAATAATGGCTCTGGACCGTGTACAAACTTTTGTAGTCAATTTCAAATGTGACGTCATATGACGTCATAGGCTTCGGAAAACCTTTGAAATCGAAATTTCAGCGTCTGAATCATTTGTCATTAAATTTTCATTGCCCTTCGACAATTTCAACATATAGAAATACTCTTGTTAATATTAGAAATACATTATCATATAATGACGTCACGTAACGTCATATGACGTTTATTTTCACAAAATCTTAAAGACTCTTAGAGACCTATATACTGACCAAATATCACTTTTCTATCTCAAATAGGACCGATTTTATAAGCATTTAAAAATTTACGACCTCGGTTCGAATCTTGAATTCGCTATAGAACCATGGACTTTTCGGATTTTGAAAAACGGACACCGAAATGCACAACTAGAACTGAATATACACATTCTGTGAAAGTTTGATGAAAATCGGCCCATTAATAATGGCTCTAGACCGTGTACAAACTTTCGTAGTCAATTTCAAATGTGACATCATATGACGTCATAGGTTTCTGAAAATCACTGAAATCGAAATTTCAGCATCCGAAGCATGCGGCATAAAATTTTCATTGCCCTTCAAAAATTTCAACATATAGAAATAATCTTGTTAGAATTAGAAATTCATTATCATATAATGACGTCACGTGGCGTCATATGACATTTATTTTCACAAAATGTTTAAGACTCCCAGAGACCTATATACTGACCTTATATCATCTTTCTATCTCAAATAGGACCGATTTTATAAGAATTTGAAAATTTACGACCTTGGTTCGAATCTTGGAATCGATATAGAACCTTGGACTTTTCGAATTTTGAAAAACGGACACCGGGATGCACAACTAGAACTTAATATACACAATCTGTGAAAATTTGATAAAAATCGGTGTACAAACAATGGCTGTAGACCGCGTACAAACTTTTGTAGCTTATTTCAAATGTGACGTCATATGACGTCATAGGCATATGAAAATCATAGAAATCAAAATTTCAGCGTTTGAAGCATGTGTCTTTTAATTTTCATTGCCCTTCGACAATTTCAACATATAGAAATATTCTTGTTAATATTAGAAATACATTATCATATAATAACGTCACGTGACGTCATATGACATTTATTTTCACAAAATGTTTAAAACTTCTTGAGACCTATATGCTGAATAAATATCAACTTTCTTTCTTAAATAGGACAGATTTTATAAGCATTTAAAAATTTACGACCTTGGTTCGAATCTTGGATTCGCTATAGAACCATGGACTTTTCGAATTTTGAAAAACGGACACCGGGATGCACAACTAGAGCGTAACATACATATTCTGTGAAATTTTGATGAAAATCGGTCCAGAAATAATGGCTGTAGACCGCGTACAACCTTTTTCACCTGACGTCAAATCTGACGTTATATGACGTCATATGAATATGATATTCATTGCATCCAAAAGCTCATGGTTTGAAATATATGCCATAAAATTTTCATTGTTCTGGGCCATTGGCAACACATCAAAATAAACACAAATACAAGAGGAAGAAAAAAAGAATAAGAACTAGATTTCATTCGTTGATACGAATGATAGGACTTTCTGCAACGTTTTGAAATGTAAAGATTAATACCAAAATTTTTTTTTGGAATTTGTGAAGTAAGCCATATGTCGAAAATAAATAAATCTTTATTTTGATATCGCTTTCTTATAACTTGACCAATTTTAGTTGTTGTTGTTGTTGTTGTATTGGGGTTTACCGTCGCTGTGATAGTATTTCAATCATATA
>CM037777.1:11323015-11350857 GCA_021229015.1 Solen grandis | reverse complement strand
AATTTTAAAATTCCTATATAACTCTATGTAAAACAAGTGCCTTGGTGTGGGGTCATTTTCACCGTAGGGCTATGATTTGAACAATTTGGTAAGGGCCCCAAATTAGATGATGCTACATACCAAATATCTAAGCTCTAGGTCCTGCAGTTTTGCAGAGGAGATTTTTAAAGATTTTCCTATATTACTCTTTGTAAAACAAGTGACCCCTGGTCGGGGTCATTTATCACCGTAGGGCTATGATTTAAAACAATCTTGGTAATAAACCCAAAAGATAATGCTACATCCCAAATATCAAAGCTCTAGGCCTAATGGTTTCATAGAAGAAGATTTTTTTGATTTTCCAAATATAATCTATGTAAAAACAAGTGACCCCCGGGCGGGGTCATTTATCACGTAGGGCCATGATTTTGAACAATCTTGGTAATGGCCCATTAGATGAGCAAACATCCCAAAATATCTTAGCTCTTGGCCTTAGGTTGCAGAGTAGAATTTTTTTAAAGTTTTTCCTATTAACTCTATGTAAAACAAGTGACCCCTGGAGCGGGGTCATTTATCACCTCAGGGCCATGATTTGAACAATCTTGGTAATGGTATATTCTGTATCAATATATGCTTAATCATCCAGATCAAAATTTTAAATGGCTAAAATGAAATTAAGGACATTCTAAACTCTGTTGGCAGGTCGGACTTATGGACCCAATCAAAATACTTCTGTCAATAAAAGTACTCCTTCGCGTATTAAACTTTCTTATTGACCATATAAAACAATCAGGCAGGGATCAACTGCAAATTCTAACAAAGGTGTACATATAACAGTTTTAAAACATCACTTAAGTTACGAAAACTACCGAAACCCTAATTCCACGCAATGACTATTTAACACTCTTTAAATTCAGATGTGTAACACAAAACTCATGTCGGGGAACCCGGGCGTTATGATGGTACTGCTTTTTTAGATAGAACTTTCCTCTGTGTACAAGTGTTCCCCTGGTACAGAAAGACACCATATTTTCAATTGTAGTGTTTTCTGGATCAAGTGTCAAGTACCTAAATGGGTTTAGCTTAGTAGATTGTGACCACAGTTTTGCGAACACCATGAACGAAACGAACGGAAAAAAGCTCCAGAATCTCTGTAAATTATTCGTATAGTTTTAGCAAAATTCTGAACTGAGTACTATTAGTATATCTACCATAACATATAATCAGTTATAGAAGTAAAACAGCTAACTGCTTACCTATGTAGTCAAATAAATCCAAATGTACAAACGTTGCTTCAAAATACGATATCCAAATACGAAAACTCCAATTGCACGTTTTTTTTTAATGGATAACACATGTGCTCAAACCCAAAATAAACAAACACCTGATTGCTTCCGTAAATAGGTCCTATTTATACTTTTAAAACCAAAGTTGCTATTCATGTGTAAAATTCTTATATACTTCCTAAATTGCCAGCACTTGAAATTTTTGTTTCACATCTTATCCTTGCCCTTGACCTTGAATTTGTTATTGTTGTATATAAATTTTGATGTACATTATGGAAGGGTAATATTTTTCATGCAAATATTTTGAACTACCTCTGTAAATCATCTTAACAAACAGATAAAATAATTTCACTGAACTTGCGATTTATGGCGGCCATCTTGGACGCCATCTTGGATTTCCAAGGGTCCGCACCAGGCGTTGGCAAATTTATGCCGGCGTTTCATATAGTACAGACATTGGCGAACATTTTGGTATTTTAACATTGCTTGTTCTACTTTTATGGCCCCCTACTCCTTAAATAAGCTACTTTTTGGCCATTGTCACCCCACTAATAATTTTGATGTAAATAACAAGTTATAGTTAAAAAGCATACTTTTATCCAAGGTCTTGATCTATATATAACACATGTGCTAACAAATTTTTATTCAAGGGGCCATCTCAAGTTCTGGTTGAATGTCAAAAATCATTGTTGAAAATTTAACAGCTCATCCGTAGATTGTTTTATAAATTGTATCCACATGAATTCCCCATCAAGTCTTAACAAATTTAAACAAAAGAATTTAAATTACATAATATATACATGTAACATGTACATATATGCTCCTTTCTGTAATGTCATATAGATGGGTTTGATATTGAGTAGGGAAATTTTTCACTTATTTGTATGTTACTACTGGAAAATATATTGTTTATATTTTTCTATAGTGGAAAATCCTCATATTGTACAACTGTACCTGAGTGAATAAATGAGTCTGTCTGTCTGCCCAAAGATAAGAGAAGATTACAATAAAATGTTGTTTTAAACTGTCATATTTTTAAGCTTGTCTTTTTCATCCCTTTCCTGTAAATTACTAACCATTCAACAATTTAGTGAAAACTACATTGATGGTTGTTTGTTTTAATGCTAGCAGTAACGATTCTTGTTGATAATAGAAATACTGTCACAGTGAAATTTCTTTGTAGATCAGTATCTAGTGATCTAAAGGAATCCTAAGAGTTTTATCTTGCGAATACTTTTTACATTAGAAAATTTCCACAATTTTTATTTCAACGGATTTTGTGTTCATCTGCAGAATAGCAGAAATAATTGCTTGCAGAAATAACCCGCTTTATGGTATACACTTATCTCCAAACTATGACTAAATACAAACATTAAAGTGCATATGAACAGTTACATTTGATATAAGGGAATTATTAAACAGATGCTTTATTTGAAGTGAAGCGTCAGCAATGCATTGAAACTTTGGATAACCAAGATCAGACTGTAACAAAAAATTTAGTGATAAAAGCTTGTCTTCAATGCATTGCACAAGACTGTTATCATCATGTCCTTACTGTATAGACATAAAAGGTCTGCGATGTCTTTTTTCATTTTAAGGCCCCGGATGGTTATAAGTCATTTTTTTTGTCCATTCTTTTTCTCTTCAAAATAACAATCCCGTTTAGTACAATGTTCAATATTGACATGAAATTTAAAAGTCGACAACCCAAAACACATCAGGGTTTTCCATGACATTTCCAATGTTCCTTAAGACCATCAATTGTCAAAGCGACCCTAAATATTGTCTCTTCATCTATATATTAGTAGTCACCAGTTTTTTTATTTAAAAAAAAAAAAAAAAAAAAAAAAAAAAAACTTATTTAGATCTGAGCTTTTTTATATAAGTTATACCTAAAAAACTTTCAAAAGGGAAAAATTGTTTTATAGATCAAAAAACCAAATCATTACAGTTAAGTTTAAGCAGTTTCAGATTTTAACAGATGTAAAAAAAAAACAAATATGCAGGGTGTAGGAAAAAATCCCCCGGGACAAAAACCCCCCTTTTTTTTAATAGGTGGAAAAAATCCCCCCTGGATTTTAAAACTGGAAAAAAATCCCCCCCAGTAATTTTAAAACCGGACAAAATCCCACCCCACTATGTTTTAAAAAACCCTTATGGAACAATCTAAAAAATTAGTATATAAGTTAATTTTTTTTAAATTTCATGTAAAAAACCTATGCTTTAAGGAAATTGATATTTTTGTATAAAAACATTTTGTTTTCACAAGAAAATTGTTGAAACGGGAAACCCCCCATTATCCTTTTATCAATTAGTCAAAATCAAATAATAAATGTCTGACCAGCTCTACCAAACATTGCGAGAGTTGGAACAAGGGGGTTTTAAAACATCTTGTGAGGCTAGTCCCCCATATGGGACTGTTGTAGGTGCTTACAAAAGGTGCACAATGGTTGAAAGAGGAAATACAGACATGAAGGGTCGAAAAGCACCAAAAGAGGGGAAAGAAAAAACCCCATCGTCCCCCAAAAACCCCCTTTAAACCCCTGTCCCGCAGATGTGAAGAAAGAAAAAGACCTTCCCAAAATTCCTTTATGCAATGGGCCCTGCAAAAGGTAAATAGAAATTTTTAAAATGAAAGATATGTGAATGTATAATTAGAGTGAATTATCCCAAAATGTGTTATAATATAAATTGTGTGTTTTTTTTTAATGTTTTTAATAACAAGAGGGCCTGATGCCCTGAAACGTCACCTGGTATCTTTTGTACAATGATTAAAAGGTTTTTAAAAGCAAGAATTGATATAATAATCTTAAACATTTTACCCCCTGACAAACTACACCCCAAATTTTAAAGCATGGGCCTTATGGTTTCAGAGGAGAAGCTTAGTGAAGGGTCATTTATCTCCCAAAAAGGCCCATTTTTAAATTTGATAATGAACATTGTGTGCAAATACAAAATTAACTTGGCCCTTTTGGTTATAGTAGAAGATTTTTTTAAAGATTTTCCCTTTTAACTCATGTAAAATAAAGGCCCCCGGTGGGGGGGCATTTTCACCCTAAGGTCTGATTTGTTCAATTTTGGTAATGAACACAAGTGTGCTACATACCCCAAAATTAATCTCGGCCTTGGATTCATAGAAGAAGATTTTTAAAGATTTTCCTAATAACTTTGTAAAAAAGTGACCCTGGTGCGGTGGATTATCACATAAAGGGCATGTTTGAAAATCTTGGTAATGAACCATTAGATGATGCTCATACCAATTTAAACTTAGGCCTTATGGGTTTATAGAAGAAGATTTTTTTTAAAATTTTCTATTAAAATTATGTAAAAAAGGGGACCCTGGTGGGGGGATTTTCCCATAGGTCTGATTTGTTCAATTTGGTAAGAACACAGATGATGTAATACCAAATATCTAATTCTGGCCCCTTTTGGTTCTAGAAGAAGATTTTTAAAGGGTTTTCTATAACTCTATGTAAAACAAGTGATGGTCGGGGGCATTTACCCAAAAAGGGTTTATTTTTAACAATCTTGGTAAAGAACATTAGTGATGTACATACCAAAATTAATCTCTGGCTTATGGTTTAGAAGAAGATTTTTTTTTAAAATTTTTTATAACTTATGTAAAAAAAAGTGACCCTGGTGCGGGGGGTTTAAACACCCTAGGGCTATGATTTGAACAAATTTTTTAAGAACCCTTGTGATGTACAATGAAAAATTAGACCCAGGTTTAGGGTTTATAGAAGAGATTTTTTAAAGTTTTTCCCATAAAAAAATCTTTGTAAAAAAAGTGACCCCCGGTGCGGGGGAATTTTTTCACCTAGGGGTATGTTTGGAACAATCTTGGTTTTTGGCCATAAGATGTGTAATACCCAAAAACTAGCTTGGGCCTAAGGAAACGTAGAAAAGATTTTTTTAAAAATTTTCCTATAAATTCTATGAAAAAAAAGTGACCCCTGGTGCGGGGCTTTATACCCTGGGTATGTTTTGTACAATCTTGGTAATGAACCATAAGATGATGTAATCCCAAATATCTAATTTGGGCCCTTATGGTTTTATAGAAGAAGATTTTTAAAGTTTTCATATAATCTATGTAAAACAAGGCCCCCTGGTGCGGGGGCATTTATCCCCGAGGGTATGTTTGAACAATTTGGTAATGAAAAAAAAAAAAATGAGGCTACATCAAATATCTAAGTCTGGGCCCCTAAGGATATAGAAGAAATTTTTAAAGATTTTTCTATAAAAACCTTGTAAACAAGTGCCCCCTGTGGGGGGCATTTTCCGAGGGCTTGATTTAAAACCCAATTTGGTAATGAACCATTGATGATGCACTTAAAAATATTAAGCCCTGGGGCCAGGATTTAGAAGAATTTTTAAAAGTTTTTCCTATTAAATCTTGTAAAACAAGGACCCTGGTGCGGGGAATTTATCACCATAGGGCTTTGTTTTGAACAATTTGGAATAAACCAAAAGTGATGTACATAAAAATATCAAAGTTGGGCCCAAATGGAAATAGAAGTTTTTTAAAAGATTTTCTAAAATTCTATGAAAAACAAGGACCATGGTGCGGGGCATTTTCCCATGGGTCTATTTGTACAATCTTGGTAATGAACCCAAAGATGATGCTACTCCCAAAACTTAATCTCTGGCCTTATGGATTCATAGAAAAAGTTTTTAAAGATTTTCCTTTAACTTATGTAAAAAATGCCCCGGTGGGGGGCTTTTATCAGTAGGGCTATGATTTGACAATTTGGGTAATAAACCCTTAGATAGCTAATCCCAAAATTTTAAAGCTCTAGGCCAAATTGTTCATGGGAAAAAAGTTTTTAAAGTTTTTCCCATATAAATTTTTGAAAAACAAGTGCCCCCCGGGTTTTGGGGGGCTTTATCACCTTTGGGCTTGTTTTGTCATTTTGGTAATGGCCAAAAGGATGCACTCCCAAAATATCAAGCTTGGCCTTGCGTTTTGCAGAAGAAGTTTTTCAAGTTTGCTTTTTAAAATTTTTTTGTCCTGTGACCTATTTTTTAACCAATCTGAATAATTTGTACAACTTTGATAGAGGGCATCATAAGGATGATTCCCTTTAGGTTTTGGGCAAAACCTTTAGCGGTTCTGAGGAGATGTTGTTTTTAAAGCAAATTTTTTGGCCGGGACGCACGGGCCCCCCCGGATGCGGACAAAAGGCGATCAGAAAAGTCACCTTGGCACGTTGTGTCATGGAGCTAAAAAAGAACTTAAAAATCATATTTGTATGTCTGTTTTGTTTTTTTAAAAGAAATTATAAAATTTATTTAGAACATTAAAGAGATGAAATTTTTAACATATTGTGATCTTGAAGTCACCTAAATTAATAGATGTGGGTGTTCTCGGAACACTTGTGTCGCCCGCATTTAAGCATGTTTGAGAAAGAATTTATAGAAAAAACGATCTTTTGACAAAATTATTTATAAACATAATCTTTTTGTGGGTACAAAAAAAAACACCACCCACATATTATATATTATTTTTTTAATTTTTTTTGGGGGGGGGGGGGGGGGGGGGAAAAAATATTCAAAAAGTAATTGTAATAATTTTCCGAAACACTTTGACCCAACAGTCTTCATCAGGGAGTGTAGAAGACTATGAAATTTAAAAAATTTTAATGTAAGAAAAATTAGAGCATAAGCACTTTGACGTTAATTTTATTTTATGTTGGGAAGTTTTTAGTCTAATTTTCATTTTTGGTTATCTTCTTGTGTACTGCACCAGACCAAGAGATCTATCTACTATAAAGTTTAAGGGAACCTTTACAAGTTATGCACCACACAAGAATTAAATCCAAAAAAAAAAAAACAAAAGGAAAAATTTCTCCAAAAATCAACGTATCATTTTGCCCAAAGCATCCATGAGATTTTCCACTGTGAGGTTTTAAAATAATTCAAATACTTTTCGTGTTTTGTCAGACAAAAAGAAGTCTGAGATAACAAAGGGAATAATCAAAGGAAAAAAAGAAAAGGTTTTCATTTATGTGATGCATTGACCTTGGATTATGAAGTTTCAAGAACACCTCAAAACGTTCGATTATGCCCCCGACAAAAATTAAGTTGAAAATCAACAAAGGGAAATAACTCAGAAAATAAAAAGAGTTTCATTTTTGCACTGCATACAAAACCAGAGTCTTTCCTTATGAAGTTTTAAAGAAAAATTTTAAATTTTTTTGTTTGTCCTGACAAAAATAAAGCTGAGAACAACAAAGGACAAAAATCAGGAGGAAAAAAAAGTGGGTTATCATTTATGTGGGAAAGCACTCCTTTTTAATGAGATCTATCTATCTATAAAATTTAAATCACCCTCAAAAATTTTTGAGTTATGCCCCGGACAAAAAATTAGACTGAAAATAACAAAAGGGCAATAACTCGAAAAAAATGAAAGTCGAGTTATCATTCTTTTGCCCGCACTCCCCCTCAATGTGTTTCCAGTTTTAAGTTTCAAGGTGATACCCAATACTTTTTGGTTATGGTCCGGACAAAAAAAAAACTCAGAATCAACAAAAAGGGGAAAAAATCAGAAAATACGAAGTCAGGTTTTATTCTTGTGCACTGCATCCCTCAATGTGATTATCCATGTTTTAAGTTTCAAAGGTGTACCTTTAAATACTTTTTGGTTTGGTCCCGGCAAAAATAAAAAATTTGAAACAACAAAGGGTAATAATCAGAAAATCGAAAGTCAGAGTTTTAAAATTTTTGGCCCTTTCATCCCCCTCAATTGTCTATCCATGTTTTTGTTTAAGGTGATATCAAAAAACTTTTCGAGTTTTTCCGGAAAAAAAGTGTGCGCCGAGCGCCGACGACGCGACGACGGAAAGTGATCCCTAGTGTTGCCTTCTATGAGGCGACACAAAAATCATCAACAAAATGTAAGAATGAAATCACTTTCATCTAAATGCAAAAAATGTGAAAAAAGTGACCTTTTGTTGTGTTATACGTTAATTATAATGATGTTTTGTTTTTTCATTTTTTTCATTTTTCAGGGGCCCACTGGAAATTTTTTAACTGGGGGGACAATTTGTTTTTCCCCTTTAATTTGTACCCCCTTCATAAGATGTCCTACGATTTTGGGGTAAATGGAAAATTTGGGGGTAAAAAACCCTTATAGGGGGTGAATGGGCATGCTGATTCCTTTATATGAAATTAAATAAAATGTTATTTTTACAGCATTTTCCTTTTTTATTTAACTTCTTGAAAAACATAGTACCTTATAAACTCACTTACATCCACATACATATTTGATCATGGGGGGCGGGGGATTTTGTCCTAGTTTGAAAATTAACTGGGGGGGATTTTGTTCTAGTTGGAAATTCCACGGGGGGGGGCATTTTGTCCACCTATGTAAAAATGAGCGGGGGGGATTTTGTCCAGGGGGGATTTTGTCCGGATACCAAATGCAGCTGTTCCAAAAATTGATACATGTAACAAAGCAGGGATTTACAGTGGTCTCGCGATTCCTTGAAGAATCATTCAGATGTCAAAATTTAACATTGACATTTGTTGATATATATGTTGTGTAATTATTTTGTAATATTTAGCCTTTAAATGATACTAGTTGTTAAACATAGAATATATATTGCCATTTGAAAAAATACCATGAGCATAGCCTTTAGTGCAAGAATTATAAGTCAGAAAGTTTTTTTATTGATTGACAATCTTTGTTTTAGTTTCATATATCAGCAATGCGTAAATTTCACATGCCTGTAATAAACACCAAATATTTGCTGTGGTTTGTTTGACCAGCTCTCTTTATTTCTATTTCCATCAACCTTTCTCACAAACAAAATCTACTCCTTTTATTAGAGTTGATTAATGAGGCACAGTTTGTGACATGATCAGTAGGTGCAGAACTATGTTTACATGGCAGTGTTGATATTACAATAACCTACTTACTATCTAGCAGTTTGACAATTTGTGAAAACAAATACAAGTCATTTCAGTAAGGTGTTAATCACTGCCACAGCTTGCCAAGGACTTACAAGACTAATTTTGATGCAAAGCATTAATGATGCTGCACATGTTTTTTTAGGCATGACTTAAATAAAGCAAAGTCATTTCAAAATATTTTTATGAAGATGTACAAACAGCGGGTCTAAATATTTCCTCTAGGCAATGATACATGCATTTTCCCAAAATTTAAACCCTTTAAGTTGTAGACCGTTTGGTACAGAGATATCTGAAGTGGAGTCCTAAAAAGTCCATGAAAAATCAAGGTGTCTTCACCCTGATTTTCAATGAATGAATATATTTTTTATTTTCAAAATATTATTAAATCTGAAGAAAAAAATCATTACTGGGGATATAGACGATGAAAAACTCTTATCATCAAATTATTCAGAAATATAGAGCAAATAAGTACAGAAAAAATGCTTAAATTATTGTAGACAAATTATATAATGGTGATATGAGATGCCATAAATGGACTAATATATAAACCAATAAAGATACATTTTATAACAGGTAATTCATATATAATCATTGAAAGAGTTGGGGTCTGCAAGATGCATGTAATTTCCAGACAGTTACTAAGGCGGTGTAAATGTCAATGTCTGATATTGACAATTATGTGTGACTTTTTGTTTCTTTATAAACATTAGTTTAAACATATTTATTCAACTCATTAAATGTGAAATACAAATATATTAAGAAAACATTACAAATAGGATTAGAACGATAGCTTAGCTAATATAGTTCTTTTCCTAAAACATCTTTTTATAAACGTTGTTGTCATTGTTTCGATATCTAATTTGAACTGTAATCAAATGTAAGTGCCAACAAGGGGATGTACCACCTATAATTCATATCTTTTGTCTTAAAGTTAACTTTAGCTGACATGTTGCCATATATATATATATCAGTCAGTTGATTTTGTTCTGTCAGCAAAAGTGCTCATTCCTACGACACTCCTCCTCTATCCCCCGGGGATCAATTAACACGTTATTGTTTCTTCTTTTATTACTCACCATACTTGTCAGAAACAGGAAATAGTGAAAATTAACTATTCCAAACAAAATATTGGCTTAATTGGACCCCCAGACAAAGATGGCGATGATCATAGATCGATATAAACTTACATGAAAACACTAACTTTAACAAGAGGGCCAAGATGGCCCTGTGTTGCTCACCTGAGTAAGTTGGCTGTGTTAGGCACATGACAAATATCTGGCATCTAAAGTGTTTTTCTAACATTTGACTAAGTGACCTACATTTTGATCCTACCTGAATTTGCACTTAACTGGGAATTCATGCAGTCATCTTTCATATCAAGTTTAATGAAGACTGTGACAAAAAATGTGCCTCTAGAGTGTTCACAAGATTTTTCTAAGATATGACCTGGTGACCTAGTTTTTGACCCCACGTGACTCATTTTTCAACTCATCCAATATATCATTTAGACAAACATCCTGCCCAAATCTATTCAAGATTGGGCTAAAACTGTGGCCCCTAGAGAGTTCACAAGGTTTTTATAAGATTTGACCTGGTGACCTAGTTTTTGACCCCACATGACCCAATTTCCAACTCATTCGAGATATCATGTAGACAAACATCCTGACCAAGTTTCATGAAGATTGGGCCAAAACTGTGGCCTCTAGTGTTCACAAGGTTTTTCTAAGATTTGACCTAGTGACCTAGTTTTTGACCCCACATAACCCAATTTCAAACTCATCCGAGATATCATGTAGACAAACAGCCTGACCAAGTTTCATGAAGATTGGGCCAAAACTGTGGCCTCTAGAGTGTTCACAAGCAACTGTTGACGACAGACGACGCACGACGTACAAAAGGCAATCACAAAAGCTCACCCTGAGCACAAGTGCTCAGGTGAGCTAAAAAGAAATATCTTTGTTGTTCCATCATGTATAATGAATATAATTATGTCAAAATGGTGCTTTGATGTAGGTCTATTTAATGGTTTAGTTTAAAATGAACCAAGCTTTATTCCTTTAAAGTGACGGCCAAAAAAATCAAGGCAATATGCAGAAAAGAAGTTGTATTTAAATCTTACATGCAGCAAAATAAGAGAATCTTGGCAAAAAAAAAATCTGAATAAAACTAACTCTATTCCCTGATTTCTCTTCCATTCTTGTTTGATTTGCATAAATTCGACGACTCACAGCACAATTTACATTCTACAGGAACATTACAATTCCATCTTAAGCAAACAGTGATTTCCCTGATATGATCTGACAATGCATAAAACGATAGGAAATATCCCTTGTCTCTCCCCTTCTTCAGCTAGGCAGTTTGAATATTTAATTTATGAATGGTATTCAAAATGTTTTGGTTAATTTTGGTATAAAATCCACTTCCAAGGTTTCCTATTTTCTACACAAATATTGCAGCTATTACTGAGAGTGTGTATGCTTTCTAGGGTTAAACGTCCCACCAGAGGTATTTCAATCATTTAGCAACAAATGAAATTTGCCAACTAAAAACACAAGATTATTCCATGGAAAAACCTGGGTAAATTTCCATTTTAGAATTAAAACTGGGAAATGTGTCCAGAGGACACAGATGCCCCACCGTCGCATTTTCCAAAACAAAGGCCAACATCCAGGTGCACAAGTCAGGTCCTTAGTACAGTGGTGCTAACGTATCAGTTGTCAAAAAATTACGATTGGAATACGATAGAAATATGGACAAATATACGATATGCGATATACGATCTGCGATATGCGATGTCCGATAGCAGATCTGATTTACCTTTACGATTTGTTAAGATGCGATGCGATGCATTCTTTGTCTGATACCTTTACAATATACGATTTACGATCTGCGATATACGTTATGCGATATACGATACAGGATAAGCACGGTATAAATGGCATTTTTACAACTGTATACAACTAGATTTTACAATAAGTTCAAAAATATGAAAAATCAACTATGCTTTTAACAATATTTATCACAAGCCGTGTTTTCATCTGAAATAAACAGTGGAAATAAAAAAAACGGGAAACAGGAAATGGGGACAAACTAAATTGCGGTTCCTCTAGAAATGTTACGGACTCTGTTGTCTCCGTCAATAACAACCTAAGCACGTGTAATGAAAAACTGATTTTTTTCCTAATGGGGGACTCATAAAAAAATGTATTAATTATGCTTTGTTATTAAGTGTTTTGATATTAATCACATTAAAAAAACAACAAATGATACCAGTAATCATTTTAATATCTAGTACGCTGTCATTTGTGCTAATTAAAACAATATCTTCGGCTTTTTTCAAACTTTGCATTTAACCATCAAACATACATGTATATATAATTTATTGGATGTATCAAATATCAAAAGAACGTGAGTGAGTGGGGGAGAATAGCACCGTATCTATTTTCTTATTAGAATATTTGTATATATTACAAGTAGGTAACTGTCATAGGTATAGATTTAATATAAATATGTTTTCATATACTTTAACCAGAAGCTCTGAAAATCGCTATTTTAAAAAGCCCTAAGCCCGAAGAATTGTTGTTGGAAATTGACCTTGGTAATTAAACAATTAAATAATGTACATTAACATGGGTTGAAAAGCTATCTTTGTCGAAAAGATGCCATGAGTGAAGAGGCCGCCGTTTAACCGGGTATTCGTGAGAAATTTTCATACGCCGTCATGGTATACAGTTTAATATGATTTGTTTCGTTAATCGAGTACAAGAATAAAATAGTTGCCAAATCGGTTATATCTTATTTTGACTACACCAGTTCATCTACTGTAGAAAATTATTTCACACCTTTCCAGACATGTTTCCAGATTGTCTAACACATGCATTGCTACATGTAAAGGATTATTGTCTCTTATTAAGTAGGGAAATATCATCTATTGTTGGGCTTTCAATATTTTGTAATGGTATCCATGTTTTTGACCAAGTATTATTGTAAAAGTATTTAAATGTAAAGTATTTAATATTTTATTAAATATTTATGATAACATTTATATTGTGTGCATATGTATCATCCCTGCATTTAATTCACTGTGTTTTCCCGCATAAATATGCATTCATCTCTCCTCTCTCTCTCTCTCTCTCTCTCTCATCCTAATTTTGAGCTAATTTGGGCATTAATGTTACAGGTATGTGGTTTCGAGACACATTTTAATTTGCAGAGATTTTGATTTGTAGACACAAATGGGTTTCAGTCGGAAGAAACAAATTAAAAAAATCTATTTAAATCTGTTATTTTACTCGCCGTTTTAACAATCAAAATATTTTAAAGAATACCTGTGATTCGCTCATTTGTGATGTAAAAATAAGTCCATAAGTCACACACATGTGTGCCCGCACACTCCCCTTCAAATGTATTTTTGATACATGTATCATCATTATCATCATCATCATCGTGTACATTTAAGATTTTTTTTCTCTCTTCGAAATATATTCTGTGCCTCATACCTTGATTGGAAACAGTTTTATTATTATTATTATTCTATGAATTTAGAGTGTTTAAAATAGAAAATTTTAAATTATTGCTAAAAATTGTAATCTTTTAGTACCGGGAATAACATTCACTCTGTGTACATGTCAAAAGTCTTCTCCTCTGGGGTGGTATACGGCAGCGGCAAGACATTAAAGGTGACATATCCGGTCAAAATAAACACAAGCTGTTCCTGCTGATAAGAACTTATGGCACGCCTTCGGTATGCGAAACACACTTTTTTCACTTAATTATACATAAAAGATTAGGGATATGCAAGAGGAAATGTTCTAACCTATTATATCTCTAGCAAACTGTAATAATATGGAAATGAGATCTTTAGCGAACTGTAGTAATATGGAAACAAGATTATTTTCTTTCAATATTATCATGTCAGTGAACTCTGTGTTATCACGGAATAAATACATCAGTTATTTTATAACAATCTTCCATTCCCATGTAGGTTTTATGTTTATTTTTCTATTGCTATGGCTTGCATAATTCCTGAATTATCATATTAAATATTAAGACATAGCAGTGAAGCATATCACGAAAATGTGGTCCCGTTTTATCATTGTTTTTTTTTCCATATGAAAGAGACAGTTGTTGGATACAATTAAGTTCGGGTGTGATACCATGCTTTAATTTCGCAAAAAAAAAAAAAAAAAAATGCTCTTCGAAATATACGTGTCCGAGGTATAGCACGATATACTGTAAACATGTTCTGTGTAGAACTTGTACTTAGAGCTCCGTGTTCTCAAAGCAATACCGATGCATCTTGTACACATCATATTACGTATTAGGATTTCGCGATCATCGGAAAAAAATGCTCCGGTTTGGATTTTCAGTCTCCACCTACATGAAGTTTGATTATCTCCGTACTGATGAAAAAGGGGGGAAAAAGAAAACATATATTTGCACTCATTCATCAATTTTTTTGGAAGTGTGTGTGCGTGGTAGCGCGCGTGTGCGTAATGAACGAGAGATAGAGAAACCTAAATAAAATAGGAAATAATTAAATAAATAAACTATATTCGTAAATTACAAATATCTTTTGTTCACAAATTCATTAAATAATAAAGAAAAATGGGCATTCGAGTAAATACAGCAGTAAAAAATGTCCCGGGAAATAAATAATTACACGAAAGCAACATTTTGGACGATCTTGCATAAGTAGGTAAGTTTTAATTTGTTAGTTTTTAGACAGGTTAATAAAGCAAACATTGATCAAACATATCGATTACACATATTTTAAAATTATTCCACTTTAATACTGATATAGTCACGAAGCTATATTAAAGGTATTTACGTCTCTGATATAGTACTTTTCACACGTGCATCAAATTATATAACATCGCATGGCGTCTGCTCCTGAAAGTCACGTAGGCCATAACACATGTATAAAATAATAAAGTAAAAGAAATATAACTATTGCAATTGGTAAAATATGAAAAAATGTACTGCATAATGTGATTTAATGATTTCCCCCATTAATAAACTTAAGCAAATATTAAATTTAAAGACACAAACATTAATTATTTCTGAAAATATCGATGGTGTCCCGTAACTTTAACTGTCCTAAACCCCTGGGTGGTTCAATATGATATTTCGTTATGCGATTTACGATATACGATTACCGATATACGGTTGCCTTACGATGCGATGCGATACAATCCCGTATATTATGCCTAATACGATTGAATGCGATAGAATACGATTCCATACGTTACGATGCGATTGAGTAATTTATACGTTACGATACGATGCGATACGAACGATATACGCTATTTTTTACAACTGATACGTTAGCACCACTGTAATATATCCATGAAGTTTAATGTTTGTAGCACAAATACCTTCAGACTTACCTGTGTCAAAGTTTTGGGATGGACGGACAGACAAAGGCAAATCTATATGCCTCACTTTTTAGTGGGGTGCATAAAATTACACTGGCAAATAGAAGAGAGGGACAGCAATAACAAGAGGCCCAAGGGCCATAGATGCTCACCAGAGTACATCTGCATTTTAAAATGAAACAATTGTTTTCTGTAACAAGGAATGTTTAACTGTGACTATTTTATGTGGTTCCTTTTGAGAGTGTCAATATGAGTCTATATGAAGGAAAAGGTTAAATCAGTAACAGTTTTTAATTGCAAAAAGCAGCCAAAACAACTATGAGTAGCCTAGAAGTAATTTTCTACCTAAATGTCCCACATACTCTCGACACCATAGTAATTCCATCCCTATACCTCTATGGAGCAGTGCGGTTGTGATTTACAAGCGCTAACATTTTCAGAAAATACAAAGTTATCATGCAACTTAAAAACACCACTGGACAATCGACGGTCATGTAATCTCATTCATTTCAAGCACTTCGTGCTCTGGTGAGCTAAAAACAAAATTGAGAAGGAGAAATGTGTAAAATGCGGAGAAAACCCAAAAAATGCGGATATTTAACGGTCTTTTTTTTATTTTTTTTTATTATTATTTTTTGGGGGGGGGGGGGGTTTTCCCTACAGGGAGGAAAAAAAATACTTTTAAAAGGGGGCCCAAATTTTGGGCCCCAAAATTGGCCTTTGAAAAAGAAAAATTTTGATGTTTTTATATAGAGTTTTTAAAAGGGGAAATTGCAACCCCCTAGGGCCCTCATTTTAGCCAACTTTATTTTAGCCTTTGGTATAATTCAGAGGTGACCCCTTTGGGCCAAGGAAATTAAATTTCACAGTGGTTCATAAAAAATTATTTGATGTTTTTTATAGAGTATATTAGGAAAATTAGCCCAAACCCCCCAGGGGCTTTTTTTTAGTTAATTTTTTTTAGCAATTATGGTAGACATTTAGGTGACTATTTGGCAAAGGAAAAAAAATTTTGTCCAGCGGTTTAGAGGAGATGATTTTTAAAATTTTCAATTTTTTTTTTCTATTTTTTTGTTGGGAAACAGGTTCTTCGGTTTAAATTTTTTTGAGCATTTTTGTGAGGCCCACCTAAAGGGTATACATGCCAAGTTTTATCAAATTTGTCAGGGTTTCAGAGGAGATGATTTTCAAAGTTTTTAATATTTTTTTCTATTTGTTGCCCTGGCAACCCGGTTCTTCATGGATCAAATTTTTTGAGCAATTTTTGTAGAGGCCCCCCTAAGGTCTACATGTCAAGTTTAACAAATTCTGTCAGGGTTTTGAGGGGGATTTTCAAAGTTTTCAAATTTTTTTTTTCTATTTGTTTCCATGGCAACAGAGTTTTTCATGGATAAGTTTATTTGGCAATTTTTTTTAGAGGCCCCCCCAAGAATCATACATGCCAAATTTTTAAAAACTGTCCCGCGGTTTTGAGGAGATGATTTTTAAAATTTTCAAAATTTTTTTCTTTTGTTTTCCTTTTCAACCCGATTTTTTCATGGATCAATTTATTTGAGCAATTTTTGTAGAGGGCCCCCCCAAAATCATAATCCAAGTTTTACAAAATTTTGTCCCCGGTTTCGAGGAGATGATTTTTAAAGTTTTTTAATTTTTTTTCTATTTGTTTCCTGGCAACCGAGTTTTCAAGGATCAACTTTATTTGAGCAATTTTTTTTAGAGGCCACCCAAGGTATACTGCCAAGTTTTTCAAATTTGTCCCCCGGTTTAGAGGGGGATGGTTTCAAAGTTTTTAATTTTTTTTTCTTTTGTGCCCTAAAACCCGAGTTCTTTATGAATAACTTTATTTGAGCATTTTTGTAGAGGCCCCCCCCAAGAAACATAATGCCAAATTTTATCAAATTTTCCGCAGTTTCTGAGGGATGATTTCAAAGTTTTCAATTATTTTTTTTTTTTTGCCATGGCAACCGAGTTCTTATGGAAAACCTTTTTTGAGCAATTTTTGTAGAGGCCCCCCAAGGTCTACATCCAAGTTTTTTAAATTTTGTCCCGCGGTTTAGAGGAGAGGTTTTTTAAAAGTTTTCAATTATTTTTTTTTATTTTTTGCAAAGGCAACCATGTTTTCTGGATAACTTTATTTGAGCAAATTTTTTTAGGGCCACCCAAGGATCATACATGCCAAGTTTTATAAAAATTTTGTCCAGCGGGTTTTAGAGGGGAGTTTTCAAAGTTTTTCAATTTTTTTTCTTTTTGTTGCCTGGCAACCCCGAGTTCTTTAAGGATCAAAATTTATTTTAGAATTTTTTTAGGGGCCACCAAAGGGTCATACATGCCCAAATTTTATCCAAATTTGTCCGCGGTTTCAGAGGAGATGGTTTTCAAAGTTTTCAAATTTTTTTTTATTTGTTGCCCCTGCAACGAGTTCTTTTGAATAACTTTATTTGAGCAATTTTTGGGAGGGCCCGCCCCAAAAATATAAAAGAAGTTTTACAATTCTGTCCAGCAGTTTCTGGGAGATGTTTTTAAAGTTTTCAATTATTTTTTCTATTTGTTGCCATGGCAACCGGGTTTTTCATGGAAACCCAAATTTTAGAATTTTTGTAGAGGCCCACCCAAGGATCATACATGCCAAGTTTTATCAAATTCTGTCCAGCGGTTTCAGAGGAGATGATTTTCAAAGTTTTCAATTTTTTTTTTCTATTTGTTGCCATGGCAACCATAGTTCTTCATGGATCAACTTTATTTGAGCAATTTTTGTAGAGGCCCACCCAAGGTCATACATGCCAAGTTTTATCAAATTCTGTCCAGCGGTTTCAGAGGAGATGATTTTCAAAGTTTTCAATTATTTTTTCTATTTGTTGCCATGGCAACCATAGTTCTTCATGGATCAACTTTATTTGAGCAATTTTTGTAGAGGCCCACCCAAGGATCATACATGCCAAGCAAATTGTTGACGACGGACGACGGCGGACGATGGACGAAGGGTGATCCCAATAGCTCACCCTGAGCACTTCGTGCTCTGGTGAGCTAAAAAACTGGCCAGTTAATATGCCCAGATGAAAAATATATTCAGGAAGCTTCAAGTTTGTAATATAAATACTTTTGGAGTTGTGGGCTACATAAAATTAAAATTCCATATATTTCCTAACCAAAGGCCCATAGTTCTGTCAATGTCAAAGTGTGATCCGATTAAAAATACCCAGGTGCACAAGTTCATATCCTGAATAATACATTGTGAAGTTTCAAGTCTGTTGTACAATTACGTTCAGAGTTATGCGTGTCAAAAAAGTTTCGATACGGACAGACGGATGTACATCTGTCCAGAAGGAGGCAAACCTATGTGCCCCCCCCCAAATTTTATTATTCTCTTCACACATTGTGATGCTCAACATTTTCTATGAAAACAAACAAGCTAAAAAAAAATAGACTGGAAGCTATCAGAGCATCCATAGGTTACTGACATGATCCATTATAAATTCAAAAACCAAACACTGCAGGAAACAAATATTCAGTCTTCCCTATATGTTACTGCATACCAGAGGCGTCTTAAACAATGGTAATTTAATCAAGACAACGGTCTATCCAGCAGTCCTGTAACATTATCTTATCACACAATTCCACAGACAAGCTCTACTGGAGCAGTCAGGCAAATTAAATACCAATTACAGAGAAAAACAGCAGACGGTGTGAGCAGAAATATGCATATTTCTCTTTCTTTTTTATACATCAATATTTTTATATGGCATAATGTTTAATACTGAATTATCTAAACATTTTTTGTTCAGTTATACATAGAAATCTTAATTTCTTAAATGTTATTTTTCTTCACACAAGTTTTATAGATTCTCTGAGATTAACATCAGCTATCTTTAACATTCAAATCTTGACATTTTTTTTTTTTTACACATATCTTGACATATTTTTTTATATGTTAATGCATAGTCAAAAGTCCTCTCCTACCCTACCGATTTTTCTTTCATTTCATACAGATGTCTTGTAAGTTTAGGAAGGTGCTGCTTTCTGAGCTGACAGGTATAAAAAAACACATTGCATTTCATATAACATTAAGTTTGGAACAAGAGGGCCATGATGGCCCTGGATCACAAACCTGAGTCTAGGGTTACCCAAGGAACATCAATCTGTATTAAAACATTTTGAAATCTGGCCCGTAGTTTTGAAGGAGGTGATCCTTGAAAAGTTTTATCAAATTCTGTCCAGCAGTTCAGAGATGTCATTTAAAAGATTTCACTATATACATACACTATAAACTCTTTTTAACGCGGGTTTGGGGGTCCAAGGTGGTGACCCGCGCTCTATGTGAATCCGCGTTATTGCTATTTCAGGTTAAAATCCCCCCATCCACTTATACTGTATGCTATATCGAGTAATGCCATCCCCACCCACCCGCTTACACTGTACCGGTAAATCGGCGGTCAGTTTCTGTCTTATTCTTATTGTGATTAATCGATAATCCGTATCAAAATGTGTGTTAATTTATATATTTATTACCATCTTACCATAAGAATGTGTATCTTTATTAGTCCAAAAAGAAAGATGTTTCATTTCCTTTCAGATTTAACGACAATAGGTGATAGCATGAAAAACAGGATAGCGTGAGAATAACTCAAGAAACGAGTCGTATATGTTTGTTTCATATGTTTTAACACAAAAATAGCCGATTTTGGCTTCTTAACTGGTTGACTTATGACAGTTTACCATTGTTCACGCACCTAAGTGTACTAGTGTGATGGTTTTCAGCCTACAGCGAGAGAAACTAACACTTATCAGGTAATCGGCGGATAACCGGAAACCGCTGTTTGTAAACAAAAATGGCGGCTACATACGAAAAATACGAAAATTGCTATTTTTCCACACAAAAAAAAAGGGTCCATGGACATCCGCGTTACATTGGATACGCGTTTGTTCGAGGAGCGTTTATAGGTGTTTACAGTTTTCACTATATACATATGAGGCAAATTAGCCCCGACCCTGCGGCCATGTTTTTTTTATGGATTGGAATAATTTCAGCAACTTTTGTGAAGCTTTAAATTTTGTCCTTCAGTTTCAGAGGTGATGTCCTTAGATTTCACTATAAACATATTAGGCAAATTAAACCCGTCCCTGGCGGCCATGTTTTTTCCCGAATAATTTTAACAATCTTCTTAGAGTTACCCAAGGAACTTCTGTACCAAAATATTTTAAAATCTGTCAAATAGTTTTGAAGGAGATGATTTTTTAAGTTTTCATATTTTTTTTCTTTCCGTTGCCATGGTAACCAGAGTTCACACATGAATCAATTTATTTTAGCAACTTTTGTGAAGGTTCACCAAGGAACATCCCTGCCAACTTTAAACAAATTCTGTCCAGCGGATTCAGAGGAGATGTCATTTAAAGTAAATTGTTGACGACGGACGACGAACACTGGGTGATCACAAGAGCTCACCTTGAGCACTTCGTGCTCAGGTGACCTAATAAATGTGAATTTCTTCCAGAAATAAAACTTTCTTAAAATTTACAGTATGTTCTCAAATCTCTCATGGGAAAAGAAGGATAATGGTAAGTTTTAAACAAAGCAGTACACAAGACAAACTTTAACAAGAGCCATGTTGACCTGGCCATCCCCCACCAAATGCTTGCTCTTTATAAGATGTGCTGTAGAGTAGGATATTTCATTTTTAAAAGAAATTTTGGTAATGAAGACTGATGTTTGAAGTGATAATAGATATGAAACCCATGTGAAGACCTACTAATTCCCCTATTTTGAGGTCTACAGATAAAATGTCAAGGTCACTGTGACAAAAAATTAACAATAATTAAAATAACAAAAGGCAAAAACTCAAAAATTATAAAAGGTAGAGTTATCATTCTTGTGCACTGCAATTTTCCTCTATAAGATCTATCCACTATGAAGTATCATATTGAAATCTTAAATACTTTTTTACTTATGCTCTGGACAAAAATTAAGTCTGAAAAATAAACAAAGGGCAATAACTCAAAAATTATAAAAGGTAGAGTTATCATTCTTTTGCACTGCACTCCTCATCAATGAGATTTATCTTCTTATGAAGTATCAAGTTGATACCTCAAATACTTTTCGAGATATGTTCTGGACAAAAATGTGGGACAGAAGGACGGACGGATGGACGGGGACTTTAACCATATCTCCAGCCACCTTGGGCATGGGATAATAAAAAGTTTCAGTTAGGGGAATAATGAGGTAGGTTGTTCCTTATTCCCTGTTATTTCATGGCAGTTGTTTATTCCAACATTCCCTCTCTTTTCAAGAAGAACCAGTTTAAAACTTTGTCTTTCAAAATTAACTAAGAAAATATCCTGAATGGTTTCAGCACTTAACATAAAATTTAAGTTAGAGGAAAAAAGTCCTAGCACAAGACTACCTAGATCAATCTGGAATATGAAACCACCTGACTACCTAGAGTGACTTGGCTTGATATAACTGGACTACCTAGATCAATCTGGAATATGAAAACCACCTGACTACCTAGAGTGACTTGGCTTGATATAACTGGACTACCTAGATCAATCTGGAATATAAAACCACCTGACTACCTAGAGTGACTTGGCTTGATATAACTGGACTACCTAGATCGATCTGGAATATAAACCACCTGACTATCTAGAGTGACTTGGCTTGATACCACAGAACTACATTCACTAATCTGGACCACTTACCAAGCTATACTCTTTCACTTCATACCACAATACCATTTACCTAGCTAGATACCACAAACAGAACTAATCTGAACTGATACCACAGACTTACCTAGCTAGACTGCTTTGGCTTGGTACCACAAACTGACTCTGGGTTTATACCTCTAATTCATCTAGCTAGACTGCTTTGGCTTGGTACCACAAACTGACTCTGGATTTATACCTCTAATTCATCTAGCTAGACTGCTTTGGCTTGGTACCACAAACTGACTCTGGGTTTATACCACTAATTCATCTAGCTAGACTGCTTTGGCTTGGTACCACAAACTGATTAATCTGGGCTGATACCACTTATTTACCTAGCTAGACTGCTTTGGATTGATACCACAAACTGACTAATCTGGGACTGATTTCCATTGATTTACCTCGTTAGACAGCTTTCGACTGATACTACAAGCCCACTATCTGACTAATCTGGATTGATACTACTGGGCCACAAGCAAAACTGATCTGGATTCCAGTACAAAGCTTACGCTTCTCTTTATGATCCTTCTTTATTGATATTTCAGACTATCATTGTGATTTTAGTTAAGATATAATAAATTGTATAATCCTTTTGCATGTTTATAACATATAGTATCAGTGCTATTAAAAGAGAAGAAATGTGTTTTCCCTTTTAATTACTCTGCCTTGTTTTATACCTTACTCCAAAACTCCAGAGAAACAAAAAAAAACAAGAGGGTCATGAGGGCCCTGGATCACTCACCTGGTATCATTAAAACTATGTAAAATCAAGTGACCCTGGGGCAGAGCCAATTTTTGACCCCAGGGTCATGATTTAAACAAACTTGGTAGAGGTCTATTAGCCCATGTTACATACCAAATATCTAAACTCCAGACCATGTGGTTTTGAGAAGAAGATTTTTCTAGTTTTTTTTCCAAAATAAGTCTATTTTAAAATCAAGTGATCCTGGGGCGGGGCCAATTTTCACCAAATATCTAAATCCCAGGCCATGTGTTTTCTAGTTTTCTAAAAAGAAGAATTTTCAAGTTATTTCTATATTAGCCTATGTAAAATCAGGTGACCCTTATGGCGGGGCCAAATTTGACCCAATGGTCGTGATTTGTAAAAACGTGGTAGAGACCCAGTAGACAATGCTACATACCAAATATCTAAACTCCAGGCCTTGTGGTTTCTGAGAAGAAGATTTTTCAAGTTTTTTTTTCTATATTAGCCTATGTTTAATCAAGTGACCCCTGGTGCTGGGCCAATTTTGACCCCAAGGCCATGATTTGAACAAACTTGGTAGTGATCTACTAGACAATGTTGCACACCAAATATCTAAACCCCAGGCCTTGTGGTTTCTGAGAAGAAGATTTTTCAAGTTTTTTCTATATTAGCCTATGTTTAATCAAGTGACCCCTGGGGCGGGGCCAATTTTAACCCCAGGGCCATGATTTGAACAAACTTGATAGAGATCCACTAGACAATGCTACACACCAAATATCTTAACTTTATGCCTTGTGGTTTCTGAGAAGAAGATTTTTCAATTTATTTTCCTATATTAGCCTATGTTGAATCAAGTGACCCCTGGGGCGGGGCCAATTTTGACCCCGGGGTCATAATTTGAACAATCTTGGTAGAGAGTCATAAGATTATGCTACATACCAAAAATCTAAACTCCAGGTCTTGTGGTTTCGGAAGAAGAGATTTTTAAAATTTTCATTTTTTAAAATCTATTTTTAGTCTTGTGACCTAGATCTTTGACCAATCAAAATAATTTTAACAACTTTGGTTGAACATTCCTGTGAAGTTTTATCAAAATCCAGTGAGTAGTTTAGAAGGAGATGTTGTTTAAAGAAATTGTTGATGACGGACGCACGAAAGCACGGATGACGGACAACAGACAAAAGGCGATCAAAAGAGCTAAAAAAAAAAAAATAACGAAGAGAAATTCATTAACATGTGGTAATGACTGATCATTCGTCTATATTTTCTGAAAACTGACATCCTAGCATGTCAACTTCTAATGTTTCAAACCTCTTGTCATTGTTAGTGGAGTTTATAATCTGAATTTGGAATTGCATAATAATCAGGTAATGGGTGATAGTGTAATTGAACAAATTCACAACATGTTGAATATGTTTCAAGCTATAAATCATGGCAGAATGAAGAAGGAAAAAATAAAATGTTACATAATTAGAATTCAATACAACAGATGAATCAGCCATTTCTGGATGATTAATTCTAGCTTTTGGGGCTTGTTAATTTCAAATGCAGCTAATCAATGAACTAAAATGGATTAAAAGTAATACTTAAATCAGACGGATCTACACATAGAACTGTTAAGAGCACTTAACCTATTAATGCAAGATGACAGATTGTGATTTGAATATTAAGTGATTGCTAATTTATTCAATTAACAACATTTTTCAGTAGTCAACATATTCAAAGTGCAACAAATTTCTGCTTTCAATCTGTTAGATAAATTTTTTTTAGCCCAGACTGTTTTCAAAAGACTTTTTCTGGAATGTACTAATGCTGGAGACAGAGCATCTTCCTTTATAAATAAGAAGGGAGAGATATCAAATGTACTTGAATAACCCTCTTGATTATGTTGCAGTAAGCATAAAAGTTTAGTTTGTAGTCCTTTTATTATCCCCTGTGATATGTTGGATATCCTCAGGGAAATTCATGGCAAAGCAGATTGCTGAATATACATCACTCAGTCTTTCATCATTGTGGGTTCAAATCCTGGCACAGTCAGTCAGATTTTCAAGTAAGAAACCATCCAGCTGGCATGTGATAGGTCGGTGGTTCAACCATCCAGTTGGCTTGTGATAGGTTGGTGGTTCAACCATCCAGCTGGCTTGTGATAGGTTGGTGGTTCAACCATCCAGATGGCTTGTGAAAGGTTGGTGGTTCAACCATCCAGCTGGCTTGTGATAGGTTGGTGTTTCAACCATCAGCTGGCTTGTTTATAGGTTGGTGGTTCAACCATCCAGCTGGCTTGTGATAGGTTGGTGTTTCAACCATCCAGCTGGCATGTGATAGGTTGGTGGTTCAACCATCCAGCTGGCTTGTGATACGTCGGTGGTTCAACCATCCAGCTGACTTGTGATAGGCTGGTGGTTCAACCATCCAGCTGGCTGGTGATAGGTCGGTGGTTCAAACATCCAGCTGGCTTGTGATACGTCGGTGGTTCAACCATCCAGCTGACTTGTGATAGGTTGGTGGTTCAACCATCCAGCTGACTTGTGATAGGTTGGTGTTTCAACCATCCAGCTGGCATGTGATAGGTTGGTGGTTCAACCATGCTGGCTTGTGATAGTGGTGGTTCAACCATCATGCTTGTGATAGGTTGGTGGTTCAACCTCCAGCTGTTGTGATAGTTGGTGGTTCAACCATCCAGCTGGCTTGTGATAGGTCGGTGGTTCAACCATCCAGCTGGCTTGTGATAGGTTGGTGGTTCAACCATCCAGTTGGCTTGTGATAGGCTGGTGGTTCAACCATCAAACTGGCATGTCTTCATGTCTTAGGTCGTGTTAGGTGGTGGTTCAACCATCCAGCTGGCTTGTGATAGGTTGGTGGTTCAACCATCCAGCTGGCTTGTGATAGGTTGGTGGTTCAACCATCCAGCTGGCTTGTGATGATAGGCCAGTAGAAAACCTGATCTGAATTGGGCAAATTAGCTTTTATTTGATAGCTCTTATGAAGTTAAAGGTTATAGTTAGGGGTTTCAATAAGACACAAAATCAGGAATTTTCAAAATTCCATGACTAATTTTCAGGAATCATTTCTTAAAATTTGCAGATAATGTAGCACATTTAATGTGCATATCTATTTAAAAAATCCTTCTAGTTTAAAGTTGGCTATCTATCTATAACTTGTTATATAGGTCATGATGTTGAATGTAAATGCTACTAAAAGGTGGCAGGGTGGGTATGGATTATTATATTATATTTTTTTTTAATGACTGATTTTGATTATCTCTTAGTGACATTTATAAATATCAATACTATTCACTAACAATATTCTATATGCAATCTTTATTATCCATTTAATTTTACCCTAACATTGTGTTTTTTGTGCATTATTCCTTCAAATTTATTGTTAACATTTTTTATGGTTACCTTGCTTAGATTAAAAAAAATTATTAATAACCATAATCTACTCATAAATGATCATAAATTCCTGCCTGAAAAAATATGAGGAGTTCAGTTATAGAGATGGATATAATTGTTTCACAGAATAATTCTTAAACAATTATTATTTCCAATTCTATTTCTCCTATTTCAAAAATGAAAGTAATCTTTCAAAACTGATGACAATTGCAAGCACAGTCTGTTTCTGATTGTTGTTTTATTTTATTTGCATAGCCAAATATAGGTGTGCATATACTCTGCAGAATAATAAAAACTTGTTTTATTAGCCTTTAACAAATAAAAACAAGAGGGCCACATGGCCCCGGATCGTCACCTGATATCATTAGGCTATGTTAAAATCAAGTGACTCCTGGGGCAGAGCCAATTTTGACCCAGGGTCATGATTTGAGCAAACTGGGTAGAGGTCTATTAGCCCATGTTACATACCAAATATCTAAACTCCAGACCTTGTGGTTTTTTAGAAAAAATTTTTTCTAGCTTTTTTCCAAAATAAGTCTATGTAAAATCAAGTGATACCTGGGGCAGGGCCAATTTTCACCAAATATCTAAACACCAGGCCATGTGTTTTCTAGTTTCCTAAAAAGAAGAATTTTCAAGTTATTTCTATATTAGCCTATGTAAAATCAGGTAACCCAATGGCGGGGCCAAATTTGACCCAGGGCCATGATTTGAACAAACTAAAAATAGATCCATAGACAATGCATGAATCATGATTTGAACAAATTTGGTAGAGGTCTATTAGCCCATGTTACATACCAAATATCTAAACTCCTGGCTTTGTGATTTCTGAGAAGAAGATTTTTCAGGTTTCTCCTATATTAGTCTATGTTAAATCAAGTGACCCATGCGGTGGGGCCAATTTTGACCCCAGGGCCATGATTTGAACAAACTAGAAGAGATCCACTAGACAATGCTACACACCAAATATCTAAACACCCGGCCTTGTGGTTTCTGAGAAGATTTTTCAAGTTTTTTCCTATATTAGCCTATGTAAAATCAGGGGGCCCTTTGGTGGGGCCAAATTTGACCCAATGGTCATGATTTGTAAAAACATTGTAGAGACCCAGTAGACAATGCTACATACCAAATATCTAAACTCCAGGCCTTGTGGTCTCTGAGAAGAAGATTTTTTTCAAGTTTTTCCTATATTAGCCTATGTTAAATCAAGTGACCCCTGGGGCGGGGCAAATTTGACCCCAGGGCCATGATTTGAACAAACTTGGTTGTGATCTACTAGACAGTGCTGCACACCAAATATCTAACCCCAGCCAGGGCCCTTTTGGTTTCTGAGAAGAAGATTTTTCAAGTTTTTCCTATATTAGCCTATGTTTAATCAAGTGACCCTGGGCGGGGCCAATTTGACCCAGGGCCATGATTTGAACAAACTTGGTTGTGATCTACTAGACAGTGCTGCACACCAAATATCTAAACCCAGCCGGCTTTGGGTTTTTGG
>CM037777.1:11301524-11322915 GCA_021229015.1 Solen grandis | reverse complement strand
GGCACAAATGATCACCTTATGGCCTCAAATTGCTGAATTAAAAAAATAAGGCTCCCTTGGGGTCAGCTGGTTTCTTTATATTATCTACAAAGAAAACTTCAAAATTAATAATATTTAAGAAGTACGATGGGGTATATAGGGGCTTTGTCCGATCAATAACTGTTCATATGTTTATAAATCTTAATAAAATGAAGGTCAAGTTCGACTTTGAGGAAATCCTCAATTTTTGACACATTTATGTCCCCTTCTCGACTAAATACCTTGTCCAATTGATAACTCATCAAGCTCAACGGAATTAGATAATGTTTTGTACACTTGTTTATCTTAATTAAATGAAGGCCCTATCTGACTTTGAGAAAACTTCGACTTGAAATTTGCCCAAAATGCATACCTTGTCACATAAATAAGACTTCATATTCTGTGCCAAAGCACTGTACGGTGTATCATTCACCTTCAGTTATGATGCCCAAATCATGTGTCATAAGGTTTTGACGATAACCAATCATAATTGTATTCCATTGTTTTCTTTTTTTACTTTCAGCTTGGTGGACATTTTTCCTGCTGTGTGTAGCATTCATCACGTTTGGATACCTTCTAGTGACACAACAGTCAATACAAATTTTACATCCTCCAAATCCGAGCACGGTTACATCACGTTTACCACAACCCGTCTATTTCATCACAATAACCGACGAGGGAAGATTTGGAAATATGTTTTTTAAGTTTGTTACTTTAATTACCGTTGCAAACACCTCATCCTTAATCCCAATGATCTCTAACAAAATGTCACAAACTCTGGAAAAACTGTTCGACGTTAAATGGGTCCGGAAATTGCCAAATAACGTTGATACAAGGCCTTGGAAACAATACCAAGAAAGAAGTCCATACATTTATTCCGATGATATCAACAACCTTACAAAAGGTAGTAGCTGGAGACTGAAAGGATATTTTCAGTGTTGGAAGTACTTTTACAAGAATAACAAGTACCTCAGAGAAAGGATGCAAATACACAATGACTTGCGAAAGAAAGCGGAAGAATTCTTGCATCAAAGGACTAACCTGACCGGCCGTATTTGTGTAGGTATACACGTTAGACGTGGTGATTATTTAGAAAAACTTTATATAAATCATGGCCATGTCATGCCTGGCCCAGAATATTACACAAAAGCAATAAAATATTACAAGGACCGCTTTAAAAACAAGGAAATAGGCTTCGTCGTCATCAGTGATGACATCACGTGGTGCAAACACAACATAAATGGCAGTGATGTTTATTTCAGTGACATGAACAGCATTGAGGGTGATCTGGCCTTGATGAGTTTGTGTAATCATACCATTACTTCAATTGGCTCATTTGGATGGCTTGTTGCTTGGTTAGCCAATGGTGTGAATGTGTACTTCGCTGGATATGCTCGTGCCGGAAGTGATTTAGAGAAAAGATTCAACAAAGACGATGTATTTCCGCCAAACTGGATAGGAATTAAGTATTGATTTATTTAAGGAAAAAATGTTATGTTTTATTCATTGGTTGTTTTCCACGAAATGTTTGATATAATTTGTATACATAAAAGGTATCAATTTAGGTCTAGTATATGATTTGTAATACTTTATACAGTACTTTATAAATGCAACATCTTAACACTTTTTTTTCAGTTTAAAAGTAACATAGACCATTCACTCCGAAATGAGACGTAAACCTACGTACATCAAAGTGCACTCCACAAACACCTAATCTATATGCTGGTGTAACATTCCGCACATTGTTCAATGGGAAATAAACACACACATGAGATATTTCCCAAGTCACTGATTCACGGTAGGGTATCAGTAACTTTTATAGTGATGCATACTGACAATCTGGCAGACTGACACCTTTTTATTTATTTTTTATAATGGCGATATAATGACTAAATAATACAGAAAAAGGTCAATATTTTACTTTATTTGCATGGAAAAACTTCTTTCTTTAAATAATAAAAAAACACAAAAAAAAAAAATGAATTGGACGAATTAAAAAAATTCGACAAGCTAAATCACATAAAAGTCAAGCGGAAAAACTTAATCACAAAATAATATTTCAAAAGACTGGTGGCACGTTTTAAAGACATTTATTAAACCAAATACAACTTCAAATATTCCTCCACTTTAACTTTACGGCTCTTTAGTACATGCATATGATGAAGGTTCTAAAGAAAATATTATGAATGATTACTTTGCTGAACAAACTCTGATAGATGAAGCAAACTCTCCCGACCTGCAAGAAGCGTATGTACTTTTTCAGTCCTTATTTGATCATATTGTTATTAACCCAGACGAAGTTGCCATTGTTTTTAAGTCATTACCACTTGGAAAAGCATCGGACTCAGGGTGAAATCTTTAAAAATCTTCTTATCCGAAACCGCAAAGCCTAGAGCTTAGATATTTGGTGTGTGGCATTGTCTTATAGATCATTACCAAGTTTGTTCAAATCATGACCCTGGGATCGAAATTGGTCCCCCCGGGGTTAGAAAAGTCTTCTTGAAACCATTTGGTGTGTTGCATTGTCTTATGGGCCATTACCAAGTTTGTTCAAACATGACCCTGGGGTCGAAGTTGGCCCCGCCCCAGTGCTCACTTGATTTTACATAGATGTATATAAGAAAAACTAGAAATCTTCTTGTCAGAAACCACAAGGCCCGGAGTTTAGATATTTGGTGTGTAACATGGCCTCGTAGACCTCAATCAGGTCTGTTCAAACCATGGCCTTGGGGTCAAAATTTGCCGCGCCCCAGGGGTCGTAGATTTTACAAAAAAAACAACAAAAAAAACAACTAGAAAAATCTTCTTATCAGAGACCACACGGCCTAGAGTTTATATATTTGGTAACATGGCCTAGTGAACATCTACCAATTTTGATCAAATCATGGCCCTGGGGTCAAAATTGGCTCCGTCCTAGGGGTCACTTCATTTTATATAGACTTATTAGAACAATGACCTTCAAAGTTTGGATGGCAGGTACAGTTTTTGTGTTGATTTTAGATGACCCTTGCTGTACTTCTGCATAGATTATGTATTCACTATGACTCGTAATACAATAATTGGCATTGAAGGCGATGTTTCTCATGTGAGCGATTCAGGGCCACCATGGCCCTCTTGTTCTGCAGTTCACACTTTCATTGAACAATTAAAACGTTTATAATAATAAAAACTATTACTGTCAAAACTATAGTTGTATGTTTAAGAATTTAACTTGGCTTCATCAATCACCCCCACCTCTCTTTCTCTCTTTGTTTTGAAATATCTTTGTTATTCCCCTCTACCCTTTCATTTTTTTCACTTTCCTTGTATTTTCCATTTTTGTTTTGTTTGTTTCTTTTTATTGTGTTTCATCATTGAATGTTTAAGTACCGTATATAATATAATTCGCCGTAATTTTAAAACTTCATCACCCAGAGGAGAAAATTTCAATAAGCCTAAAGCTTTCGATTTCATCCCACTTTGATTAATATGCATGTGAATTGTATTATTACAGTATATGGTCAATAAAATATGTTTTAACTAATTAAAAATGGAAAATGATTTGGGTAACGCCCACGGCACCCGTGTTCGTTACCCAACTCATTTTACATTTCTGTAACGGAAAAGAAAATGGCCAGTCAAAATTCAACATGCAGAAAATTTACATGTTTAATTAAAGGCATCCACTCCGGGAGCGGGAGGTCGAAGGTTCGATCCCCGGCAGGGGAACGTTCTGATATGGCCGGTTGCTGAGCCGCCAGCTAGTTAAATAATGTTTACTGGTTGTCTTCCTGCCTGGTGTCTGGCATATAGGAAGAAACCGGGGAGGTACTTGTGAAAGCAAAGAGGTGTCACATAAGTCAAAACTGGCTGGCCCTTTCAATAGGGGTGACACTATAATAAACAAACACTTTACCTTTTTAATGAAAAAGTGTAACGTGTATGGGGGCGAACTATTTCTAAATATGTACATATACTTAATTTTTCTTAGGCTTATCTAGCCGATGATTAGAGACCAATTATTCAATAAAAATGATTATGGTGACACAAAAATCACGGGATCAAACAATATAATCAACAAAGATTGGTTTAAAATAAATATAAAACTCTAAAATATCCAGTCATGAAACCCTACAATTAACCCTGCCTTGGCTATGCAGAATTGAAGAGTTGAAAACCACCTTAAAATGATGTCTCAGGCCACCTTAATAATAATAGCTGATTAATGAAAATATCCTAGGATGATAAAACCCTACGTAAACGACAATCTCTGTATCGACAGACAAGCAAACGAAATTGATGCTATATGAGCTCCCAAACCCAAATTACAGGATGTATCGGAACCCTTGGCATCAAGAATGTTCTGAATCTTTTCGCCCCTAACAATGCTAGGTGACTACTCGGGAGACAGAACTTGCATCGAGATACCAAAGCCTAACAATCAACAACGGTATACTTGTGCTATCTGAGATCTTACCCTGATGACAGTTGACAACAGACTGACTGAAAATCTGAGCGGACCCGCCTTATATACTTTCCTACAAGTCACGTGACCGACAAAACATAGAATCTTCCAGGGCGAAACCATTTCCGTTAAATAAGAATAGTCAAAGGGGTGTTAGCGTATACGAGAGACTAAATGCCCGTGATTAAAGCATTTAAATCGAATTAATGAATTAAATCAATGAAATATGATAATTTAAGCTATTTAAACTTACGGTTTGATGCTTCTTTATATTAATGTGGCTAAAATAATGGAATGCCGGCGTTGAAAACATCGAATCGGGAAGCCGGAAGTAGAAACTTTGATAAACTTTACTAAAATTATTTTGACGAAAACATTTAAATTGCACACTAAAAAGCAGGTTTGTAACAATAGTATACATTTTTCTTTACTTATTGAACCTTGTATCACTATTTCCATAACAAAATACAAATTTTGCGTGCAAATTTCCCGCAAAATAATTATCAAAATTGAAAAATGCTGTTCGAATTTTTTAGTGTTTGAGAAAACAGTTAGCAGGAAGACGAAAAATTTATGTAAAACAATATTCCATTCCGCGCTGGCTGCGGCAGGTCTTATACGTAACTATGATGATATAATAAAAAAAATAACCCGAAAAATGGGCCTGAATCGTACGTTTCAATCCGCCATATTGTCAGTTCGCGTTACAACAGAAGTCACGTGATTCCCTAACGTGTGACTGGTCAGTTTAAATAGAGAATTATACCGAGTATTGCCGATGGTCTATTAAAATGACTGAGCGTAGTGTTCTTCAATGTACTAATCTGAAACTTCTATATCTTTGTTGCCATTGACATTTTGCTCGAATGTCTGAGCAAGCATATTTTTGCTAATAATCATTGAGTATTCACGATCAGTACAGCATCAGTGATTTTGTGTATTGCACGAAATATCCAGTGATTTTCCGCTTGTCTAATTTCGTTTTACTGCATAACGTGTACCCACCAGAATCTACTCGTATGTGACTAGGTATTATGTATGGCCTTTTATATTTTAAACCAAGAGAGCAGTATTTTTTAAGGTTGTTTTAAGGTTGTGCCAAAGGATCTCAAATCTAAATATTATCCGTAGATTATTTGTAGTTTTATGTGTGTCGTTGTGAGATGTGACATAGTAATTTCAACGGTTGTTTCGTATTCTTAATAAATATGCGCTCAATTTAGGCTTACATTTCGAAGAAAGGTCCGTGCGTCCGTGGAGTTTTCGTTTTCGATAAAACATTTTGGAAAGACTCAATTGATTAATTTATATTTAGTGTATAAATTTATAGTTCAAATATATCAAAAATAATATAAATTATGGTAAATATCCCCTAAAAATTGGCGGAGTTACGGCCCTTTCTTGATATGTTGTAAGGTCAGATATCAGTTCCGACTATATAACTTTTAAAGGCCCTTTTGTTATTGATTCATATTTTGGTTGTAATTAATCATAGACAAGTTTGATTTAGGTAACATTCCGGCCAATATTGATGGAGTTACGGCCCCTTTTAAATCTTATTTTGATGTTATTTTTTGTTTCTGTTTACTTTTAAATTCACCTTATTTACCTTGTTTACACTTAAGTGTTGGTCAAAATGATAATTCCATTTGCTTGTTGTGCATTTTTTTTCTTCTTTTTGACCATTTTCACTGTCAAAGTACCAGTCTAATAAAACCTTGCAAACGGCAGGGGTATCCATATCCTACGGGCACTTTTAAGCATTTTTATGATTCTTATTGCTGTGTTGAATTATTCCACATGTTTCATTTGTTATGAAATAATTGAAATAAATGATGAAATAAATGTGTTATTATTATTTTCCGTATTTATTAGAATATCGTTTACTTCATAAATCATGGAAAATGATATCACAAAATAATGCTAAAATCAGACAGTACTATACGGTGGCATAAAGGGGACATGGAAGATATTTTTTATATTACTTGTTCACGTAGTAGCTATTACGTGCGCACGTAATAGTTATCACGTTTGCACGCAGTAGTTATCGCGTCCCAACACTTGGTTTCAATCCCATTCTTGCATTGGGAGATATATCCCAAAGGAAATACCTGCGGCATGCTTTTGCAGTTGCCTGTTTTTAAAGAATATGAACAGTTCAAATCCCATATGGTGTTTGGGATTTCAAATTCACCAGGATTTGGATTAGCATGGTTATTTTATAAAGATGAAAAGTAATTTAACATAATATTTCTGAAACAAATATCTGGATATCAAAGTGAAACATCACCTGAGTTTAAAGCACTCAAACACACTTTATTTTTTTTTTCACGGTAAGATATTTATTTCTTTAACAAATCAAGATTTAACTTGAAGACAATGTTAATGTAAACAGTGTTTATGGCTGTAATATTTAAATGAATATTGGTATATTTGATCTGTAATTCTTAGAATTATTTCCTTTGAATTATTGAAGCTAATTTTTCACTCGTTCATTCACATCATTTTAACTCACTTAATTAGAAGCAATGTTTGTGGCTACAATGCCTCAGCTAAATTTAATTAAATTTAATATGCCAATTTTACAGTTTCAGACTCTATCAATTTCATTTATCAAGCATAAGGGCAGTGAGGTCCAGTCGTAGGTTACCATTATATGACAATGGAACTAAATTTTGTGGGTTCAAACACCAATTTGGGCAAGAATCTGTCAAAGCCTTACACGGTTCAAGTTATGGCCAAATCCAAGAACCACTGACAAAGAACTTTTTTAATTAAATAGATGCTTAAGCTAATAAGCAATCTTTTTGGAACGTTAAACTTTGGTGGCACAAAATGGATATATATATATCCATTTTTGTGCCACCAAAGTTTATATATATATATATATATCCATTTTGTGCCACCAAAGTTTAACGTTCCAAAAAGATTGCTTATTAGCTTAAGCATCTAATAATAGCTTAAGCATCTAATAATAACCATAATGTGCAAACTTGATAGCTTCTGGATGCACACGTAGTAGCTATCACTTTCACAAGTGATAACTATGTCTAAGCATACGACCACCTTATTTACCACGTGCAAACGCAATAACTACAGCATGTGAACGTTGTAGCTACTGCATGCACATGCGAAAGCTACTGCATGCGAACACAGTAGTTATTGCATGGGGCGTGATATAAAAAATATTTTCCATGTCTCCTTGATGCCACTATTTTACATTAATTTAATGGTGCAAGGTATACCAGGAAAATATATGATATGCAAAAAAAAAAAAAAAAGGGGGGGGGGGGGGGGCATTTTTACTACTTCACTTGTCCCAATAATATACTTATTTTGCTAACAACAGTATAATAATCACCCATTTCATTTTATAAGTTGATTGTAGGTTGTGTAAAATCTAGTTTGCTATTTACTATTTCTCTTCTTCGAGCATTTGTGAAAAGTGCTTTAACATGTATAGATGGATAGTTTTTCATGCAGCTTGTTGCTTATGAAGATGTATCAACACGCAAAATAATACTGTAAACGTTGTATAATGTCTGTATTAAAAGCCTCATATGATTTTACTGTTCTGATTACAACAATATGCAAGTCATTTCCTTTTGTAAATTTTATTAAAAGTTTCATTTTACTAGTATTTACTTCATCAGATGTTAGTATTGTTAAATTATTCTACAACCTTTAACATCCCTAGTGACATACAGAGCCGATTCCAGGGAGTTCGGGTTAGGGGCCGTATTTAAAAAAAATAAAAATATAGGCAGTAACAATGCAATCGGCTTGCCGCTTTGCTAGGTCCGTTATAAGGGTGTAGATCCGGTTGGACTAGGCATCTTGGGGAATTCCTGTGTGATTTTTTTTTAAATTTAAAGCTGTAAAAAAACTGCAAAACTAGTGTAAAACTACTACGTGCTCACGTAATAGCTACTCTGTGCGCACGTATTAACTACTACGTGCGCACGTAAAAGCTACTACGTGCGCACGTAAAGCTACTCGCATTATGGATTTAGAAAATGAACCGGTTATAGTTGATCTGCATTACACATTCGGATCACTTCGTCCTTTACCTAGGACAACAAGTAACTGGTGTTGCACGTCCGGTGAGGTGCACAATTTTGGTTCTTGAAAAAAAAGTGACGTGCAGAATTTCCATACTGGCATCAATTCATATAACAAGTTTTAAAATATTATCTTTTAAAACGGTTTTAAAGTTATCGCTGGACAGACAGGCGGACAGAAGGACAGACAGACGTAGGGCAAACCTATAGCCCCCCTCCGGTGTAAACTCCGGTAATTAAGGGACTAAAAATAATGCTACCCCACAAAGTGTCAACACATCAATCTATTTATAGATTTCCCTTCAAGATGATTGCAGACCTAAATCATGATCGATGGGACGCTTGCATGTAAGCAAGATTTTAATCAGGGTAACGCTTGCTCGTGGTGCATGACTGACGCTAACATCAATATTACGTAATTAAAGCATATGTCACACCCGCGATAGAAGGATAGTACAATATCTCCCCCTTTTATAGGAGACTATAAATGATCACAACTGCAACAAATGGAACAACTACAAAGGGGAATTTCTAATGTAATTTTCTTATATATGCCAAGAACATGTTTGTGTGTGTGTTCTTAGGCCAATATTTAAAAATTAAACACCAATAGAGCGACCAGGGATCGCTACAAATAATGTTCATACCCAAATGTATAAAAATCAATAATTTTCCAGATAAAAGCAGTTAAATGCACTTGGGGTGACAAAAAATCATTTTTTGACCAATATTCAACAGATTCAACGCCGAAATTCAAAAACCAAATATTATCTTAAAGCTCTTTTTTATCTTGAAAGAGTTTTTTTCGTTTTTGAGATATTTGATATTAAATGAACTTCAAAACTAAAAAAAAAAAAAAAAAAAAAAAAAAAAAAAATATATATTATATATAATATATATATATATATATATATATATATATATATATATATATATATATATATATATATATAAAAAAAAAAAAATAATAAAAAATCCATGCAGAATTGACAGATGATCTGATAGCAGATAAAACTTTTGACGTAAAAACGTAAAATGACGTCATATGAAAATGGAAATCAATGCAATAAAATTACGGAGCTTGCTTCCTGTTACAATTTCATGATGCTGGCTCTTTCGAACCCTTTTTCAAATGAACCTCAATGATTCTCAAAATGGGTGTACCACAAGGCATTAAACTATCACTAGTCCTCTTTACATGGAAAAACAGTTGTTTTTTCCTAGATAGTTTTTGCTGAATTTAAGGTGAGCATAGGGTATTTAAACAAATCATAACATCACATTATAACTACAGTCAAAATTTTTTTTTTTTTAATCTGCCAGCGGTTTAGGAGATGATGTTTAAAGATTTTTCTGGTTTTAGATCTAGCGGCCATCGGTTGGCGGACCAGAATGATTTTAGCTATTTTTGTGCAGTTTAACCCAATTATCATTCCCATTGAGTTTTCTCAAAATCTGCTAGGTGCTTTAGGAGGAGATGCCGTTTAAAGATTATTCTATTTTAAGCTCTGGCAGCCATCTTGGTTTACGGACCGGAATGATTTTAACTACTTTGATCAGTACTACCTAAGGCCTGTTCTTGTAAAATTTTATGAAAATCTGCTTAGCGATTTAGGAGGAGATGTCGTTTAAAGCAAAAGTTGACGCAAGGCGGACAGCTGAGAAAAGCTGATAACAACACCTGGTGCTCAGGTGAGCTTAAAAAAAGAATGGTGATGAATTAAGTCAAAATGGATGTAAGACTTATGTCCCTTGATGGATATGTAGCCTTTGTTATAGTGAACAAGTACAAGTATGTGAATTTTGATGACAGAAGCTTTAATAGTTTAGAAATTATGGCCATGGTTAATGTTTTTTCACTATACACATTTAAAGAAGAACTAGGTCCAAGATGGCCCTGTGCCGCTCACCTGAGTAAGATAGCTGTGTTAGGCATGATTACAAAGAATGTGGCATCTAAAGTGTTTTTCTAACATTTGACTAAGTGACCTAGATTTTGATCCTACCTGAATTTGCACTGAACTGAGATTTCATGCAGTCATCATTCTTATCAAGTTTAATGAAGACTGGGTTAAAAATGTAGGCCTCTAGAGTGTTAAGGTTTTTAAAATTTCCCTTTGGCCCTCCCAGATTTCATGTAGACATACATCCTGACCAATTTTCATGAAGATTGGGGGCAAAACTGTGGTAGTATGTTCACAAGGTTTTTCTAAATATTTTCTAAGATTTGACCTAGTGACCTAGTTTTTGGCCCAACATCACCCAATTTCAAACTCATCCGATATAGCATAAAGAAAAACATCCTGACCAAGTTTCATGAAGATTGGGCAAAAAATGTGGTCTCAAGCATGTTCTCAAGGTTTTTAGCTCACCTGAGCACAAAGTGCTCAAGGTGAGCTTTTGTGATCGCCCTTCGTCCGGCGTCCGTCGTCGTGCGTCGTGCGTCGTCCGTCGTGCGTCGTCCGTCGTCAACAATTTGCTTTAAACGACATCTCCTCTGAAACCGCTGGACAGAATTTAATGAAACTTGGCAGGAATGTTCCTTGGGTGAGGCTCTACAAAAGTTGCTAAAATAAAGTTGATCCATGCAGAACTCTGGTTGCCATGGCTACAAAAAGAAAAATAATTTGAAAACTTTAAAAATCATCTCCTTCAAAACTACTGGCCAGATTTTAAAATAAATTGGTACAGATGTTCCTTGGGTCAACCTCTACCAAAGTTGCTAAAATTATTCCGATCCGTAAAAAAACATGGCCGCCAGGGGCGGGGCTTATTTGCCTTATATGTATATAGAGAAACCTTTAAACAACATCTCCTCTGAAACCACTGGACAGAATTTAATTAAACTTGGCAGGGATATCCTTGGGTCAACCTTCACAAAAGTTGCTAAAATAAACTTCAAAACTACTGGCCAGATTTTAAAATAAATTGATACAGATGTTCCTTGGGTCAACCTCTACCAAAGTTGCTAAAATTATTCCGATCCGTAAAAAAACATGGCCGCCAGGGGCGGGGCTTATTTGCCTTATATGTGTATTGAGAAACCTTTAAACAACATCTCCTCTGAAACCACTGGACAGAATTTGATTAAACTTGGCAGGGATGATCCTTGGGTCAACCTTCACAAAAGTTGCTAAAATAAACTTGATCCATGTAGAACTCTGGTTGCCATGGCAACAAAAAGAAAAATAAATGAAAACTTTAAAAATCATCTTCTTCAAAACTACTGGCCAGATTTTAAAATAAATTGGTACAGATGTTCCTTGGGTCAACCTCTACCAAAGTTGCTAAAATTATTCCGATCCGTAAAAAAACCTGGCCGCCAGGGGTGGGGATTATTTGCCTTATATGTATATAGGGAAACCTTTAAACAACATCTCCTCTGAAACCACTGGACAGAATTTGATTAAACTTGGCAGGGATGATCCTTGGGTCAACCTTCACAAAAGTTGCTAAAATAAACTTGATCCATGTAGAACTCTGGTTGCCATGGAAACAAAAAGAAAAAAAAATGAAAACTTAAAAAATCATCTTCTTCAAAACTACTTGCCAGATTTTAAAATAAATTGGTACAGATGTTCCTTGGGTCAACCTCTACCAAAGTTGCTAAAAAATTTCCGATCTGTAATAAACATGGCCGCCAGGTAGCTTAATAAAATGCAAAAAAGTTACATTAAATTACAAGGCCACTTATTAAAGAGAGAGAAGTCTAACAGAGAGAGAGAGAGAGAGAGAGAGAGAGAGAAAACCAGCTAGAAACAAAAAAATAAATTGTACCCTTAGATGAGATAGTCCACTAGTCTGATAGGTCATTTGGGTGATTCCACTACATATGCAGAGGTGGAGAAGATAACATTACCACAAATACCATTCCTATAGCTTAGTCTGACCTTCTGGCAGAGGTCACATTTTCTGGACTGTGTTGCCCCACTGAGTTAGTGCAAAACTACATTACCTGCTACCATGTATATGAGATACTAGGCTAGTTTTACACAAAGCCACCTGATAGAGATATAAGGGTTATTCATACTATCCTAAATCAGCAGCAGCATCAACATCATCATTAAAGTGATTGTGTGTGTGTGTGGGGGGGGGGGGGGGTGTGTGTGAATATATGCAGATTGTCTGCATGTCAGTGTTCCAGTACACAGGGATTACCAAACACCTCTTAAAAACCACAAACGAATGATTAAAACACTTTGTAATAAATTGCAACTTATTTCATAATAATTAACCCTTTTCCTCATAGAGATCTATAAAATACCTATGTGAGTAGCATAAAACCCAATCAGTCTGCAAGTCCAACTGTTACTCGCAGGCTGATCAGGTTTTATGCTGTTTGCTGCTCCATAGTGGTCTGGGGATGAGGATTTTACAATTAAATTTGGAAAGGTTTAAGTGGGGCTTTCTGCAAATCAGGATTTATGTGGTACCTATAAAGGGCGTCAAATGAGTTTTTATGAGGGAAAAGGTTAAGGACCATCTCTCTTTTTGTCCATTTTCAATCAGCAGTACCACACTGAAATCTCATGATCACTGTTTTTTTCCATACTATTGCTAAAATGGGTAAGAAAAACTGTCAAGTTCCTGAGAAACATGTATATCAGTATGATACATGTATACTAGGTTGCATATAGAGCAGTGGTACTCAGGTGAGCGATTTGTGGCCCTATGGGCCTCTTGTTTAATATTTGATCTTGTGACCTAGTTTACATGTATGACCAATTTTCAAACTCATCCGAGATGTCATTTAGGCAAACATCTTGACCAAGTTTCATGAAGATTGGACCAAAACTGTTGTCTCTAGAGTGTTCACAAGCAATTATTGACGACGGACGACGGACAAAAGGCGGTCACAAAAGCTCACCCTGAGCACAAGTGCTCACTGCTCAGGTGAGCTAAAAAGGAAGATACATTCGTCAAAATGGACAGAAGAATTTTGGCCCTTGATGGAATAATGTAGTCGGCTTGTTATAGTGAACAAGCTTTAAGAAATTTATTAAGTTATGGCCATGGTTATGTTTTTTAAAGGGAGTTATGACAAACTCTTCTGTAAAGTTCCATGAAAATCCAAACATAGATATGGAAGCTACAGAGAGGACATGGCATTGTAGCCAATACATTCCAGACAATTTCAAATAACTCCTTTGACCTTGACCTTTCAGAGGTGCATACAGTAACTGTATTGATGTACTTGAAACACCATTGTGTCGTAACAAACACATTTGTTAAGTTTTATGAAAATCCAAACATAGGTAAGGAAGTTATAGATACAAGATACAAAGCTTTATTTTTCGACGTGTACAATGTACATAGTCAATATAAATAAAGTAACTACATAATCCATTTGGTCACATACAATAAAAACAATTTCTTGTCATAGAGGATGAACCACATAATAGGTAAGCACACACACCCACACCCACACACGTTTTTCTTCCTTTTTTCTTTTTTTCAAAAAATATTTTTATGGCTTTTAATTACAGATTTGTGATAATCTACAAGTACATTCGATCGTAATCACAAAGATTAACTTGTTATTTAAGATATATGTAGTAATAATGAACTGAACAAAATTGTTCTCGTAAATGCATGTTAGCAAAATTGTATGTACCATGGAGGTTCCCTTGTCAAGAAACAAGGAAATTATACGACAGAATTATAGAGTGGACTTGACTATTTGAGTTTACCGTCGCTTTAACAGTTTTTCAGTCATATAGCGACGTCCAGCTAATTACAGGTGGAGGAAGACCCCGAGGCATCCGGGTAGAACCACCGACCTACCGCAAGCCAGCTGGAAGGCTTCCTCACATGAAAATCCGAATGACCCTGCCGGGATTCGAACCCACGCGGTGAGGGGCTGAGTGAGTGTTAAGTCAGCGACTATACCATCTCGGCCACGGATTCCCCTCAGTTATAGAGTGGACATGAACATTAAGCATATGAATACCAACGACAACTTCTAACAATTCCTGTTACCATGACCATTTAAGCGTGCATATGGTTGATGCTTGTGATACGCCTTTTGTTATGACAAACACTTCTATAAATCAAATTCTGTCCAGCAGTTTCAGCGGAGATGTCATTTAAAGCAAATTGTTGACGACACACGACTGACGCCAGACGAAGACGGATGCCAGACAGAGCGTGATCCTAATAGCTCACTCATGAATCCTTCGTGCTCAGGTGAACTAAAATTCCATCCAGGCATAATGGAGTTTAAGCTCAATCACAATAAAATGTTCACCTTTTTAACCTTTGACACAAGATTTTAACCCTGACCTGTGGTATCATGCCAATAATTAGTGGCATGATAACATCCAGTTATCACAGGCAAGGGAGCCCACTATATTTAAAATGAGGTAGTATATAGAGAATTTTTAGGTCCTTCTTTGAAATTTAAAAAACATTATTTAGCACAAAAACTTGCTATACAGTCTCTTTTAGTTACAGAATACCATTTGTTTTTTGATGCTATGATCAGGATAACTTATTTTTTATTACTTGAAGTTGTGTCAGATTTTTAGAATGTGCACCTGATCTGGGTGACTCACCCAACCTATAAGCATGGGGTGTCGATCAGCCGTAGACATGTATGATACCACTCATACCCAGTCACATTACACTTACACCTGACACTGAGCCAACCAGTCCTTGAACTACAATTAATTATGCTAAGCTTTAAGCAATAGAACTATGTTTGTTGGATATAAAGTCCCATCAACGGTATTTCAGTCTTTTGGAGAGAATGTCTACTTGAGACAAATATAGACCTACCACACTGGAGTATCACGCAATAGACATGTAGAATGATACCATACCCAATCACATTATCTTGACTCTGGGCCAACAAATCCTGCAACTACCCTTATATATGCTGAGCGCCAAACAAGGAAGCTATAACAGTACCATTTTACAACTTTGGTATGTCACAGCAAGGGATCAAACCCATGACTTCCAGATCTTGAGGCCTATGCCCTAATCACAAGGCCACCAGAGACAGTAGATATTAGTCTGGCTACACATATTTATGACTTTGTGCAAAATGTGCGACCATTATAGTATAGCTCTCCAGTAAATTTATGTGTTGTGCCAAACGGGAGACCATTATAGTATAGCTCTCCAGTATATTCATGTATGGCCCTTGTTTTTTTTTGTTTTTTTGAAGAACATAATGCATTATAGATTGTTCTCTGTCTTTTGAATATAGGGACACATTTCTATTCGTAACAGCCTATTTATATACAGCAACTCATCCCAGTGAGAAATGTGTGTTATCCTGATAACTACTGGTCTGGTGAAGGTTCAAACAGAAATCTTTTTTTAGTTGACGTCAACATTCCGTGGCTTCCCAATTAAAAAATCCGTTATCTTTTTCCCTATTTTATCAGAGAATTTCCCAAAATAAGGATTTAATTTCCCAAATGCCTTATTTAAATTAACAGCAAAAGGTTATGCATGTGATTCCTAAACATTATTGTTATTCTTGTAAAAAAAACACTTGTAATAGAAACTGAAAATATTCAAACCGGGATTTGAAATGCTTCACCGAAATTTGAAATGCTTCTAATAACAGTATTCTACTTTGATTTGCATGACTATGCATGTCCTGATCACTGAATTTTCTTTGTGCACAATAAAATCAAACAAATGAATGGAACGGGAAAATATTACATTGGCTAACTATAATTGGTGTGGTATTATTGATGATTTTATACTTAGTTTATAAACACTTAGAAGCCATCAAGACTGAGCTGCAGTTGTTGAGAGGTTATTAAATTTAGACTTATGAATGACTTGTGTACATTCTTAAAAACTTCACTGACAACTCAATAACTTGATGCTTTGATGAAGATCATCGCCTAAGTAAAATATATAGGGGATCCCGGAGGGATTTGTCCGGGATCCATGTGGGATATCAATATCCCATATTCAATATTCCAGGATCCCAGGCCACATCCAGGATCGGACCTATCTAAAATCCAAACATCTGGGATCAAAATACCAGGCTGCATCCTGATCCCTTGTTTGTACTCATCCGGGATCCCAATTACTGTTAGCACAGTTGTAAGTACAAGTAATGCCTGATGAACAATGAATAAATGACAATAATTCTTCATAGACAATATTTCAATTTAAGAAAGACAATTTGTTTAAATTGTTATTCTTTTTAATTTGGTTACAGTAATTATTATCTTGCAAGCGATGGAGAGCATATATCAATTGAAACATGTTTGGATATATATGACGTAAATCATCATCATAATAAACAATAATAAGAGAAGGTGAGAGAGAGAGAGAGAGAGAGAGACGAGAGAGATTTAACAACATAGAAATCATATATTAGGCCTCTTCCCAATTTCTAGGAAAAAAAACAACAAAAAAACTTGTCACTGCAGATGTCAGCATGGGAGTTGTCAAAAATAGCAATTTGTTCTCAGTAATATGGGTTGGGGACAAATTCAAAATTGGAGGTACATGGATGGAAGTCTATTATGACCTTCAAATAACCCATATAATACCTGCGACTGAGTAGTCCGAGTGTCTGCCTTGGCGCTTAAGAGGTTGTGGATTTGATCCCAGGCCACGACATACAAAATCATGAAAAATAGTCCTGGTATGGCTCAATTTCTTTGCACACTAGTACCAGGACTGGTTGGCCTGACATCAAGAAAATGTGACAAAGTATAACTCAGTATTGTATCTATGGCTTGATATTGCTGTGTAGAAGCAATATGTCTCCCGCAAGTAGAAATTAAGGGGTTGTCCCAATTCGCTTGAAGCATACTACGTACAAATTCAATATATTAATTGTGATATGTAATCAGCATACTTAAAGGTATACCTCAATATATTGCCATATTTGATGATACTATAATTTGAGAGTTTTTTTTCTCCAATTTTTCAAACACCGTTTTGTTTTGATGAAACAAGCTGAATAAACAACAAATTAAAAGTTAATATAATTTCTTCCCCACCCTTCATTTATTGGTACATATACCCGTAATTAACGGCAAGGAGAGAAATTAGAAGAATCATTTACCTGAAACACAATCGATAATCGCCATGAATCTTTCAATCACTCATCCATTATACAGGATCATCGTTCAATCTCTAGTAGCTGTAATAACCAGACCAGGATTTGAACCCGAAACCCTTTGCTCAAGGATTAGTGGTCCTAATTATCAACTGAACTTACTGAGCTTACACATACCGCACCAATATTGGCTACTTACATTAACAAAAGGAAGGGCAAGGGTGCCCACTAACTTTTGAAAATGGGGGTTACAATACATTGCCGTTTTTCCATCCCAAATTCTGTAGCCCTTCATATAGAGGCCTTACATTTGAATATAACAAACTATAATTGATATATTTATGAATAAATTCTGCAAATTCTTTTGCAGAGAGAGTGAGAGAGAGGGAGAGAGAGAAAGATGCATTAAGCTACGACTTGCGTATGAGAAATAACAGCCAGTAAAGTTTTAGAAAAATCGATTGATTGTAAAACAATCGATTTTTCTAGTTACATAAATTTATATGCAACAAAACAGAAAGAGGGAGGGGAGAGAGAAGAGGAAAGGCAGATAAATACATTAAAAAGTAAAAATAGGTTACTGTTTCGTTAACAAGTAAGTAAATATGTACTTATTGTTCCTTTGAAACAGCAAGTTGCTGCAGAATCTGTACACGCTTTAAATATTTGTTTTTGTTTTTACCCCGATTACCATATCATAAATAAATTTAGGCAAATAACGTCACCATCGTCATCAAAATCAATACTTATTTTGCATTCTAAGTTCAGGTGATAACAATAAACAACCACCCAATGTTTCTGAAAAAAAAATAAAGAAGGTATCGAGAAAAAACGATCGTTTTTCTCCGGTTGGACTGTTGAAATTCGATCGGAAATTTCCGACAACGTACAGGTATCGATCGATCTTTTCCCAGTCGGAGCGAATTCCGATTGGAGATGTTGATTTTTAAATCGCTGTATCTTTTTTTTTTATTTATGGATGGATTTTCTTGAGGATAATATTTATGGGATCTGGAAACTATGCTCTTTCAGAATATATATGGGTTAATAGTGTATAGACATCAGTGTCGCTTAAAGTTTATGGAAAAAAATCGACGTTCCATAAATTCACCGACGCGGGTTTAATGTTGTTATTTATGTAAATAAAATGTTATATTAAGGCTTAAAACCAAAACTTCCCAGTCATTACTCACGGGAAGTAATAGTCTAGTAATACTAGAAATGACACGAGTGGGTGACTCGGTATCCTCATGTAGATCAATCTCACTTCTTCGTTACATAAACCAGACGAATCTCGTTTTGCATTATAATGATTTATTTATATCGTAAATCTTAGATAACTTTGAAAAGGAATAAACACTCAATGAGGAAGTTCGACAATAAATAACATTTATTGGCCCTTGTATTGCCATAAAACATGTTTATACTGTATTTGTCTTAGTTGTGCTCTAAACTGAAAAAACGTCATAAATTTCTAAAACGTTGTTGAGGAAAAAAACTCGCATGAAAGATCCAATTGATTGCTCAATATAATATTAAACCGACATTATTTGTACACCGCCACCTCTTATTTGATATACGTAAGATCCTTGTATTTTTACATTATCTTGTGTATGTAAACTAACGTAGAATCTGTATTTACTATGTAAAGCGGAATCTAAGTTTAAAAATATTTAATTTCAAACTCTGATATTGAAATGTGGTCGGGTTAAAATTCAAGCGACATTAGGTATGGCCTTCTCTATACAGTCATATTATATTCTATTATATAATACCCAAATTATGCACTAATAAATCTAGTTCAGAATTACATTGGCGGGTAAATTTCACTTTTAGTTTGTATAATAGTGGTTTATGAAATTCAAAGAGAGAGAGAGAGAGAAATTTTACAACACACAAACATAATATCCAGTGCCGGATCAAGGTTAGGGGGCGGGGTGGCGCTATATTAAAAAAGTGTGGGAAGTGACTATGCAATGCCCGAGCAGTAAGAATGACGTAGTTCTGGTTTTACTGGGGATTCGGGGGGACTCAATCGCGATTTTATTTAAATATAAAGCTGTGAAATAGTGCGTTCTTGCGAGTGTTTTGGGGGTTGTGTGTCTACATTTATGTATGGTCGGGGAATTTTAGAGGGGGTGGGGGAGGGGGGCGTTGGGTGCGCCCCCACCCCCCAATTGAATCCCCCAGTGATAAAGTTTCAAAGTTTTATTTTAAGCAAACCAGAAGGTCATAAGACCCATGTGGTAACATAGCATGTCGGCAGTGATATCTAGACAAAATTTCCCTATTTTGCTACGCGGATGTTGTATGATTAATCATTAAGTGAAATTGAATTAAAATGTGTAAGTGCTTGTGATGATGCATAATAATCGTTAACCGCAAGCTAGTCAAAACAGTATTTATTACAAAAATATGCGTTTACCGTGCAGATAAACAAAACATTAGATAGGTGTACAGCTTTGGATTAGAGAACAAGTTTCGTAGCATCTTATATAAACTCTTCTCCATATGACATTAAATTACATGAATTAGTTTATGACATGATATTATTGGAAAATATTTTGAACCATTACTGACATGAATCTCACCAGATCATCTATAAAGATAGCTCGTCCTCATATAACTAGAGTCAATAGGCTAGACAGATTATTTGCCATCAGCGCGTCGCAAGAGAACGATATGCGGGTTCGATTCCAGCTCGAGGATTATATTCTTTTTATCTTTTTTTTTTTTTGTATTATCGGAGATTTTATATATATATATATATATATATATATATATATATATATTATATATATATAAGGAAATAAAAAACATAAATGAAATCATGAAAGATGCTTCCTATTATTTGAATACACATATTGATACAAATCTTACAGTCTGCAGCAGGAGAAAAGGGGAGAGTAACAGTGGCACTGTACTTATTGTTAGCAGTCAATTGGAACAAACGGTGTGTTCATCTTTTCTTGTAACGACCATGTTAACGCAAGTTTTAAGTGGGTTTATAAAACTGGATTAAATGGCATCCGCGGCTTGAAATTTTGATTATATTTCTGCTTTACAAAGCAAAATAGATTCTTGGATGTATATAAACATTAAAAAATTTAGTTTTTAATGCAATGATTTATTGCATCCATCGCTGACATAAAGCATATCAAATTTTTATTTGTACTCGAAAAATAATATACAGGATCCTAAATGCATTTGTGGGCAATTAGAGACAAGTCACCATTATTTTTTTCCAATGCCCAATCTATAAAGACTGCCGGGCTGTTCTCTTCTCTAATCTCAACATGTATCATGTTGACCTGAACTCCTTATTATATGGAATTCCTTCACTCTCGATTAAAGAAAATAAATATATATTTCAATGTATTCACAAATATATTAATGACAGTAAAAGGTTTGTATGAGCTCCCCCACCCCCTCTCTCTTTCAGTTACATTCCATTTGGACCATGTGATATGTCTATTGCCATTTTGATATACAAATTGTAGCATATATGGGAGAAGACCTAAATAAGCCCCGCTTTCGTTCTAATCCTCTTTCATGTATTTCTTGATATATATTGTATTGTTAGACGAAAATAATATGTTTAAACTAAAGCATATCTGCGCATGCTCAACGGAAGGCGAGGATACGCCGAAACGAGATTACGATAAGGCAGAAATAAGCCACTATACGGACCAGGCATTGCTTGATAGATATATCTATACGAATGATTTAATACTGTCTCTACCCTTTGTTTGTTTATTGAATTTAACATCCCACCAACAGTTTTTCAGTCTTTACTTGAGACAGATATAGTGCTGTCACACTACAGTATCA
>CM037777.1:11251424-11301424 GCA_021229015.1 Solen grandis | reverse complement strand
TCATATGAAAAAAAAGCAACACACACCTTGAATTTATGTTTTTTAGGACAAATAAAAGGTGTTAGCATTATTTAATGTTGAAACCCTATGTACGTGTCCAATAAACACCTTTAGGCTTAGCTGGAAAAAAAAAGGTGATAATGCATAAATAAGGTAAAATTTCTGTTTCGCAGCAAACTTGCATGTTAATTTTGACCTGACATAAACATGTGAACGTAGCGCAGACATCTTTAATTAAATATCTATTATGCGGGTGAAATATACTGCTAACATTCAGCTCTTCTATACTGTCTCTAATAAATTACAATAAAAATACTCAAAATACTTAGACTACAATCTGATAAAAATAGAATAGACATTAAAATGGCTGATCATAATTAGAGATAGAGTCGCAGGGTTTTATAATGATTTTTTGGAGAATGAGCCAGTAGACTTTGTTAAAGGGGAATTAATTAATCTAAGATTGTATTGATTTTAAGACTTTGTTTTAGATTTAACATTAGATAGTTAGTTAAAGTTGTTTTATAATGTGTTGTATTATGTCAGTGCATTTTCATCAATGGATAAATTGAAAGAAAAAAAGCATTTAAAGTTTTAAAGGATTAAGATAAGCCTTGTGTTTAATCTGATTTCTGTTGGTCAGGAATCAGTTTTTGTATCCTTATTCATGCAGTATACTTCATTTGAATATGTCAGTGAGGATTGTATTACTGTCAGTAATTATGCCAATTTACACCAGGAACAAAAGTAATTATGCTGATATTTATATTTCTCATTTGGTGTTTCGATATTTAAACTGCCAGAGGTTCTCCTTTATTTCTGGACTGATAACAATATGAAGGGCATCACCATTTCATTTTACGTCATTAATAATATGCCGTCTTTCACTGCTCTTTATGCGTCAATAATAAAAACACGAGAGGTGCCATTTTATATCGAGCGAAGAGGATACGCTTTGTATTATCAAACATAATATCACAAAACAAACTACTTTCAAAATTTTAACACTTTTTTATGATTTCAATTTTGATAATTATCATCATGTTGCTGAAAATTGGATACAAGAAGTTCAGGAAACATTTGTAGAAACCGTTGGTAAAAATTTGTATATAGGCCGTAATTGATTTTGTTAAAACACTCGTCTTTTATTGACAATTTGAGGAATAAGATAGGAAAAGTATTAAGAAAGATAAAACTCACTGTAAAAATATAAAAGATACAACTGATGTGTGTTTTGATTAATTGGAGAGAAGTTTTGGGGGGAAAGCTAAGAGAAAGCAGTTTATGAATTTATTTTTTTTTCTTCACCACGCTAAATGTAGATGAATCATGTCATTAAAACTTCATTAAAATTAAGTTGTTTTTTTTAGGGGCAGATGTTTCTTCAAGCTAAGAATGTTTTTATTTTATTAAGGATTGATATCAGTTTGTAAGATTAAATTTGTGTTTAACATCCAGGAAACCTGTGGAAAAAGAAAATAAAGGAAGTATCCAACAAAACCAGACGAAAAGAAAGGAAAAATTTTTAAAAAAACATGAGAAAAATGAATTAAAAGCTATCTGAACCAAATCAATTTCACGCTAGAGAGTATATAAAAATATTTTCATCATAGACATAATAACATTTTATGTACAAAACAACTAATATTTTATTGAATTACACATTATTTGAGAGACAGAGAGGTAAGGGGGTGGTAGGTCTGGTTGCGTTCTAAACTTCCTTCAATTAAATATTAGAGGCACTGGTCCGTGAATACTTTGTTCTATGTACCCTGTGACTTTACCTACCTACCCTTTTTCCTCATAGAGGAAACCATGAAAAGACCTATGCGAACAGCATAAAACCAGATCAGCCTGCGAGTAACTCGCAGGCTGATCAGGTTTTATGCTGTTCGCTGCTCCTCAGTGGTCTGGAAATGAGTGGTCTGGTAACTCACAGGCTGATCAGGTTTTATGCTGTTCGCTGCTCCTCAGTGGTCTGGAAATGAGGATTTTGTAATTAGATTTGGTAAGGTTTAACTGTGGTTTTCTGCAGATCAGGCTTTATGTGGTACCTATTGAGTGCGTCGAAATGAGTCTATATGAAGGAAAGGGTTAATATCACAAAACTTAAACTGTTCACAGTAATTTGTTATGCACTTAGTGCATCAATTAAAACAGTATCAATATGACAGTGAAGAAACCTGCTAAATAGAGATTTAAATCATCACCTCAATAGCATTACTTAACATTTTCCCTGAAGGAAAAAGTAGCAACTGGAAAAAACATCAGGGGCTGTTGTCACATTGCAACTTGGGTTGAATTCTTGGCTTGAGTTGAAAATCATTTTTTTTCTCTCTGATATAGAGTTTTCCTGCTTTATCATGACTGATGTTTGATCAAATATCTATAATGGAAGATATTTTTTCCCGTTCATCTTGTGAACTACTTATTTAGTATAAGAGTTAAATATTTCAAGATGTTGAGATGCCTGTAAAATACATGCAGCCCCTTACATTATTCCTGATTTCTATTGTTCTTGATAGAACTTATACATGTATGTCCAAACTATCAATACTTTTATCTATTTGGAACATTAAACTGGCCTTCTAATTTTAAGCCTGACAATCTTAATTGTTACTTTTAGATTTTTAAACTTCAAGTTTAGATTAAAACTTTGCAAGAACATCATACGCAGTTCACAGTGTATACATAATGTCATCAGTAATTGTGCTACCCTCTGGGACAATCCGCTAATTTTTGTTAAAGCACCTTCCCTAGCTTGTCTGGATAGAACAAGACACTTGGAGAGCATTGTCATCTGAGACTGCTACCTTCTATTCTCAAGTTACCTCAATTGTAACAAAGACAAAAGAGAAAGAGGCTGAGATTTCTAAACTTGCTGCATGTGATGCTCCTCAGTAAAATTACAGAACGTCTGTGAATTTCAAACAAGTATTCGGTATTCTTTTGAGATTGCTTTAATTAAAATTTCGTCTTCACGCATGCCTGCGTTTGTGCAGAAGATATCTCAAGGAATAATGGAAACGGGCTCTTCTGCCGTCCGTCTTGGAACAGGTTACGACATAGATACCAGCCATTTCCCTGACACCGGCATGCTATTTTTAAATATTCCAGCATTACGTTAAATTCCATATGATGCGAGCTAAAGTCTACATCAATTGTCTCTCCAAAGCCTTAGTGCCCTTATGAGTATAGATTTTTGTTAAGAGCGTGTTCTGTTAAAATAGTGCCTATGATGTATCTGTGGTAGACTGAAGTCAATTATTATTTTCCTGCTATAATAGGTAGACATTATTCCGTATTAGAAGTCTGCAGATTCTTTGTGCTTGGAATACATTCTTCATTTGGTTTCTAATGAGGAGTCAGCCACTGATATAATATCCAGCTCAACCCAATTATGACCTATATATACAGTGGTCAATTATGTTGCCTCTTTTTTGAACCTGCATTTTTGAAGAGCTTCACTTTTTGTACCTCCAGTTTTGGAGAGTACATCAAATAGTTCAGTTATTTATTTGAGTATTATAAGTTTAATTTGAGTCTGATGACGTGGGAAGTGGCCTTGTTCATCTGAGCTTATAATCAAAGTCATTTGAGGGAAAGCATAAAAGTTAATTTAGCATGGTTGAAACTTTTTTGCATAAAAAGATATTCTCTAGTTGTCGATTTTTTTTTTTTAAAGTCAAATCAGCTGTATTAAAAGGAAACAGCTCGTTTGTTTGTCAGGGTTTGTTTTTATCCAAAATTTGCTAGGAATAATATTCCAACTTTTGTTCTGTGGTTTTTATGGCACGATTGAAATACTTTTTAATGTGTTCAACGTGTGTGTTATATTTTTATCTTCCTCAGAGAAGGAGTGGTCATTTTATTGTATATATACAAGATATTGTGTAAAAATATTTCTCTCATGTCACCAACATTTTTTTTTTAACTTCTGCAATTGATATTACATTCCTTTGCTAATTTCGTGTAATAAGTTGGAATTTCTGTCAAGAGATTCTGTGTTCCCTGCGGCGATTTAAGTTATCCATTCAAATTAGTTCAAACGTCCAATTTTCTTTGATTAGCACATGGCTTCGTAGAAATGCCAGTATTCATATACATCAGAAAAATAAACCTGATTAAGAAATCAAATCTTAGAATCAGATTAATGATTTGTATACATAGGCATGAAAAGTACTTCTGTTTTAGCCCTTCACCTAATGTACAAATTTATCACTTGACGAATATAAATTAACTGAACTTAAAATGGAGTATGGAATCATGAGTGTGTTTTTTCCACACAGACTGTGGAATCTGAGCTACAATATAATATCAGCAAACAGAGTAGACCTTGATCATACAGTTCCTAGAAGGAGATGTCTGATCTGGGTCTGCTCTGTTTGCCAGTGTGTCAAAATCAGTCTATATGAAGTTAAACTCTGAAAATGTAAGGAATATTATCAGATTTTTTTTATATAGTGTAGTTATTGTACGTCTGACATGACTTTAATGTTGATTTCTGTATCTAAGCTGCATTTTATTTTGACTTTCGAAAAAGTTTTACGAAGACATGCCAAAAAATGAAATCTGTAGTGCATACGCTAAAAGAAATGAAGGGAAATGGTAACAAGAGATGGAGAACACAGGGATGATCATAAGGAAGCATTTTGACAAAACATTAAAAATATCAACAGGGAAAGTATGACATGGGCCTGTATGTGAAACCACGTGAAATCGTTGGGGTTTTGTGACTGATTATTCATTGTCAGACCGTAATTACACTTGAGCATTTATGAAAAACGTTGACTGAATTAAGTTCCATGTACAAAAATAGAGCTGGTATAATGTTTCAATGAGCTGTTTTAGCTATCACTGATAATGTTGTGAGATATAAAACTGGTTGTATTTCAGGACTTCTAAGAACAATGGATGAATATAACAAACAGTATTAGGATAAAAAATACTTCCTCATTACTGTCTTGCATATGATTCTTTTAAATGATAGTTTTGGTTGATTTAGACTAAGAGGAAACATTAGAAGATGTGGAACGACCAATACTTGAAATACAAACGACGGAATCAAAAATCCACGAAATTGGTCTCAGTTGCGTTCTAGTGTTAACGTTTCGCGTGAACCATCAGCGTGTGTGGAACTTGTATCAGATATGAAATGGCTGCATTGCTTCGGCCTTCCCTTCTTCTGGTCTTCTGTATGTGTCCCTAACACATGTAGAAGTCAATAGCTAGAGGCCTCTAATAACAGCACTATTGATTTTTATATGAGTTAATTTTCTTCGCTGATCTCTAATTGTCAGACAGACTGTTTATTTGATTAGTTTAGTAACATGTTTTCTTTTTTTCCTTGTCTCAAGTTATTAATTATTATTGATTGCAATTTATAGTCGCTAGGCTTGGCTGTAGTACGCATCATTAGGTTATTGTTTTCTGGTGTATTCATACGCAGAGAGTTTGTTTCCCAAAGATTAGGGCTAATCAATTTAGATGACGCTTAGGTCGAAGATTGATTATGCCTGGTGATAACCAATTGTTCATAAGCCACTAGATAGACTGCATGACACAAGAGTAAAAAGGTTGCTATGTGTCATGTAAAATTAACATGGCTTTGACCATCAGTGCGTCTTCCAGTTTGGTAGTCTTAATGGACATATTGTTTCTGTGGGCCTACTCCGTTTTATTGATATTTCTTTTGTGTTTGTAATAATTTTTTGTTCCAGTAAAATTATTTCTTTTCTTTATTTTTCGGCTGGTCTCTTCATGTCTAACTGATATTGTCTATGACAAAAGTCATCGCAAAGATTTTATTGTTGTGTTGAAATTGTGTATTATATTAGCTTCTAATTTCATTTTGGGTCAATAGGTTGTGAGTCCATATTTCACTTTAGGCAGGATTTCTTCAAGACTTCCCCAAGCAGGTAGTACTAGATCAACACACAAACATTGAAAGATTAAAGTGAAAATTAGAAAACTTGCTTTCCAATGAACATGAAAGTAATGGATTCCATCTAGACACTCACAATATATACATGAGCTTTAAAATGATGGAGAATATGTGGTTTGTATGTACTGTGTACAATTTGTGCGATATATGGTTTACGATTTATGTCTCTGTCCATGCCTATATATGTATGCGTCTCATCTGAATCACGGTGTATATGTCTCCGACACTCCCAACTTCAAATGTATACTAATTAGTCACAAAAAATAATGAGGAGAAGTGATAGATCGTATTATCCCAAAAACACTAGCGGCAATTCCTATAAACAATGTTAGTGTTATGAACTATCCAAGGTATTCTCTCATAAATAGATTTTGGCGAGTCACATGATGAGCCCTATCTCTCTAATTACAGTGTTAATTACATTTCTTTAATTATAGAATATAATATCATGTTACTTGCTTTGCCCGAGGCCATTGTTCCAAGCCTTCTGTCTTTATGCACGGCCCATTGTTTTGCCAGTTTTAATGGAAGTAATCTTGGTAATAGGAAGTCTTGTATATTATTTAGAAATCTAAAAATGTGCCATTAGAGGGACTAATAACATAATGTATAAAGACAATAACCCGGCCATTTTTCTTTGTTCCCCCATGCTGGTTTCAGAATGAAAATTTAGACGGAATGGAAAAAATTGCCTCGTAAAAACAAAGGATACAGAAGGAAAGACATTTTAAATACTGAAATAAATGCAATCTGGGTTTACTTATTGTACATGGTAGATAACAATGAATGGTTTTGTTTACCCATAACAGATACAGGCTTTGTCGAGTCCTATTACGCTGTTCTATTTTTAAACGCTCTAAAAGGCTTAATTGGCATAATTAGTCTGGGAGAATTTTTCTCGTTTGTCTCACAGAATATCTCAGACGAGTGCCGCCAAGTTTTCATCATTTTATGTCTTGAGACAAAATCTTTGAGCTGTTTTATCAAATCAATAAGTCCTCCATTAATTATTAGAGTAACTTGGCGCCAATTAAAAAAAAAAATATGCTGATTTTTTCTCTCTCTTTTTCTTAGAATTCATACGATAGGGTGGTTTGTGTTTTATTTATTTGTTTGTGTGTTAACAAAATTTTGACCAAGACATAAGTGTCTCCAAATGACAGAATTACTGTCAGTGGGACGTTAAACCCAACAAACTAACAAACTAATATTTTGACTGAGACGATATTTAAGTTCATTTCTGAAGAAAAAGCTGGAGCATTGTAGATTCTGGACAATTTTTTGTGCCCACAAATCTGTTTGTAACTGGATTATTTCCAGTCAGTTGTCTTCCGTAAGTTCCATTTTGTCGCATCCTATTGTCTTTAACAATGGACCAAAGATCATTAGTTTTACGAAAACTAAAGGTTTCCAACTTAATTGGTTAACTATAGCCCTGGTGTTGGGATAAAGGTTTCCAACCAGTCTCCAGGGTTAATTGATTGGAACACTTTTTCGGTGTAAGATCAAGATTTATCTTCTACGGAGATAACTACAGTTTTAATTGATATTTTCATATGGTTCCAAATGTAATCAGGCAAGAAACGCACCATTATCCAGACGGGCTTAATTGCTTCTGAAATTAATTTCCATTAATGAATATGTCTGTGTACAGCATACAGGGAACCAGTCTTCTTTGTCAGAGTCCAAAAACAAATCTGCTGGGAACCATGACTTTGTCCAGAGTCCATGCAACCTGTTTCATCTTTCATTTTCATCTCCAGTCCAAATCTTGCGTCACATCTTGAATGGGTCCTGAGTGTTTTCCCTTTACTTACAATCTTTCTATGGCCTGCAGCAGGGTATTCATTCAGTTGATGAAAGTTTGATACCAAAAGATTTTATGTACCATGATGATATTAATGTTTTGGTTTTATTTACTTATTTATTTTTCTTGATTATGAACGTGGAGTGAAATACAATTGAAAAGCTCAGAGAGAAGTTCAGTGAAATGCATATTAAATCTCGCTATTTTAACAATACTTGAATTATTCCAATTGGTAATTGTTAAATTGTTCCATTATTGCAATGTTCTTATTTAGCAATTCATTTTTTTCCCTCTTTTGCAATTTTGGTGTTATAACATTTCTGTAAGATTCAAACTTAGTCAGTTTTATATTAGTTCTTTTTAAACAGGTCAGTTTAGTCTAGAAATGTCTTCAAGTAATCTAGATGGTGGTTCAATCTCTGTGGTTACCAGTTTTGGGTAAAATGAACCATTTTGTAGACATATTTGGCACTGTACTGAATCTGGTGAGTAGAGGAGACAAACGGGTTTGCACGCCATTTACCATGTCTGTCTGCATATTGTGTTTTATTATACATCTGTTACTATGGCTTTCGTATATGTGGGTCACAGCCATTTTCCTCAGAATGTTTCCCCCCTTTCTCAATCTTCTGCTACGCACTGATCATGGTTTTAAATATACATACGTATATATAAATGTAGGGATAGAAATATACATATTGCAGACACATTAACAGATACCAAACTCTTTTAATGGCATTTCCAGGGCCTTGAAGAATATTACTTACCATTTTAAGAATTTCTGTGAAATGTTTGCGATATTTCATTTTCCAGTTTGAATAGCAGACGTACAGTTAGGTACAGATAAGGATTTTAATGACAGATTGAAGTCGCAATTAAAGGATTTTATATTGTGCGCTGGATTACATTATAAAGTCCTTCCAGCAACTGCTGAGAGTATTAATGGTAAGAATCTGTAAAAGAATGTCAGATTATGTCATATCATTCTGTAATCAGAGGTGTTTAAGTGGCTAGGAATCTGCCAAAAGCCCTTTGGCTTATTATAATTAGGGAAACTATATAGATTTGGAGTTGATCAAATTGCTGATCGGCTCGTGCGATAGGACGTTTGGTAGATACTGTACAGTATTTGAAGAGGATTCTCTTTATCGGCAGCTTCATCAACCAAACTTTCGACAAACAACATCTCCTTCAATTTAACACTGATAAGTGGGTAAGAAAGAAATAGTTTTGCAAGTTTTTATGACAAAATATGCATTTCTGCAAATAGATGTGTTCTTGATATTTGTTTCTATTTTAAACTTTGCTGTTTAATTTGAAATTTGGATTGTTGTTAAGCAGGGGTCATTTTTTTTTTTTTTTTTTTTTTTAGAACAGGCCAGTCTATATCTCTGTTAAGAGAAAACATTTTCGTCATACTGTGTTTTTCAGACGTCATGAAAATGTCTATTTGTAGTTAACAAAATTACGGTAATTATGCCAATGTAACTATAGCTTGGTTTTTATGTGCCATCAACTGCTATCAAACCTTTGAAAAGCATCATTGTATCAGGAAATCACTTCCCCAGCTCTCAGGCATGTATATAATCTTCAATTGCTCTTCACAGCTTCCTTTGTTCTTCACTGGAAAGTGTTAATCAGGTTCTATAGCTTGCCAAAACTGACTGACAGGTGTTTTGTAGTCTCCCCAGGTGATAATTGGAATATTAGAGTCTTTATGTTAAGTGGTGACAAGTCTTTGAAATATATAAAAGGACGTCTCCAATGGAGAGAATTGGAATTCTTTTGTTTCCCAGGTAACAAAAGAAAGATTGTACAATTTTTATTTATACGCTATCTGATGCAGATTGGACATTTGACTAGGTCTGGTCAAGTGTGAAGGTAATTAGGAAAAAGAAACACCACAGGGCAACTACCATTGATGACATCACAGGATCAGTGGCTGCCATTACTGCTGTCACATTACCAGATCACATGACCAGATCACTGACTGATTTCAGTCACAATTACAAATGAAGTATAAGATTGCAATTAGAATAACAACTGTAAATGTTAGATTTAGCCAGATTTTACATACAAACAGATGGTGTGTAGGACTGAATTTACATGCTTAAGATCAGGTTGGAGAGAAAACTTAGGCAGCAAATATATATAAATATAATAATTACAATAACTATTTATTATTGTTAAATGTGCATTATACCAGCCTGAAATGATAATGTTTGTTGGTCAAACTTTGGATAAAAAAAATACAAAAACATAAAAGAAAACATTCAGAGAGAGTAATGGAATTTGAATATTGACACATTTTGACCATGTGATTTTTATGCACCAAAAAAAAATAAAAAAAATAATAAGCTAGTGAAATGTCACACAGTGTCATTATTTTGAGTTTTACAAAGGTCGAAATGCCATCCATAAAAGTGGGATGTTTTTAATTTTCACACAGCGACTAGCATAGACTGTCCGCTCATATTATTTTCTGTGACAGGAATTTTGACAGGGCCTGTTTTGTGAAGGTCTTCACCAGCCCAGAGTTGTATGGCGTGGGGATATTATTGAGAAATGCAAATTGTGGCATGCTTTCCGGCTATAATTCAGGGTGAAGTCATTCATTTAGTAGTCTGGACCAGCATCCCCCGGGAGGCACAAAAATCCTGCGGAACATTAAACAACCTCAACTGAAAATCAAAAACAAAAGTAATGTGACATTTTATTATGATAACATAGCTGTTATGTAGATGTTAAGAGAAACTTGTGTATCCCTCCATTCTGGCCTCCCAAGATCAATAACGGTCGTACAAAATTTCCAGACAAAATTTCAGTTTTTTACTGAAATTACAGCAAATTCTCTAATAAGTAAAAGTTCCAGTATAGATGCAAAACAATGTCGTTATTTTCGATGAAATTGAAACTGAGGTTTTAAAGTGTCATTCTTTTCAGTGCAATTGAAATTGATGTACAAATATAATTATTTTTCGCGCATGGGCTTTGTATCTATGTCACTTTACAGGCTTTTTTCTTTCTTTATATTGGAAGTAGGTCAAGTTAGTAGTCTCAGAAGACCCACCCCTCTTATGTCTGGATCGTGTGAATCAATCAATGCTTTTTATACAAGTAATACATAGGTTTCAAGCGAATTCAGTAGATTGAATAATTTTTACAATTTGCAAGCTGTTTTCAATATGCTCTAGGCATTAGACTTTATCACTAACTTTATTATGAAACTTTCTTCTTTTTTTTTCTGAAAATAAATCACCTGATATTTTATTGGAATAAGTAGTAGAATTTCCCTTCCAGTATTATAAAAATATAAAGTTTTAAATCTTTGCAAATATCTTTTTTTTTAAAAACTTAGGTCTATTTGAATTATTGATAGATTTTTTTAGGCCTATTTGAATTGTTGATAGATTTTTAGGCCTGTTTGTATTATTGATAGATTTTAGGCCTATTTGAATTATTGATAGGTTTTTAGGTCTATTTTAATTATTGATAGATTTTATTTTTGTGGTAGATTAACCCTTTCCCTCATAGAGGAAACCATGAAAAGACCTATGCAAACAACATAAAACCAGATCAGCCTGCAAGTAATTTGCAGGCTGATCAGGTTTTATGCTGTTCGCTGGTCCTCAGTGGTCTTGAAATGAGGATTTTATAATTAAATTTGGTAAGGTTTAACTGTGTTTTTCTGCAGATCAGGCTTTATTTGGTACCTATTGAGTGCATCAAAATGAGTCTATATGAGGGAAAGGGTTAATTCTTCTAAAGTCCTCACTTAATCAGACTGTAAATGTAAGATCAAGCCTAATGTTTGGGACATAAAGGCAGGCTGATCAGGGTTAGTGAGTGCTAACAATCAGATCGGGTAATGGTGACCATTAATTTATATCCATTTCCACACAATTGCTGTCAAATAAAACAGCTTGATCAAGTCAAGGTCTGACAAGCTCTAATTTACATTCTTGTTTATTTGAAAAAAAAAAAAATTAAAACCAAGTATTCAGGGTCGTTGTTCATTGCAGGATATGGGAAATTTGTCTCGGTCTGCCAGTTTACTCGTCTGGCACGATGCAAAAATAAAGGGTCGAAATACCTGAAAACAAAAAGTGAAATCTTTACACTTTTGTAAGCGACAATTTATAATTGTATGCACTCATTACTTCGGTTAACGAGGTTAATTATGAAAAAGTGGATATTTTTAAAGCAAGTGAGAATGTGTGGCACTTGCTTCTGTGGCTATATAAGCAGGCGCCTGTCATTTGAGTTAATTAAAATCAATAATCATTATATTGTTCATTGAGCTATTGTTTAGAGTTTCGGTAGTCCCTCTCATTAAAGCAGATAGAGTCCTGGGTGACCCACAAGGGTGCAATTAAGTATGAGCAAAGTGTATAAAGGAGCTTACAGGAAACTGAACATAACATGTGCTGAATGGAGCCAGTGGGGCGTGAATTGTGAAATTTTGGGGAGTGTGTATAATCTGCTGATGATGAGATGTGCTCAGTTGATACTCCAATCATTATTAGAAATTGTTGCACGGGTGAAACATCAGCTGAAGAAACTCTGCTTTCGGATTTTTTGGTGGTGTTGATTTTTTTAGTGTGTGCATTTGTTGAGTGTTTGAAGTTGCATTTTTTTCCGTTTATTTGCCTGATATTTGTCGGGATGCAGACTGGCATATGATTCTGATTGTTTCATCTAGGCCTTGATAATGATAGGAAATTGACAGAATTTTGCGCCGGAAGATGGATGCTGGAATTTTGTTAATTGAAAATCAATCTACAAAAAAGTAACTGATTGCAAAACAATGATGGATCACACAGGGACGTTATTGTGATTAAAGTTTTCAGAATATGACAAATTGTTCCACGGGTAATATTGCAACACTGTTTGGAAACGGGGCTTGTGTGTTTATATTTGGACAGAATATTAAGGGCTAGGACCATGGGTATTGGTTGACTTCTTATGGTAATCTGACTTTGATGTATCCTTCTGACATTGGAATGTTGAGTGAAAGTGAGAAAAGTGAAATAGACGTTATGGGAAAAAGGGACTCTCTCTTTAAGGAGATACAGATGGTGTCAAAACTTAGGAATGGACCACTGGTCAGCAGGATCGGCAATCTGTCAGCCATCTTGTGTCTCTCACAGAAAATACATGGTAGGTTGTCATGGTTACCAATTCTGATATTTTTCTGAAGATGCTCAATATAGAAGGAGTGGAAGCCCAATTCCATCAAGATTTTTTTTTTCTCTAAAGTTACAGTTCATAGAATTGCTCCTTGGTTGATTTCTACTCTTTATTTTTTTAGTTATTTCACCTGAATTTCAGAGTTACTCAGTAATATGTTAAGATGGAATTCCATAAGTTTTTAAATGTATTGTTAATGGCTCTGAGAAATTAAAACTGAATATTAGTCTGTGCAAAGGAATATTATACAAGCATTCTTTGGATGAAAAATGGTTGTATTGTTTGATCATAATATTTCATATATAAGTGAATACTTCTTTTCTATCTGCAAGGCATTGTCATGTATGACGGAAAATACAAATTGAACTTATGTTCAAAAAGTCACTCAAGAATAACAGATGTGAAGTTGTAAGCATGTGCTCAACTTCTGAACAAATTATAATTATTATGATTTGACTCAGTGCGGAAATTGTAATTAAATTGAACCCAAATTTTATTCAGTAGGAGTGTCAACCTTCGTTTTATGTTATTTCAGTGTCAAATATTTATCTGGTTACAGTCTACTTCAGATATTATCCTTCAAGGGAGGTTACTCTTTTATGTATTTTATATTCATCAACAGACTGTGATGTAAGGGAGACAACTCAAATAAATTTCTAAGTATAGAATTTTACCTTTCACTTTTTACTTTTTATTCAGTCAGTATAAAAAGATAATTAAATAAATATATTAACAGAAATTTTGATTTAACTTCAATAAAAGAACTTGGAAAAAAAAAGAAAAGAAAAAACAATTCTTAGAAAATCTGAATATTGCAGATCCTAAAATACTCTCTTTGCTTTCTTGAGAATAGTTTTTAGACTTAAATGTAAGTATATCCCCATGGGATTAAAGGTTAATTGAACTCAAGTATACAAGATTCTTATTTTGAGAATTGCACATCTTTTATTTCTTCATATTTCTGTGAATCTTTAAGATTGTGTTGTTCTTATCAAAATATACATTCGAAGACGTGTCAGAATGCTTGTGTATATTTCATTTCAACGATATTTTTCTTTTGATTGCATATGATGGCTCCATGTTTGAAGAGAAGATAATTTCCCATCCGAAATTTATCCAACAGACGTGTTTTCGATAATTTAATAGTTGGGATTAAGCCCAGAGCAGGCATCATTTTTTGTTGTTTGAAGCTAATGAAATAAATGTTAAATTAAGTACAGACAGGAAGCGAAAAAAAGTTTAATTAGATAAAATGAGCACTATTAAATGTAGGCAGGTAACATTTGGCTCGCATCAAGAGAAAGTAGAGTTAGATTATTTGATTTATATTGCATTTTAGCTAAGTTTGAAAGATGACTGTAAATATATTTGTTATTTCATGTTTTGGAATGGTCAGGTTGTGTATGATGCTATTGGCAGTAGATATATATTACTTCGATTTAAATTAAATAAAAAACCGAACTTTTTTTTTGTTGCAAAAAACAAAGCGAAGGCTGACTGCAAAATCTTTCTAAATGCCTTTAGTAATAGAAGGAAATGGAAAAGTTTTCGAGGTCAGCCCTTGACTGTTTGTGTATAGACTCTGATATAGATCCGAGTTTAAAAAATGTTCCAAAAGTTACATTCCAAACATTTAAAGAAATAAATCAAAGGAGGCTTAAAGACGCGATGTATCAGAAGACAAGTTTTTGCTATATCCTCTCACAGTAAACTTTAGGATAACATAATAAAAATATCTACAGAATAAAAAAACAGAGAACATTGTAAACATGTTTTGAGTGGGGAAAAAAGTTTTTGAGATTTATGCATGCTAAAATTTTGAGTAGATATTCTGCAATGAAAAAGAATCTGAAGATAGTGAAAAGAAATTTATACAAGTCATAATAAGTGTTCTGCCTTTACTCTGAAGACCTGCTGATATGTTAGCATTAAAATAAAAAACATGCACACAATATGGTGAATGATGTACCCAGGATCACAGATTTATGTATGACTCTCCCCTGAAAAAACACATTTCCCCTCGCCCTTTATCATGTGTAATTACTCAAATATTAACAGTTTGGTTGAGCTAGATGTTTTGATTAACCCCTGTTCAAGCCAGAGAGGGAGATGTGAAAAACACACGGCTGACATTTCTACTCCTTCCCCACTGTTGGCCATTAGACTTGGATTTTCATTGTTTTGTATATCACAGTTGTTTATCAAGCTAATTAGCCAGTGAAAGGAATGAAGTGAGGGGGGTATGTAAGCAGCCTGGTGAGTGAAGTTGGAGTTTTATATACATGCCACTTTTAAACATAACTGCCATAGTGTTTTGGGATTGGAACTAATCAAGGTTTGTTTTTCTATGATTGTTATTAGGTGTGATTCTGTTTGAATTGGGACTGGAACTATAAGGGTTAAGGGTCACAAGGGTGGCAGGGGATTGGCACCTTTTTTTGACAAGGTGAATTGTTCAGCTTAATTGGGGAGAGTGATTAATGTTTGTATGTCAGGTACTGGGGATTTAGGAAGAAACAAAAAGGTGGGGGATAGGGTGCTGATCTGTAAACTGTGTGAGGTCTTGCAGGATTAACAATGTTGAGTAGGATGCATTGGGAAGTGCTTAGTGGATTAGGAATACATGAGAGAAGTTTGTGGCTTTGTATACTATATTGCTTCAGGATTATGTGTTTGTGTGTGTGTGTGTGAAACGTCATTGACTTGCATCATTGATATTATGGATGATAGTATTTTCTGGATGAATATGTGATGGTCTATAGCAAATACATGTCTTTTTGATTTTAATTTTTTACAATTTGATGATTCAAAGGAATTGATGACAAAATAGTGTGTGTATGTTAAAAGTGCATTTTTTTCTGTCATGGAGGAAAAATCATTTGCATAACAATTTTTGATGGTTAACTGATTGTTTCTCCAATTTTTTTATTGCACAATATGGGGGGTGGGTGGGTGGGGTTAAATTAGAAACATTACAAAAAAAGCATACCATTTTATATGACAGAGGTAAAAAAACAACAAAGAAAATGTAAAATTATGGTATATGATTGATGTACATTTTTGTTTTCAACTGAAAGATAATTACAGGTGATAGTTGTTTCTTTCAAATATTACAGAAAACTGGCTTACCTTGGAGCGTTCTGTCAATTATTAATCGGAACCGTTACTTGTGTACCAGATTTTAAGCATAAACACATCAGAAGAAAACCAGCATATCAATTTTGTAGTATTTTTAAAGTTAGGATTGTTTCGCTCTTACCCCTTTTCCAATTGATACATGTACGTCAAAGATATTAATTATGTAATTAACACGGAAAGCACCTTTCAATCATCCCGGTTTTTGTCAGCCTTTTTTTTTGTATTTCATATGTACTGGTATTTGTCAGCCTTAAATGGAACGGAGGAAAAAAACATGTTACCATAAAGCGTAAAATATGTCTGTTTTAATTACGATAATTTGGCTTGCGTTTGAAATATTCATAATAATTAGCAATTTGTCATTCATAGGACTAGATAGGCTGGAGAAAAATGGGAGTCAAATTTGCTTTTATGTATGTTTTAACTCTCATTAAGGACGTTTAAAATAATTATGATTGATTATGGGCAAGCTATGTGGAGCAGTTATCGTCCATTTGTTAATGAGCATGCTTAATAAAAATAGAGTTTCTGTATTAGGAGGGGAGATATTTACAGAGTTTAAGAATCGTTTAAGATTTGTCCAGGCTTTATGGAAAGCATTATTATTTTGAAAAGGATACTCGGGTATATTTTTCGAAAAACTAATCAGTGATTTGTAATTTAAATATGGAATACATACAGAAAGAGGTAGCTTGTAAGACTAGAAAATAAAAAGAAATGTTTGTGAAAGGGGACAAGAAATGAGGACAGGCAGGATTGAGTATTTGATACAAAACTATGATTGCATGTGTATTTAAGTAAGCCAGTCTATGTTGTCAGCGTTCCTTTTGTGAATGAACAATCTTGAAGTTTGTCACCATCTTTTATATTATATCAATCACCTTATTTGTGTATACATAGCACTGTCATGACATTAAATTTTGTTGATCATGTATGTAAGGGAATTTCGTGGGTACATTTATTTGTGTTCTAAGATTTGCGAGGTATATTAATGAAAGATTTTTGTGGGGGTTTATATTTGTGGATATGAAATGAAATCAACCAAAATTAGTGTCCCTTGAATATTAATCATTTCACCATAGTGATTATAATTGATGAAAAAAAGTTATTTCTGCAGAAGAATTTTTTTTTACTTTATGCAGATATTGCCTCCCATGAAATCTACCGAAATTAATGATTTCATAGCAGTTAATTTGATGAAGTTGTGATTTCTGTAAATGTTAATTTTTTTATTTTCACTGTTTTCAGATGGGATTGTAGAGGAAGAGGGAAGTTTTGGGGAACAGGAAATTGAGGAGATCGACAAAGATCGTGGACCCACGCCCCTCTCCCCCTCCCAGGCTGTCAACAACAACAATAACAACACAATTAAACCAACTGCTGATGATCTGACGAAGAAAGGTTGGTGATTGCTTTAGTTGTTGGGGGGCCTGGAAGTGTATTGGAATGTGTATTTATAGACTGAAGAAACAACACAGAGATATATAGATATTGATAGACTGAGAAACATCAGAGAGAGACAGACAGACGGTATTGATAGCTGAAAAATAACAGAGAGAGAGGGGGGTATTAATAGGCTAAAAAAACAGCATAGAGAAAGAGAGATGGGGGTATTAATAGATGGAAAAACAAAAGAGAGTTTGAGAGAGATATTGAGAATAGTGAAATGGAATAAAAAAGCTGGGCTCCATATAAAAACTTCTTAAAAAAATGCAATGCTGTACAAATACTCCATAATGTGAGTGAAAATTAGCTGTTCTTAAGGATGAATAAGTTGTTTACATTAATATGCAAACTGTCTCATTAAACATGGATTTTGAACTCAGTTTGAACTAATTAAGATCTGTTAGATAGAAATCAGGGAAGAAAATGGAAAGCAATGTTTATATTGTTCTAATTGGAGTCTCTGCGGTGATAAAGAGAAATAATCCACGCAAAACATCGGCCTCCGCAGACGCAGCCTGGTGTTATTTTTAGAAAACATGTCAAGTTTTTTTTAGCTCACCTGAGCACTTGTGCTCGGGTGAGCTTTTGTGATCGCCTTTTGTCCGTCGTGCGTCGTGCGTCGTGCGTCGTCAGTCGTCCGTCGTCCGTCGTCCGTCGTCAACAATTGCTTGTGAACACTCTAGAGGCCACAGTTTTGGCCCAATCTTCATGAAACTTGGTCAGGATGTTTGTCTACATAATATCTCGGATGAGTTCGAAATTGGGTCATGTGGGGTCAAAAACTAGGTCACCAGGTCAAATCTTAGAAAAACCTTGTGAACACTCTAGAGGCCACAGTTTTGGCCCAATCTTCATGAAACTTGGTCAGGATGTTTGTCTACATGATATCTCAGATGAGTTCAAAATTGGGTCATGTGGGGTCAAAAACTAGGTCACCAGGTAAATTCAGGTAGGATCAAAATGTAGGCCACTTAGTCAAATGTTAGAAAAACACTTTAGATGCCAGATTTTTTGTCATTTTGCCTAACACAGCCATCTTAATCAGGTGAGCGACACAGGGCCATCTTGGCCCTCTTGTTTTTTAAACCCCCCCATAACTGTTTTAATATTTTATCAGCACAAATTCTGTGTATATACACTATCAGGCAGGGCCTATCCAGTTTCGTAATTCTAATTAATTTGAGGGAGGTTGCCGTGGTAGCATAAACAGCACTGGCACCTCAATGAATCATGGAGCGATCTTACTCCGTGATATCTCCGGAGCTTCTCATCCCAATCTGCAGTACAGATACGTGTTAACTAGCGTGACCCTCGATAAAAAATATATATTCTCCCAGATACAAAAGATGATAATCATGGGGTGGTGGAAGGGGGCCGGGTTAACACGCTTTTTTCTCCACCTCTTTATCGTTAGATTCAGGTCGTATAATGTATTTCTATAAGAGGTGGAAGCATTGTGGGTAAAAAAGAAAAGTGCACTTTTATCCCATATGTTTATGGTTTTTGAATGGCACTGTAAAGTAATTCAAACTGCAATTTTTTTGTGTCATTTACACTTAAATTTTAATTAAAGGAAGCAAACCAGAAGAATGTGAGAGTTCCTGTAAACACAGAGAATATGATTCTATGGTTTGGGACTCAGATATTTTGCCAGTAGAAGAAATAGAACACAATGGATTTTTGTATGAAATTCAGTCAAGTTATGCCATCTTCAAGAAAAGGAATAAGTGAAATCCAACTGAAAATTAATTTTAACCCTGGCCAAGTTCTTCAGTGGTACCTTCTTATCTTAAGGGTTAATTACTTACTTTACTGTTCACAAGTGAATATAAAGGATACTCCAGGATACTCATGCAGTATATAAAACTGTGTGAGAACAAAGCCTCTGGACTGCTAAGCTTTAATTGATAATCAATGCAGGACTTTGTATGCCAGCAATGGACTCATCATAGTTGCCAATATCTATAACTTTGGTGACAGTCATGGTCATCATGGTGATCTAGTCATGTGATCATGGTACGGTCATTTTTGGAATAGTCTTTTTTTTAACTTTGTGTAGATTAATCTTGACTGCAATGATATATTTGTTGAACATCTTCTTAAAAATGCTCTGAGTGTTAAGCTGAATTCATAAATCTGCCTAGTGCTTTGAATATGAAATCAGATCTTTTTTTAGCCAGGATTGTGGTCATGTGTATACCCCTTCATCAAAAACATGTTATTTATATGTATACATGTCTACAGTAAATTCAGATAAAAGGAACACGGTCAACAAAAAAAACCCTAAGAAATTATATTAGTAATCGTAGCTGTTAATTCAGAGCCTTAAGTTACTATTTGTTCTTATTTATAGATTTATATTCTGTTGAATGTCACGCTTCATTGTAAAGAGGAAACATTTAAACTCTGAATACAAGAAATAAGCCCTTTGATGATTGTTAAAAGTAATTACAAGCCTTTTCTATGAAATTATGACTTTGAAAAGCAAACTCTTTATCAAGGTATGGTATCTGTTGAGCTTTTATAATTGGGACAAGTATCATTAATTAGAGAATATTGAAAAGAAGAATTAGGGCTACTAAGCCCACCTTTAGTTTTCAACCCAGTGTAAGTTGTACAGTGAGGTTATTTGATAGGACTGTCTGTTAGACCATCAGCCTAACCTCTTATATAGATTACCGAAATTCTAAACCTTAATGTATGCTATAGAGAAAAAAAATATCGGAGAGAATGGAGCAAGGGAAAAAAAGCGGAGAATTTTGATTACTTTACCATCTTCATCTTGCTTAATTACAGTGATTAATCAAATCTATGTAGGGAGGCTGTCAATTTCAGCCGCAGAGTTTTTTTCTTCTTGTGTAGCAGACGGCAAGGAACGTAAGTGGGTTAAACAAATCGACTGAATGTGTTTTTTAATGAATTGATACTTGTTTTATGCAGATCAACTTTTCTTGGTGCTGGAATTTCAAGCATGTTAGTAAAGTTTTGTAAGCCATGTGGTTGGTTATTGCAGTCGATTCCTCTGCTAATGTCTTTAATTAAGTAAGTGTGGAAAAGCTTGTGGTGAGATATGAAAATGAAACCGTGACGGAGATATATGTGAAAGATTAAGCCTCTCCTTCCGAGGAACAGCTGATTTTAGCTGGGGCTCTTTTCTCTTATCTCTTCCATGAATCTGTAATGACAAAAACGATAATAGAAATATCAGTTTTCACTGGGCGGCCCCTTCATCACTTATCTTTATATAGCCATGTATTGAAATAAAAAAAAAAAATTGTAAGCACATTTATGCTTGAAAGTATTTTATACATACGCATGATGATAATTAAGCACAATCAGCATAATAAAAACAAAATAAGGATATTATGCCCCCATTATAGCCGTAGATAATAACCCTTTCCTTCTATTAATTGATTTTTCTAGAATGAAGATAATTATTTCTTGGCATTCAGCCACCTTTACCATTGGGCTACAGACAGGAATTAGCTGGCAAAAAAAGTGCCTTGTTTATGTTCCCACCATTAATGAAAGCGATTTAGACGAAGTGTTGGATAGTTGAAACCCAAGCTTTTGGATTTTTCCATAAATGGGAACCAGTCCTGTGTCACCTACCTTTGTTTTGGTGCTGGTTTCCTGCTTCTTAGGTCATGTGTCTACAATAAGGCTGGAGAAATGTCAGATTTGGCTTACTTGACAACTGACAAACTGTACAGAGGGATATTTGGAAGCGAAGTTATTACATAGTGCATACTCAGACAGTGCAGACTTCCAAAGAGGTTAGTACATCCAGGGCAATTAATTTGGAGTAGATTACTGCCAGTGGAGCAATTAGCATTGTTATAGAGTAGCCATGCTGGTTGTCTGGTCGTCTGCTTCTTGCCACCAGACCTGGATCTTTCGGCTGGTGTTTACATGAACCAGTCACCTGTGTTTACAGGGCAGTGATGGAGTCTGGAATAGGATTACCTTTGAAGTCCTCAAACAGTTTTTCTGGAAGACTTGCACTTGCTGAGGTGCTGACTTCAGCTTGATCGGGGTCAGGATTGTTGGGTTTTGGTTTATAGATGCTAGTTTCTGTTAAAGCAAAGCCTACTCTAGGGATCCATCCAGCCATTTTAAAATCATTTGTCTGTTTAGCTTGAAGAAATTGTTTGAAACTACATGTAAACTTAATAAAGAGCAAGTTGAGTGCAAGATATGTTATGCCCTTGCAACCGTATGAAGCTCCTAGCTGCTCTGTTGTGTCTGAGTATATTTTGACATATTTATTAACGTTTTGCAAATGGAACGAGGTCAGTTGCTTACAACTCTAATGTCCTTGTTTGTGTTACAATTGGACAGAGTGCCATCAGCATTTGGGCTGGGGACAATAAAATATTTGAGATGCCGTTACAAATGGTTACAAAGCTTCATATGATCATGGTGCCAGGTTCACTGGCAAATGGTTCAATGTTTTAGACCTTCTGTGAGCAGTTTCTAATAAAAAAAAGAAAGAAAAAAATCTTCCTGCGAGTAACTCGCAGGCTGATCAGGTTTTATGCTGTTCGCTGCTCCTCAGTGGTCTGGAAATGAGGATTTTATAATTAAATTTGGTAAGGTTTAGCTGTGGTTTTCTGCAGATCAGGCCTTATGTGGTACCTATTGAGTGCATCAAAATTAGTCTATATGAGGGAAAGGGTTAAAAAAAAAAAAAAGAGGTGCGTGTGTGTCACTAATCATGCAATTGTATGATTTCTGTTTACATGTGTAAATGTCAGATGATTGTACGATGACAGTGGCAGGACCCACACCTCTGTTGTTTCAATGTGACCTTGACAGAGTGCAGACGTCTGTGACTCAGTTTTAATTTATTATGGGCGACCAAATAGATTAAAAAACATTCTGAGATGAAAAAAAAAATATGTGCATTTATGTCTCTCTCTAAATGTTTTTGGCATCTTTCTGTCCGTCTGGTTTTTTTTTTTTTTTCAGTCTCTCTCTGTCTCTTCCTCATCATTTCATCTTCTGTCTGTCCATCCCTCTGTTTTTTTTTCTGATACATTCAAATGAGAGGTCAAAATTATGTTATGTAGATAGTGATAAAATAAAAAAAAAATTGATCAGTTAACTATAACTTTAAAATTATATTGCCCTGATTTTTTTGTTAATTCTTCCAAATTAATTGAAAATTATCCTATCCTCAGTTAATGTACCTTCAATGAAAGTTTCAAAAAATCTCGAAGTCTTTATTTTCTTGCATGTTCCCAGGTCAGAGATACCTTTTTAAATCTGGTTTGAATCAAATTTGATTATGTTGTCAGTAGACCGCTAAAACACTTTTTTGTGTGTGTTAAAATATCTCTGAAGAATCCAAAAGTCTAAGAGAACTTCGGTGATGCGCTTTTATTATACAAAGAAACAAGTTTCGAGATGTGTTTAGCAGACTGACAAAGTTCTTATGATTACACTTAAAAACACTGACATATTTATTGCTACAAGGAATCCATGAGTTTGAAAATGGCTGTGCAGGATGGTTTGAATTATATCATGAAGGGGAAAGCTAGTGCCATGAAACTGGTTGCTTATAATTAGGATAATCTAACATTCACGGATGGGACTGAAGAGGAAGGACAAAGAAAAAGGCTGGAATGTTGGCCAACTTTATTGCACACATAATTGTAAGGAGATTAGTGAATTAAATTCAGGGTAGTATTTATTGGCTTTTTATACGCTATGCCTGTAGGGATTTTATTAAAATGTGTGCTTAATAGAAACTCAGGTGTATCAAGGTGTTCATTTTAATATGGTTCTTTTTGGCATTGAAGACAGACTGGATTGTGCAACTGATATAAATGAAGGAACTGTTGGCTGAAATGTAAGATAGATGAAGGAAACACAATCTGTCAAGAAATATTTGATTTGTGCTTATATTTTGCAAGTGACATTGAAAAAAGCAAAACCTATTTCTCACCAACTTTTGCCATGTGCATTATTTGGACCCACTTTGTTTTTTGTTTCCACATCATTTGGATTGCCTTTGTTTTTTGCCAGTATGACAGAGTGTCATTTTATGCTAATTACCAAACAGTGCAGTATGGTGTCAGATTGCCACATGTTTGTAATCATGAGCAAGGGAAAATGAAAACAAACCCATAACTGTTTGTCACATTCAATTAATGTTTAGAATTTGAAATAGGTCACCGTCAATTAACAAGGAGGGTTACCCCATGTGCTCAAGTGCACATTTGTAACAAAACAGCTAGTATACTTTTTTAAAAGGCTATATTATTTTTACACTCTGTGGACATCCTGTTTGCAGCCTGATATTAGATTACTTAAAAAAAAGCAATATCAAGTAATGCTTTAATATTACATTTATAAATCAAAGGCAGTTTAATTATTTTACATATAAATAATAAAAAAATATGCTATATGTTTTACAATATACTATTCAATCATGATTATCAAATAGCAATATGATAATTACATTGTTCCATCATATCAGTATAAGCTGCATGGATTTCTTTCTTTTTTTTTTTTTCTCAATAAAACTGAAATATCTTAAAAGGAGTATAATAAATAATTGTAAAGGATAGAACAGTATGACATATTAATACGTCATCACAATTTATGAAGTTATTTTGTATAACATGGATCCACTGCATGATTTAAGGTTGTGACAATTAAGTGGCAGGTCTTTAGGTTGGTCTGAGAAGAATCGTTGTCATCAAATCTTTTGCGATAAAATCTCAAACCACTGACGCTATTATGCGACATTGTAGGCTGTGTTGCAGTCATTTTTCTCAAGGCTTACGTCTAGATATGACAGTTTTTGTCTCTATCTTTGACTTCATTATTGCTTCTCGTCTATAAATATATATTTAAACAACGCAGAGCATCAGAGGTGATGATTACGTATATATATTCCAGAATTTACAAGAGCTTGCATTAGATGTATTTCTATCACATTGCATGGCAACTTCTTGCAAATCCTATTGCTTGATTATTGAGCATGAACAAGTAGATAATATTTTCTTAAAACAATGATCAAACGATATGAAATCTGATATTCAAGTTTCATTTTGCATATTGGAAGTATTTCTCTGCTGTGTTAATGAAAGCATTCAAAGTGTTGATCAGGATTGATGAGTGGCATTCTTTCCCCAGGTAATTTAAAAAAAATGTGATGTCGGAATGTGAATGGCTTTCTATAACTAATGATTAGTTTTGCAACTAGAATGGTCGGAATTCTTAATTTTTCAACACAAGTGGAACTACTGCAACATCTTTAGATTTCGATATTTTTGTATTTTCCAGGGGATGGTAAGAGTCAGGAAGACGTTCATGAGTGTCCGTATTGTACATACAGCAGTGTGAATGCAATGCACATCCAGAGCCACGTGTTGTCTCAGCATCCACAGAGTGAAATTGCATGCCCGCTGTGCCAGGAACCGTTTTCCGAGAAAGCCAAAATTGAGCAACACCTCACGAAGGTCCACAATGTAAACTCAGAGGGACTTCAGAAACTGCTTCTGTTGGTGGAGGATCCACAAGCATCTAAGATGCCACCAACAACAATCAGGGACTCGGCTGTTCCGAGCTATAGTGCAGCTGTGGCAGAGACGACAGAAATAAACATGGATGCTCTTGAGATGGAATCTGCAAAACTTGTAGCAGAGGATGGTGAGTGTGTCATTTATATTATTTTGTTTAAATGTACATGACAAAATAAATATATATACTTTTACTATTTTACATAAAGAAAATAAATGAAAAATACATAAGATATTTATTGCTGAAAATGAGTTTTAACATGTATGAAAAAAGTCCTTTTAACTGATTTTAACATTTAAGGCTTGGCATTATTAATTATTTGCTGGCTTCACCTGTTATATATGATTATCTTTATTTATTTGTTGCTTAAAAAAAGTAAATTGCGGTGACTCATATAGGATAAATAAGTTTAAAATTTTTCTTTCTTATTTTCAGCCATTGATTTAGCCTCAGCCTCGGACAAGGATGCAGATGACCAGTTCCGTTGCCAGACCTGCTCCAAGTCATTCACCAACATCGACCAGCTTTATTCCCACCAGAATGAGCTTGGCCATCTTGAACTGAAGCAGACCCCTCGTGGCCCAGGGTACTTGTGTTGGAAGAAAGGTTGCAACCAGTATTTTAAAACTGCTCAAGCATTGCAAATGCACTTCCGTGAAATCCATGCCAAAGCCATAGGACTGAGTTCTTCGGACAAATCAGAATATAAATACCAGTGTCAGATATGTACCCTGGCCTTCAAATCTCAGCACAAGCTTCATTTCCATGCACAGATGCATGTCATCAAATCAGCTGTCAGTTGTAACTTGTGCTCAAAAACATTTGGGTCCATTGCAGGTCTGCGAAAGCATGTTGAAACGGGTCATGAGCTGAGTGAAAGTGAACTGGAGCAATACAGGGCAGAAATCTGTGCCAATACAATGGCCCTATCAGCATTCATGGCAGATCCAAGACTTACCAAAGTATTTGCTCAGTCAGAACTGCAGAAGGAAAGGCTTAAATCCAAGATTACTCTACCTGATTCGGATGTAAATATGAAAGATGCTGAAGAAAATGGTGGACTTGATTCGGAGATGTCGTCCAAGGATAACTCTCCTTCATCAACCCCTGTCTCTATGGAGAATGGGATAGAGAAAGGATCAGGTGATGGCTTTGACAAAGGTGACAGTGATATGAATTCCAAGGAGCAACAGTTCTTTGAGGATTATATTAATAGTCAAGCTTTTGCAGAGGGATCGTATGAGGATCCAAACAGGAAATATAAATGCCATAGGTGCAGAGTGGCTTTTACTAAGCAAAACTACTTAACTGCTCATAATAAAACACTGATGCACAGGAAAGGGGATCGCATGAATTATCCAATGGAGAAATTCCTTGATCCCAATCGCCCCTATAAATGTGACATTTGCAAGGAATCATTCACTCAGAGGAACATCCTCCTTGTCCACTACAATTCAGTGTCACATTTGCACAAAGTTAAACAGGCCTCCAATTCTGATAGTCCAGTACCAATGGAAACCTCAACATCAGTACCTGAACCATCAGTTAAGCCACCCACCACAACAGCTTCAGCTGTTTCATCATCATCTTCATCATCATCATCATCTTCCTCATCCACAGAAAAGAATTCCATTAAGAAATCTCGTGAGATGTCACCTGAAGATGAAGGGAACAGACCTTACAAATGCAACATTTGTAAAGTTTCTTACAGTCAAGGATCAACTCTTGATATTCATATACGTTCAGTGGCTCACCAGACAAGGGCTTCAAAACTGCAAGAGTTGGCAATGACTGGTGAAGTTGACCTCACTAGACCTCTAATTGAAGAACCAGTGGACAAGTCTCTACAGGCTCAACAGAAGCTTCTCAATGATTTCCTCACCAAACAAACCTCAATGTCACCACTGTCACAGCCATCGCTGCTGTTCCAAGGTTTACCCGGATTAGCCAGCTACCCAGGATTTCCAGGGCTCCCTTCTCTTCCAGGACTTCCTCTCCTGACTGGCTTGCCACCTCTGCTCCCACTTTCACTCCCAAATCAAGTGTTCCAGTCCTCAACAGCCAGTAGTACCTCTAGTCAGTCACAGTCTAGTTCAGCAAACAGGTCATCATCATCCATGTCATCCTCAACAGATTCATTCTTGTCCTCTGCAAAATCTCTAGAAAAGATCTCTCAACAGTTGATGTCTTCTCAATCCAAGCAAGGCATTTTCTCATCAGAATCATCATCATCCAATGCTTCATCCACAACTACAACAGTGCAGTCCCAAAGCTTACCCTCAGGAAGTATTCATGTATGTCAACGGTGTTCAGCTGTATTTGCTAGCCAAGAATCGTATGTTCAGCATCAGATGTTTTGCTCAGGAAGTTCGTCAAGTCCCACTCCAAATCTGTCAGGATCGCTGGGAAATAAATCTCGCTTTATTGGGAGAATAAAGCCTGCCATTCAAAGAAATTTACTTGAAAATTTTGGATTTGAATGTGTGATGCAGTTCAATGAGTTCAATCAACGAATCAAGAGGGATGAAGAAGTGAAAGAAGCAAATGATGAAAAGTCAGAAAATCAGGAATGTAATGGAAATCCAGGTGAGAATGAGAAACATGACAATCCAGGGAATGAATCCAAGGAGGAGGAGAATAAGGATAATGTAAAAGAAAAGGATGAAAATGCTCAGGTTGATCTACCAGAGATGAACAAGTGTAAGTGTAACCACTGTGGTAAACAGTTCTCCAGTGTTTGGGTGTTGAAAGCCCATGAAGAAGAGGTTCACAAAGAAATTGTACCTATTGAGAAAGTGGAAGATTTTGGAGATCAGTTCAAGACTGATTTTGAGAAGAAAAACCCCAAGACTGAGCCTGAAGCTCCAGCTACGCCTGTAGCCCCAACAACACCTGCACCTGAAGAGAAAGTGATCAAGCAAGAAATGCCCCCACCACCTCCACCCCCACCTGCTCAAATGCCAATGGACATGCTTCAGATGATGAACATGTTCAACATGGGGATGATGCCCATGCCAATGCCTCTGCTAATGAATACACAACCCATGCCTATGATGATGCCCCCACCAGGAATTGACCAGGTCTTGAAATCTCCTGGCCTGTCTGCATATGACTCTGGCTCCTCCAGCCAAGGACTTAGCAGTCAGCAGAAGCAGTCCCTTCAGAGTGCTGCAATGGCAAACCAGAAGAGAGCAAGAACCCGTATAAATGATGAACAACTTAAGGTTCTGAGAGGATACTTTGATATCAACAACTCACCTGCTGAAGAGCAGATTCAAGCAATGTCAGAACAGACTGGTCTACCAATGAAAGTCATTAAGCACTGGTTCAGAAATACTCTGTTTAAAGAGAGACAAAGGAACAAGGATTCTCCTTACAATTTCAATAACCCACCATCAACAACTCTTGATCTTGAAGAATATGAGAAGACAGGAAAACTGACAATTATTGAAGAAAGTAGTCCTCCAGCATCAGAAGATGCAAGTCCTGCACTGAAAGAACCTGAAATCAAGAAAGAACCAATGGAAAAAGGTGATGAATCTCAGAAATCTGTGCCTATGAATCCTAAGAAGTTGGATGAGTCTAAACCAAAGAGCTTTTCCCACAATCCCCACAATGCTGTAGCCTCAGAACCCCATGGTTACAAGGTACCAGAGGAATCTCCTTCAAACCCAGGACCTAACTCCTCATCCACATCCTCATCACTGCCTCATATGCCATCTGCTATTCCTGCACCTTCACCCAAGCTCACCTCGCCAGGGACCAATGAAAGTCTGATGCAAAGTTTTGCATACAGCTTCTCAGCAATGAATACGCCAAATACTCCAAACTACCCACCGACATCTACAACTCCGACGTCTACACCTCTGTATGAGAATCACAATTATTCCCCACCGGGTGGGTCGTCAGGCAGAAGGGCAAACAGGACAAGGTTCACAGACTACCAGATAAAATGTCTGCAAGAGTATTTTGAGCAGAATGCCTATCCAAAAGATGATGAATTGGAACACTTGTCGAAGATGCTCGGACTGAGTCCTCGTGTCATTGTTGTGTGGTTCCAAAATGCTCGTCAAAAAGCCAGAAAGATTTATGAGAATCAGCCTGCCGATTCCATGAAGGATATGTCATCTTCATCGTCACCATTCAACAGGACCCCAGGACTTAACTACCAGTGCAAGAAGTGTCAAGCAGTCTTCCAAAGATACTATGACCTTATCAGGCATCAGAAACGTCATTGCTTCACAGATGGGGAGAAACAAGAGTCGCATATGATGTCAGATGACAGTGACTCCATGTCTAATGTTACCTCACTTGATAATACTTACTTCTCAGATTCTGAATCTGAAGCATCATCCACGATAAGCAAGTCAAACAAAGACGCTAACAGCAGTCATAATGAAAGTTCCAGTATGACTAGGTACCAGTGTGATAAGTGTGACATGACATTCCATCAAATTGACCTGTTCAGAGAACATCAGAATGTACACAGTATGAACCCAGGGTTGTTCCTTAACCTCCCCACAAGCAGTGCTTTTGGAGTTCTGCAAACCATGGCCAGTACTTCTCAGCATAACCAAATGGAGGATCGCTCACCAGCCAAGCGCAAGTTTGAAGAAGAGGAGGACCCAGATCAGCCTCGTGACAAACGTCTGCGCACCACAATCTTGCCTGAACAGCTTGACTACCTGTATCAGAAATATCAGATCGACTGTAATCCAAGTCGCAAACAGCTTGAGGCAATTTCCAAGGATGTTGGACTGAAAAAGAGAGTGGTACAAGTATGGTTCCAGAACACGAGAGCCAGAGAGAGGAAAGGTCAGTACAGGGCACATCAACAACTTATCCACAAACGTTGCCCAATCTGCCGTGCATTGTTTAGAGCAAAATCAGCTCTTGAGTCTCACTTGGCTACCAAGCATCCTGATGAAATGGCAAAGGGAGACATAAACATTGACTCAATTCCTGATGCTGCCATTGAGAGCCCTGTGCCATCCTCAGCCAGCATCATGTCTCCCTCACCTGATTACAACAAGCTGCTTGCCCCTCCAGGCATGCAAGGTCTGCTGCCATACATGCCCACAGCAAGCCTTGGCGGGCTTGGATTCCCGCCCATGGCAGACCCTATTCAGATGTCCATGAAACAGTTCTATGAAGACTCATTCAAGAAATACATCAATGAACTGAGCTCAGCCAGTCATCCATCACACAAACCCAGTTCAGCCTTGCTTAGTCATGAAATGCCATCTACTCCAATGAAATCGGAGAGTAATGCAAGTTCCATGGATGACGATGCTCCTTTGGATCTCAGCAAGCCACTGAAGGTCAGCACCCCATCTGACCACTCGAAACACCGTGATGGACCCACCTCTCATTCCAGTCACAGCAGTGGACACAGCAGTATTGAACACAATGAACGTAGCAGACAGGCCAGTGGACATAGCTCAGGTCAGGGTATACTGGACTCCTCTGTTGACCAGAGTTACATGATGAAGAGGTTCAACCATGACAACTCCATGCATGGATCTGATGTTCCTGATGAAGAATTATCCAACTTGAGCAGTAATCCAACCTCTCCTGCACAGACAATGCACTCAGGTGGCTCTGCAATGGCCAACAAGCGATACAGGACACAGATGACCAGTCTTCAGGTTAGAATCATGAAGCACATCTTTGTTGACTATAAAACTCCAACAATGGCTGAATGTGAAATGCTAGGAAGAGTGATTGGGCTTCAGAAACGCGTTGTCCAGGTCTGGTTCCAGAATGCTCGAGCCAAGGAAAAGAAGGCCAAGTTGAACATGGCAAAGTCTTTCAGTCACCAAGAGGTAGACTTTCCAAAGCCCCCAGAAGAATGCACCTTGTGTAATTTCAAGTATTCCCACAAGTACACTATCCAGGACCACATCTTCACAAAAAAGCACATCGATAAGGTGAAAGACTACATACAGTCACAGACTGATGCGGAGCGAGAGCTGTCCAGTTCGGCAGCATCCATGGCCGGAGTGTCGGGACTGTTGCGGTCACAGCAGCCTAATGATGTGGACCACATGCGTAAACTGATGGAAGAGGCCAGCGCCCAGTCGCAGATGGCACAGATGCAGTCCATGGGGCTTGGACCACTTGGGCTAGGCCCAGGGGGACTGTCAGGTAATAACAGTAATCTTTGATTTACAGTCAGTTCTTCATCTAAGTATTAGTTACAGCAGTTATAATATTTTCATCAGAATATCATTTTTAGGTTCTTGATTAAGAGTGCTCAGTGTTTGATGACATATGAACAACTTGGTCAGCCTGCTAGTTCAAACTGCAATTTGCATTGTTACCAATAGTTCTGGACTGGCTGTGCCCTTGCAGTTTTATTCAAAATCTCTGACCTCTGATTTAAGTGTTTCTGATGTTGTGTCTCACTCACTGGTTCATCTTGGTTAACAGATAACTGATATTTGATGATGCAAAGTTGAAAACTTGACTTATACCTCAGTACATTGCTTAGCCAATCCTACAATTTGTTGCTTAATACATCTTTCAGGCATGGGACTGATGAATCCAACTGACTATCTGCAAGAACTGAAGAAAGACAATAACAAAGACAGGTCGAAGAAGGATGGGGACAAATCTGAAAGTAAGTTTTTGATCATATGACTTAAACCATGTACTCCTTTTGGTGGAAGTTTAGTTGTGAATTAACCAACACTCTTTTTAATGACAAAACAAAGGTTTGGAGATAAGCTACAAGTAATGATCTTTATAAAGCTTTTTTTTTTTTTTTTTTTTATAAATTTTAGATATTAACAAATTTAAGATAACATCTTGGTCTTTCTCTACCTGTTTTTAGCTGGATGTTGCTATATGGTTGAAATACCTTGCTGCAACAGAAAACTCAAAACATGTCAGAACGTGTACACTATCTTTTTATGGTTTAAAACAATCCCTTCACAATGGCACAAAAGTTTCATAAGCATGTAGGTGTTCTAAATGAATTTGACCTTTTTTGCCAAGGTGACAATACAAGCATCAGACTTATATTAACAAAGTAGTCTGTGAATAGATATTTACATTAGATCTAAACCTAGTTTCCATGGTGATCTCTTTCATAATTGCTCAATTTCTTAAAGGTGTGAGAATCATATTCACACTTAATCATTTTTATTTTTTTAATTTAATTGACATCAGAATAAAATATTATTTCAGTTTCCGAAGTTGCTTATATATAAGTGACATTAGCTTGAAATATTATATTTTATATTCAATAAATTTCAAACTTAAAAGATGTGAGATATAATGTCTCACATTAGAAGAAGGTTACAAAGGAAAAATAGAGTTATTTTGTAAGTACGTGCATAGAAGAAGGTATCTCAATAAGGCATTATAACAAAATGCTTATTTGGGAATACTGCACCCAAAGTTCAATAGAACATGCTAGTTTGCAATTCTTTGCAAGGACTAATTAGAGAAAGAACAAAATGCATTGATGATTCATTTGAGAAAGAATGAATGGCAGTAATGACCAATTAGGGAACAAGTCACATCACAGACAAGACTGATGTCACTGATTGTCAACCAGGGCCCTAATACATCAATCTCCCAAGACTGTATTTTAGACTCAGACACAAGAAGTGCAAATTTTCGAAGTAAAATCTATTTCAGTAACAATATTTATATTTCTTTCTGCGTAAAGGGAAGATTAAACAGATATAAATAAAAAAATTTTTTTTGTATAAATGAAAAAAATAATGTAAAATAAGATTTTTTTTTATGTATAAATTTAAAAAAAAAATGTAAAAAAAAAGATTTTTTTGTATAAATTCAAAATGAAAAATGTTTTACGAAAATTTTCAAATGATAAAATCATGAGTTTTAAATGTAGATTAAGGAGATTGATGAATTACTGTGCCCACATTATTAACCTTCTGTTTTACCTGTGTGTCTAACATTTACCTCCCTTGTTCTACATAGGCTCTTCAAAGAAAGATACAAAAGGTGGTCTCTCGGCTGATTCCCAGCTGCCGGGTATGAATATGCTCTCTCCATTTGGTGGGCTCATACCAGGCATGGATCCAGGGATGTTGCCCTACATGTATCCTGGGCTCCCGGGGCTTCTCCCTGGGATGCCGGGTATTCCCCCGATACAACCCGGATTTATTCCAGGTCAGTTGGCCTTCCAACGCTATACGCTTCCTTACTTTTTTTTATTATTAAAAACCCTTTTTACTAAAATATTTAATATTATTTATTTTTCCTTATCGTTAGATTATATCTTTATTTAAATAAAATAAGTTTTTATGTACATCCCTCTTTAATATATTATTTAAATATATTCGGTATCATTTTTTGCATATTTAGTTATTGTGAAAAAAAAAAGAAAAAAAGAAATACGTTGCTGCCTTTTTGATTATTTGTCATCAATTTTGATGACAGATAGAGCTTGCTCATATCTCGGAAGGCTAATGTTTTGGATTCTTTTTAAATTAGACTGAATGTAAGTGATGCTTTATTGCATTGTAATAGATATCATTATCTGGCCCATTCATTACTGTAGAACTCACTTGGTGATGGTTTAATTGTCCATTAGTGCTCATTTTTCCCATTTATTTCCTGCGATGACATTTTAGAAACTGTGTTTAAACCATTGTTTTTACATTTCTTATGTATTTTGATGAACTGGCGTATTTATGATGTTTATTATGTTTGACAAAGTAGTCCTGGCAGGTTTAGTGACAAATCATGTTTAAGATGGTTAAATAATTGTAAACGAAAAGATTTATTATACATATTATATTTTACAAAAATTTAGAATTTCACTAGGTTTTTTTTTGTGCATGTACACATTCATTTGATATGACATAATTTTAATAACTTTTTAAGTATTATTTTTTTCCCCTTTCTTATTACCATTTAAGTTACAAAGACTAAAATGAAAAAAAACAAAACAGTTTTATTCATAATAACTTTGATACCCCCATATCACAGAATTTTGTGGCCGTGTAAGAATCTCTCCTGTTACATCTCATCCTACACACTCATTAAATTATTACACATTACATTACACATTCCATTACACAGGGTAGTAATCTTTTTCAGTGTAAATTCTTGTTTAAACTTCGTCATAGTAGTTGTTTCTCCTTTTCTGACTATATATCAACCCCACTATGTTTCAGGTGCAGAGCACATGCTCGGATATGACCCCATGACCTATGGCACTCCCCTTCCACTGCTTCAGATTCCTCAACAAGCCATCAAAGATGTGAGCTCGAAGTTGATGGATCCCAAGGCCACTCTTGGTCAGTACACTCAGGACTGCAAGTCCATCTCGAGTCTACGCTCGCTGGTCAGTAGCGTGGATTACAACTGTGCGCGGGAAGCCACTGTTGACGTTGGCTACATATGCAAGAAATGTCAAATGGTGTACCCCGCCAAGGAGGCTTGCGTATCCCACCAGCGGATGATGTGTTTCCCAGGCGGAAAATTGCCAGAGGGGATCAGCGTTATTCTGAAACTGGAGCAGATCCAGTACGACTGTAAACTGTGCTCGGAGAAAGTGTCCACAGTTCAAGAGTTCAAATCCCACTGTGTGACAGAGGGGCATAAAAACAAGGTAGCTCTGTACCAGCAACAAAAGTCTGCCCCATCCACACCCAAACCCAGTGACCCCAACCCCTCAACCCCTTCTCCGCGCCCTGATGTTCCGACAGAGAAAGAGAAGGTCTCAGTCTCAGAATCGGAGAAATTCATGGGTGTTTAATGATGACGGATGTTTAGGTCTTGAAAATTCAGGTGATTTTAGATAGACGTGAACACTGTACGTTCATGATTGTAAATGTGCTACAGAGGTAGTGGACAGTGATGAGTGAACAATGTCTGACACTCGCGCACTTGCGTAACTTACATGTTTAGTATTCCATGGTGAGAACTGAAGAAATCCAATTTCAAACAGCGAATAATGTCTGACAGCATTTGCTGTTCTATGTATACAGTTATCATACAGTATTGATATGTCAAATAATCTTAAAATATGTCGTAAACTTGTATGAGCTTAAGCTTTTCTTATTTTTCTTTTCCACTGTCTTAAAGTGCTATGCTAGGCCAGATCTTGTACTTTTCTAATATTACGGTTACCATTAATCTATTAGCATTTAGTGTAATGATGGAATTAATCCATTTAAATAATTACGTGTAATTTAATATGATGACCACTATATATATATATGTATATATGTTGGGAGGGAGTTCTTGACAAGCATTACCCTATGTTTCATTTGGTTCAGTATACATTTCAAATTTAACTTGAGGAGTATGAAAGATTTGTACATATTTATTCCATTATAGCATTTACAATTTGTACCATTCTTATATTTGTTATTTACTGTTATATCTTTCATTTGCTTAGCATGACCGTTCATTTCTTGAAAACATGTAACATATTTGCTTTATCTCGATAAAGACCTCATCAGGAAAATCCAAGTTCTGTGTCCCATTTTGTATTTATAACTTGAAGATTTGATGTCTATCCAAACCTTAACAGATAAAGAGGTATTGTCTTAGATGAAGTTTATTAAGAGGTGCCAAGGAAAACTGTTACAGAAAAAGATTCAGGAGGTATTTAGTCAAGATTAGATAAATGACATGGTTGTATATTTTCCGCTAAAGTAGGTTCAGTGGATGGGTTGTTTACCGTTAATATTTCACAAGTTTTAAATGTACGCACAACTGTTTATATCTCATATACTAATGTTGAAATATTGTTCTGTAGTAAACAGTGGACTATTTTTTTTTCCTGTATAGTTTATTTCAACAGTTGTTGTTCTTTGATACTTCATCAGCATTTATTAATAACATTATACAGAGTTAATATTATTTTCTGTTACATGCTTTGGTTTTTACCAAATGAAATTTGGTATTGTTTTATGTTGAAAATGGATCTGTATTTTGTGAGTGCATTTAGGTCAAACTCTGACCTACTTTTGCGCTAAAAGGTAAAATCGAAGGATGTGTGTGAGTAGATGGACATTTTTTGTCGATGCTAGAGAGCAGTTTGGCTCTTCATTGCTTCTCAGTGATGGTTTTATCATTTCGATAATATGCCATAAATCGCTCCTGCAGTTTATGGTAACGAAAATAAAACATGTTTATTGTAACTAAACTCGTTGCATATTTTGTCCTCACTGTAGTCTTGACTTGTATTTTTCATATTATGACCGCTTGTATTTTAGACAACACATAAAAATGATTTACAGTTGTTGCAAATAATTTTGAAAGAGATGTTTCGGGACCTCGCATTGAAAGGGAAAAAGAAAACAAAAAATGTTTATATATGACTGGATTGTTCTGATTTATTGTGTATAGATCAATTATGTCATTTGCAAAGCATTATGGGAAACTGATTCTATTAATAGCATCTCTGTGAGTAAGTGACTTATGGGTAGAGGATGCGTCTTGTATGTAGCGGGGAACATTTCTTAGACTGACTTATATAATTAAATGTTAGTGAACTTTATATATGCTTAGCAATGTATACAGTGACAAATCCTTGATGTTTAAATATTTTCTGTCAAAGAGTTCTTGTTGTTTATTTTTGTGGAGTCATGTGATCCATTGTTTGGCATGTGATTGGTTGATTCTGAGGATTGTTTATTATTGACTGAATATGTCTGTGTGTCCGTATTGACTGTAGTCTGTGAGGATTTTTTTTTGAAAACATTAGTTCTTTCAGATATCAGGTTGATTTATAATTATATATATATATATACCTCATGATTAACTGTTGGTTTATTAATGTCAAAAAATACATTGCAAGGGGGATAACCCCTCATGTCATTTTAGATTTCAATATTGAGTGACTTCCCCTTACATCCATTTTTGTATGTTGCTCGCTTCATAGTGATATTAATGCTTTAGTTTCACAAAGTAGGCATTTACTTATCAAACGATTCACTTTGAAACTTGTATAATTCATTTATTCTCTTGTAAGAATGACAATTGTAACACTGTTATTTAAAGCACTTTAAAAAATTCTCGTCAGAATCAAAGTCTTAGAAATCAAGTGTAAAGTTAGTCTCAAGTAATAACTACCTACTTGGAGTTGTACATTTTGAAGTACCACTTGTGTGACATGACGTTTCATGTACAAGGTTAAGGGGCACTGCTAATTTTTAAGCATGTTCAGCCGATTTTGTTGTATTTGATAATTTTTTTAAAACCTCAACTTGCATTTAAACTGATTTATAAGCATTTATAAAATGGTTGTGTTATAAACAGCATTGAATATTATCACTATAATATATTAAACTTAATTTTGACTTACTTTACATTTATATTAAAAGTTATCTAAACACTTCAGTTTTCTTTTTTTCTTAAGAGAGTTTGTATAAAATACATTATGTATGTAAAATGCTGCTTTTCTTTAATCCTTCATATTACTAGTGTAGGAATATTTTCGACTGATTTAATTTTGTATTGAAATTTATATTTGTTATAAGAGAAAGTGATTTATTTTTGTTACTAGTTTTTTGTCGCTAGATTGTCAGTGTTCATTTGACTTTTTATCTGTTTATAGTTCGGTGCTGAAGAGGTTTTATTTCTGTATTTCTCTCTCATTTTATTCACATGTCATTTCTGTTTCTATTCTCTAGTCTACAAGCAAACAAAGCCTGCAATATAAGTGTGTTTTATGATGCATTTCATAAGAGAGCCAACTATACCTGTACCCTAGGTTTGAACCGATTCTACACAATTCACATTTTTAATCGTGAAACTCTTTAACTTTTCTGCCTTTAAAGGTATCCTTGTGTTTTCCAATCATCTTATTTGTACTTAGAAGTAGCAAACAGTATGAAACCAAATAAGCCAGAGAGCTACTTGAAGGCTGATCTGGTTTTATACTGGTTGCGAAGCTCATTTCCTTTAAAGCTCTTTAATGGGAGGAGACTTAAAAATAGACCATCATGCTTCATGGACATTTATACCTCTCACTAGCCCCTGCTTAGTGATTTTTGTTGACTATCACAGCTATGTTCATATTGTACAACAACAACAACAATTGGCCTACTATTCATTAAAAAATAGTGTGTTCATGGACTTCATACAGTATCCCATAATTTGGCGGTGCCTGATGGGATAAATTGGTATACTGGAACCTGACCTTGGTGAGAATCCGTCTGCTGCAGCTAAATTATTGTTGACTCTAGTTTGGAATTTTGCGGTATTTTATTTTTTGTGTTCAGGCTAGCGGTATATCCTAAATATGTTGGATAATAAGTTTTGTTTATGTCATCCAGTATTGTGTGAACTACATTCCTAGATTAACTTCATGTTGTTATTTTTTTTTTCTGTCTTCTGTTTGAAACAGAAAGACAGACCCTGTTACTCTTATTCTGTTAAAAACAAGTCTTGAAACAGTTTTAAATTGAAGATTGTTAAGATTATCGGTAAATAGGTCTACCAAGGGTATAGCACCTATTTTAAATATTCGTGTTTATGCGCGTTTAAACGTCCAAGTAGAAATTGAAAAATTCAGCCTCTGAAAACATCTTAAAACTCACCATAGAAGTTCTATCTTCAAGTTTATTCTAGTGGAGAGGGTATTCCTATTGGCTATGCCCCTTTCTATGTTTTCTGCCATTTTTTTAAAGACTGATTCAAACTTATGTACCATTTTGTTTCGTGCTCATTTATTATACAGTATTTCATAGATTTTAATAAGTCACATTCAGAAATATACATTCTTTAAATACTTTCTTTTCACTTCATAGAGTATGCTTAATTGAAAAGATCTTCATTTTATAGACAAATTTTTATTGGTTCCATCCTGTTTAGAATAGAACAAATAATAAAAAAAAAGAGAAAAGACAACCCTTCTTTCAAGAAAGTTTCTGGGAAAAACAACAGATTTCAAATGTGTGCAATGCAAGAACTTCTATAAGATGTTGTGAAAATTTTCTCTAATCTCTTTGTGTTCATATTTTGATAAAGGAGAATTAGATTGTATTTTGTTGTTAACCAGTGTTGGTAGATTTATTTTTATTCTTTGATTTCATGGAACACACTGTATTCAGCATTTATAAGTTGTAAATTTTATAAATGAAGCCATGTATGTACACACAAACATAAGTATGTTTAATTAAGGTTTTTCCATTAAATTCAATATTTTCCTACTTTCAAACGTATATATCTAGCTTTTAATTTGAATATACTCAAAATATTAACTTAAAGCAAATTCTAAAAATGCAGAGCAAGGGAGATAACTCCATGGTTTTATTTCCCATGGCTCTTGGCCAGTGTATAAAAACTGTGTCTACATTTGACAGTGTCTCTGCTATTAGGCAAATTTTGTTACCAAAGAACATGTATTAGAGGCAAGTCTTCCATCTGCACGTCACATAAAATGTTCAAGTGATATACATGTACATGCATTTGTTAACAACATATAGCACGTTATATTTGCCATTTGTTAAGGATTTGATAAAAATGATAATGATTTGATTTTTTTAAAAAGTTTCTTCAAAATCTTGATGTGTCATAGTTAGGTTATATTTAAAAACAATGTATACATATTTTCATGCTGACTTCAGAATGAATTTAGATGTTATACATGTTTTTAGTAGATCTTGTTTCTGTATAAATCTCAATTCTAATGGTGGGTCTACATTATTTTCTGCAGAAATAAAGATACTTACGTCACATTTTGATGCAAATAAAAGAACCAGTCTGTCACAGATTTGACAGTGTGTGGAAATCCAACAATTGTTAGCATTTTGATACGGACATTTCAGTTAAGGATAGTGTATTTAGTAGACTAGATTTTGAATGGAATAGTGATTGATACCAAAGTATTCAGTTACATTAAACAAGTATTTGCACATGAAGACTTCAGTAATGACCTGTTCAAGCTGACATGAATTTAGTTATTAGATAATTGTTATAACTCATAACTCTTAACATGTTTATAACATTGTTACTTCTCACGTTTCGGTAGTATATATATATATATTGCATTTATACATAGTTACTGAATATATATGTTCTATTGTACCGTTTTTGGTACGGATGATTTTAGACTATTTTCAAGATTTAACTAGTAGTTGGCTTCAGCAGATGAATAAATCGTATTTACCATTATATATTGGGTGTTTTCTTATTATTCTTCCATTCCATTATTATTCACTTGGATTTTCCATGTGAGGAAGCCTACCATCTGGCTCGTGGTAGGTTGGTGGTTCGAACCAGATGCCTCTGTGCACTTTGGGACTTCCTGTCCTTAGCTGGTTGTGTCTTAGTGACAAAGACGGAAATTTCACTCACACAATAACTCCATTATAATCCTTTGTTTATTTATTGGGTTTAACGACACACCGTCAGTATTTCTATCATTTGGAGACTATGTCTACTTGAATGTTGTGGACATGTGGCGTGATACCACACCCAGTTGAATTATCTTGACCCCTGGCCGACCAGTCCTGGAACTAACCTTATATGCTGAGCACCAAGCAAGATGGCTATACCAGTACTGTTGTTTAAGACTTTGGTATGTCATGGCTGAGTATCGAACCCATGACCTCCCAATTTCAGGATGGACACCCTAAGCACTAGGCAGCTGGGACCAGTAATCCTTTATTTCATTCTGCTCAGTAAAGTGGGTGCCAATGATGAAATTGTGCATCACTTCATGTACTACACATTACATGAAGTAAATTAAAAAAATAGAATAAGAGCTAAACTAGGCTAAGTACCTATACAAATATATGCACAAGCCACCTAGCCTAGTTTTGCTCTCACTCCTCGTTAAAATGAATAGCAGTTGATGCCTTCCAACTTGGATAATGATTTATTATGATAAGGCCAATCAGCAGACAAGTGCAGATAACTCTGTCAAAGAAATTGAAATAATTATAAACTTTTGTCAACTGTGATGTTTGGTAAAGTGTGATGGCCTTAAATACATAAACAGGATAGATAACTCCATCAAACATGTGATGGTTTTCTAATATTTATCTCCCTTACTTTAATTTCAAAAAGCTGGTGTCTGATTATCTGATTTTAACTTGCTGTGGTGTACTGTGGTCCAGTGGTAACGTAACTGCGGATCCGAAGGTTGTGGGTTCGAACCCCAGTGGGACTGGACTTCTCAGGTTCTCACCTGTATGAATGTATTTATGCCCAGAAAAATAACACTGTTAAAGTCTGACAACTGCATTACATGATTCTTACACTATATATGGACTCTCGAATGCCAAAATGACAAAACGGAACAAATATCATTGATAAGGCGTAATAAAAATGTTACTCCTTTCCACTAACCCGACTGACCCTATTTCTTTTTTTTTTTTTAGCGACCTTAAACTTATTTTCGTAACATCCGGGCTATTACGGTTGCAAAACGCTGATTTTCGTCACTTCCTTGAAAAAAAAAGAGAGTAAAATGGAAAAAAGTTTAGCCGACCTACTGACCCTATTTTCTGAGATGTAAGTGGAAACAAACAACTTTTTTTTTGCCTAATGATTTTGAAAACGATTTCACTGAATCAAAAATTAAGAAAAGTGGGTTTTGCGCAGAATAATCCCTGGAAATTACTGCCATACTGCAGAAATTTTCAAATCTGCATTTGATATTATTTCTCTATTTCTAGCAAAATTGTACAACAAACTTGTCACATTTGGATTATTTCTTGATTCATGGACTGAAGGAATACCCATACATTCCTATATTTAAACGTGGAGGTCATTAACCCAAGACGTCTGAGGTCGTGTTGAATATTTTAACTTCGAAATAAATAAAACATTAGACAAATTCCATCTCTATACCAGGATCATAACGGAAACTGTCCTCAGATAAAAGAGCGTCAAAATATTATTAATCGATAAAAAAAACCAAATGGATAAAAGGATATATTTTGTTTTATATTGCACTCACATCCAAAATTTTCAACTTCTGATTTGAAAATGGAAACATTGATAGGATTATTTATATTTTTATTCTTCTAGAAGGAAAAACTTTCTCTACATGTATTTTCGGTTGTAAGTCAACACTATAATAATTCTCGAAGAAATGAATGAAATTATTTTGATTTTAAAATATTTATTTCAATGAACGTACGAGAGATATATAAGTGAATACATTCGCTGTTTACCAAAGTCGTTAAAAATGGTACTCTTATAGCTCCCTGCATGGCTTGGCGATGAGCACATAAGGGTAGCTGCAGGACTGGTTTGCCCGGTGTCAGGATAATGTGACTGGGTGTGGTATCATGCCACATGTCTACGGCGTGACACTTTAGTGTGGCAGCACATCGTCTTCAAATGAATAAAATACTGTCAGTTGGACGTTAAACCCAACAAACAAACCTTCGCTATTTGTGAACACATTCGAAGGTTTCGGTCTCAATGAAAACAGGGTCTTGGTCGTTGGACTTTACTCACTACAATCTTAAGTTACTCTTAATCCTTGTCTTGTATTTAATATCCCCACCATCACTCATTGTTTTAATACCCCTATCTGACGAGTACCCTTTCCCCCATCCAATTTATGTATCTCCCCGCCCCGATGGAACGCCAAATCTACATAAACTCAAATATTTGAAGATCTCTTCAAGTATTTAGATATCTTCAAATGAATTATTGATATCAACAAATTATTTGAAGATATCAACAAATGAGTTGGAGAGACCTTCAAATGGATTAATGATATCAACAAATGAATTGTTGATCTCAATATATAATTATTGATATCTCCAAATCATTTGTTGATATCAACAATTGCATTATTGATATCAACAAATGATTTTGAGAGATCTACAATTAAATGAAATGAAAACTTATCTGTAATTGATTTGAAGAAATCAACAAATGAATTGTTGATATCAATAATTCAATTAATGATATCAACAAATGATTTGAAGAGATTTACAATTGAAGTGATTTGTAGAGATCAAAAACTGATTTGTTGATAACATTGATTCATTTGAAAATCTCTCCAAATCATTTGGCGATAACTTCAAATGATTTGTTGATATCAATTTGAAGATATCTCTAAATATTTGAAGAGATCTTCAAATAATTGAGTTTATGTAGATTTGGCGTTCCATACGTCCCCCGTTGCTAAACTTCCAGCCTCTATATCTCCAGTGTGTAAAGATTTATCACGTAACTCGGAACAGGTAAACACATGTTGTACATATCAGTTGAATGCATTCAAGCACTTAAGTATAAACTAAAGGTAACGGTTCCCGGTTATTATTGTATTTTATTGTTGTGTTCCAGATTGCTTCAGGATTCGATGAAGACGTTTCCTTGCACAAACTTCCAGATGGTAAAAAAATAAATAAAGGCAAATCATTATTCCTTTTCTATATGCAGATATGTAAACACAATTTTGATTATGTACGTAGTCGTTCTGTTGTGTAAATATTTCTGGATAGCCAAGCCAGGAATTGTTCGTATAAAATATCCATTAAAAGCAAAGAATCACATGCAATTCATTTCCACTTAAGTACTGAATTCCATACATGTACACAATGTATATAGATTTATAATGCATCACAAAGTGATTCTCACGTTACTGATTATGTAATACGTATGTGCCAATGATTTGCAATGTCCTTTTATCTCAGGTCTGGAGAGACAGGATACGAAGATCAGATATTAATGTTTCTTCAAGTACGAGGGTGTGTACAAATCATTTCAAGATTGATGACTTTGTCAACCCTGAATCATTCAAGAAACGCCTGAAACCTGAGGCAGTTCCTTCTATTTTTCCATGGACACAGTCAAGCGCAGACTCCGAAGAAAAAGGAAGCATGTGGACAGTGACAAAACTGACACGGCTTCTGAAGGGGAAGGCAGGAAACATTTTGATATACATACAGACAGATATTCCAATAACGTGTACCCACAGATTTTCTTTGGAAAACATTTTACATTCGAGTCCTAGACTGAATTTATTGCACCTTTTCACTGGATTTGCAACTATTTCAATTTTTAGAAATGTTCTGGAACTAACTGTACCTAAAAGAGATCGAAGTATAATTGCATACTGGGATCGTCGGAGATGCAAATCTTACACTTGCGGGGCTGAAAACTTTGAAAGTGACGATGAAAGTTCAGGCAGTGATGAGGAGGATGACGATGAGGAGGAGGATGCTTACCAGACATCTAGAACACACAAACTTCGTCTGGAAGACGAATTTCTGCAGACCATTATGAAGTTAAGACTTGGTTTATTTAATAAAGACTTGACCAATCGCTTTCAAATTTCACTTTCAACTGTTAAAAGATTTTTAAAACATGGATTTTAATGTTCATAAAATTAGGCTCAATTAACATTTTCCCACATCGTAATATTATTTTAAATCACATGACCGATGAATTCAAAATGCAACTTATCCTAATGTAATGCTAATTATTGACTGCACGGAACTTGGAATACAAATGCCATCGTCATCAAAGCACCAAAGATATTCCGATCACATCAGCTAGATTGGAGTGACTAAGGAAATAAATGTGGTACATTAGTCACTTGTATGCAGTAGGATATGACTAAGAAATAATAAGTAAAATTAATAGAGCATAAATTGTAAATAAATACTTAGTTATGCAGTAGGGATATGACGTAATAAATAAATAAATAAATAAATAGATAAGTAAAAATTAATTAGAGCATAAATATGTAAATAAATAAATACTTAGTTATGCAGTAGGGATATGACGTAATAAATAAATAAGTAAAAATTAATTAGAGCATAAATATGTAAATAAATAAATACTTAGTTTGAAGTTTAAATTTGAAATATGGGGTACTATGAGATCACAATTAGGGCCAGTATCTAACCGCAAAAAATTACAAGCCAGAGTAAGCTTCTATCCACATTATCACAGAGTTGCTAAACGTGATATGACACGGTAGAACACCCGGTCACTACAGGCGTCGGTCTAGATGGTTTCGCACCACAGCAGGTGGAAGCGGCTGTCCCTTTGATTAACTAATATATTTCTTTTGATGTGAAAAACCGAAACATACGTAATGAACTTCTAAAAATGATTCCTGATTGGTTATTTTCGAATTCTCAAAACGATTTTACTGGCCACGAGATATTCAGGAAATTGCATTTAAAATGATCGCTGTCCGGCTGGTCAGTATTCCCCACTGACCGAAGTGAAAACAAATAAAGGCTGGACATAAAAAGTGATCATCTCTTTAATTCTATTTTAGATAAGTTCTTATACTTATATTTTCTTTAGATTCTTACTACATTATCTTCTTATTTTTGTCTGCAGTTCTTATATATGTTGATTTTCTCTATTTTTTAAATTTTTTAATAGTTTTCCATAGTTATTATATTTAAATACTATTAAATAACTTGATAGTGTTACTGGAAAATAGTTAAATAAAAAATTTTTTTTTATCTTTGAATTGTATGCACGTCTTAGAAAATATATGAGCACGAATTATTTCTCATGCGAGTAATAGTCAAAAGGAAACGTAATTGTACTTTTCGGTAATGTCTAATTTATAGTTCTTGTATTATTATGTATGATTAATTCATACAGTCATACATATCGAGCTTAAATTGTTAAATAAAAAAAGGAAAATATGTTTGGTTTCTAAATACGTTTTATATAACGTTTATTAATCATGAAATCATTCGAGCTCATACACATTATTTGATATCGGATTACATTTTTCATTTTCTTTTATTTTTACAAAATATAAGTATTCTCCACTGACCGAAGTGAAAACAAATAAAGGCTAGACATAAAAAGTGATCATCTCTTTCATTCTATTTTAGAATCCCCATTAACACACGGTGTCCGTTATACCAGAAAAAGCGGCACAACTCCCTGGAGGAATATCAGACACAGAGATCTACAAGCGAAGTGGACTTTTAGATTTATTAAAACATAAAATAGACACTAATGAATTAAAACCTGGAGACAGCATCATGGCCAGTCAAGGCTTTAAAATATCAGATGAACTGGGTGCTTTGGATCTTCGCTTAAATGTTCAGCCTTTTCTTGGGGAAAGGAAAAGATTACCAGGTGAAGATGTGCAAGTTGCAAACATCAGATTCCAAGTTGAAAGGGCAATTGGTAAAGTTAGAAAGTTCCGTATTCTTGACCGAAAATGACCAATCAAATCAGCCGTCAACCAAATTTTGACAGTATGTTGCCTGCTGTCTAATTTCCAAGAATCTCTTATTACACGTGTGACTATCGATGATACATAGCACAAGAAATTAATTTCAACTTTGATTCTTTGCTTTATTTATTAGCACCATTGCTTTATTTATGTTTGTATGATAAGGAAAGCGGAGTTATGTAGAACTGAGCAAGGTTGGATCATATAGTTGCTCAAACAGTGTGGTCAAAATAAATTCTTTCCACAAACAGCTCTTTGTTGGTATATATTCTGCAATTTGTATTCGAAAATTTGGGGATTCCATTCAATTTTCTAGTCTTCAAAGATTGATTACAATGAAGTGGTCATTTCTAGGCCTTGTTTGCATTGTACTGTTTAAATATGTTCTTGATCTAGGATTGCAAATTCTTGATGCACAAGCGGGGTAATACGTGTTTATTTAATACTACTGATCAGCAAGGCAAATTAACAGAAACTGTCGGTATTATCTCTTTAACAGCTGTAAACCTCTAGTTGTGCAGTGTCTTCTACTATTTCTGCCTGTTTCAGTCATGTGATCAGTTGTTCGATACGGAGGGGCAGTGTAAAGGAGTCAGTGTAAAGGAGTCAGTGTGTTGCAAATTAAGTACACGTGGGATCGAACTTGTTAGCGAGATATTTCATGGCCCCCGCTCTCTTAATTCTGAATTGTCTCACTTTATAGACATTACCACATAGGAGGCTAACTTAATTTTAATGAGTTTTTCTTTTGCTGTCTAATTTATTGTTGTTGTTTTTTTCTTCTAAATTTCGAAAATAATTACTAAAAGACAAAATACTAAATACACATGAATCAAACTACAGTGATCTCTATTATCCAACAGGTTCATATTACGCGTTTAGTATTTTTTAAAGGAATAAATCAAGTTGTCATTTGTTTGACTATATAAAACATGAAGATAAAATTGGCACGATGGATACACCCCTCAGTCGCATTATCATGATAATACCACGTCAATGACCAATTATATTACTCAACTATATTGTGGTATGGCCACACGGTTTCTTGAAAATGTTTATTTAATGTAGAAATCAATTGAAATGTCGTAAAAGAAAATTACGATACTGTCTTTAAGTAGCTCGTTACAAAACAGTGAAAGTAATAAAATGGTAATATTCATTGTTTGAACAGTGATGATCACCTATATTTTTTCTAAAATCCATCGAAAAACATTTTATATAACAGGAGAGCATACACATTTTTAAAACCTTCTTTTAACCTTAGCAAATAAATCCGTCAGTGTACGAGGTACGAAGTGTGTACGTTGACATCTTACTTTTCTATCGGTTTCGATGTGTGTGTGTGTTTTTCCCTGCATTAGGAAGTATCTACGAATAGTAAAAGCGCATTTGGCTTTTTTTTTTTTTTTTTTTTATAATTTAACCTGAATTGTGTACGTTTACATGCCGTGTTTCAGAAATAGACGTTGCAAAACTTGAATCCACACACATTGCTAACCAATTTGAGTTGATATTGTTCACCTATTTAAATGACTAATACTTACCAAATTCAGTTCGTAATGACCATAATGCTTGAGTGAGTAATAATCAACTAATTAAATGAGTAATACGAGTAATAATCACGTGCTGCAGTGAGTTATGTTCATCTTTTTCAGTGAGAAATGCTCACTCATTTAATTGTGTGATTTGCTGATCCTTTAAACGGGTAATGCATGTTTATTTCAGTGATTAATATTCATCTATTTGAGTAAGGCAATGAATTGTCGCTCCAGACCTATCCAGACCAGATCTGGCCCTGTGCGATTTTTTTCCGCTTTCCGAAATTGATAAAAACACATATATGGAATTTGTAGTAGATATAAGTCTAGTCGAGCAATGGAGTGTGCGGTGCACCAGTTTCTTATGGGTCTACCCAAAGATGAGTATAAAAATTGTTTCAAAAGATTAAAACGGTGTGTTCAAGTTAGAGGAGAATATTGCGAAGGTAAATGGAAAAAATCAACTGACATCTCGGAGAAAACGTGACATTTGTAAACGTTTTCGAAGAACCCTCTTATAAAATAATGTACCATATAAAAATCACGGGTGCATATCGCCATTCCGTTTCACTTGAAATTGAATCGTTTCGCTTATACCTGCAATTTAATGATTCACTTAGGCTCTTTTCATCTCGTTGTGCAACATGACGAGCAGGGGCCGTATTCATAAAGCTCTCAAGGAAAAATCCCTTTGTTTCTAAGATTTTCTTTAAAATCACACAGATTTTCCTTAGTTATTAAGGATTTCCTTTTGTCTTATTTATAAAACACCTTAGGAGATTTATTCCAGTTAAGAAATTCTTTTCCTGAAAAACTGAGGAGCTTTAAGAATACGACCCCAGTAAGATATTTTTATAGGAAGATCAGATTAAATATGTAGCCCCTTCTCTCTCTCTCTCTCTCTCTCTCTCTCACACACACACTTTGGTAAGGACTTACATATTCACTTCTAATTGCAAATGAATAAATGATTTGTCTCTAACCGTCAAACACCTTTATGATGCGAAACACGCCAAACTAATTAATTACTTTTAATTATTAACATAAGCTTCAAAAAGGAAATAATTATAGAAAAAAATACAATGTTGCGATATAATCTAAATGGCGCCGCTGAACCCGTGACTTCAAAAACAGATATCAGATTGCAACAACTGAATATTTACATTGCCTGCTTTAGACCAATCGACTGAAAGACTAGATACAATCAAGACAGCACACGAGGCTGTCAATCAACCGAAATGCGACATCAAACGCAAAAGCGAACAATGCAAACATAAACTTTCTGTCCTTTATACTTTGAATTTAACCCTTTCCCTCACAGAGGAAACCATGAAAAGACCTATGCGAACAACATAAAACCAGATCAGCCTGCGAGTAACTCGCAGGCTATCAGGTTTTAGTTGTCCTTCCTCATGGTCGAAATGAGGATTTCATAATTAAATTTGGTAAGGTTAATTGTGTTTCTGCAGATCAGGCTTTATTGGTACCTATGATGCGTCAAAATGATCTATATGAGGGAAAGGGTCAAAATGATCATTAGGGAAAAGGCAAAATGCTATATAGGAAAGGTCAAAATGTCTTATGAGGGAAAGGGTTAATCAACTTCATCGCAGGTTATAAAATTCACAGATTTTAATATACATGTATAAACGATAGTCAATACGTACTCAGTTATTTTTTAATCTATCGAAGCTGAATTATAAATGATGCTGCCACTAATGATATGTCCCAATCAAAAATGAATTGCATCAAAATTACTAAAATTAATTGAAAAATATAAAAAGGAGTCTTGTATTCTAATTAATCATCATTGATTTTAACTAATTGAACCCACATAAATTGTCACTGTCGATGCCAAATTTCACTGGAATACAGGCCGTCAACTGATTCCTATATTTTCCTATATTTTTGAAAGAAATCCTATATTTTTGAAAACCTTCATATTCTCCTTAATTTTGTTTCTTTTACCTATTTTTTTTTTTTTTTCAAAAACCTTCAAAACAACAACAAAACAACAACAACAACAACAACAACAACAACAACAACAACAACAACAATTTCTGCCGGTCATCTGTGAATGAGCTGCTTTAACCCTTTCCCTCATAGAAACACCATGAAAAGACCTGTGCGAACAACATTACCAGATCAGCCTGCGAGTAACTCACAGGCTGATCGGGTTTTATGCTGTTCGCTGCTCCTCAGTGGTCTGGAAATGGGGATTTTGTAATTAAATTTGGTAAGGTTTAACTGTGGTTTTCTGCAGATCAGGCTTTATGT